>BMAV01019688.1:1128860-1139827 GCA_019973955.1 Trichonephila inaurata madagascariensis | reverse complement strand
CTCTCTTTCCCCCTTTTCTCTCTCTTTCCCCCTTTTCTCTCTCTTTCCCCCTTTTCTCTCTTACTGATGCTTAAAATTAAGATAATTTGCTCATTAAATCGAATTTCTTAAAAAGTACCGACTGAAAGATAAAATTAACACTGACACCAATTTTTTAACGTCTATTCCGTCAAATTATATGAGCATGTCTGTTTTGCATTTACAGAAACTGCTTTGTAAGTGTAGTGTAAGTAAATCTTTTTTTGAGCTTATATCCTCTTTTCGTTATTTCCATCGACTTTCAAGGTGTTTCTTGGAACATTCGGTGGAACTCAAAAGTAAATGGTTAAAATGATTAATCACCAACATCTGGATAACGAAATAAAGAGTTGTCTGATGACTTGAAGGTAGTTAGTGTCAAGTGTAGAGACCTTAGTGTAAAGCACAGTGTGGAGTGCAACTTAAGAAAGCAGTTTAATGGGACCAAATATGTAAAGAGAAGACATACGTAAGATTGTCAAAAAGACATGCGGAATAGAGTATGCGTATATTCGTTATCTAATTACGTTTCATCTAGCATATCGTTTAGTTTTTACTGCATTCCTATATTGTACACCCGATTTTACGTGTGTGCTTTTAACTCTTTTATAGTGTTTTACTTATAATATTAACCCTTGGTTCACATGTACCGGCCGTGGTCATGGTCACTGATTCATGGCCAGCGTGTCATGAGTTCAAGGTTTAGTGCCACTGAAAACGAACCGTGTAGAAGGGCTGATGCACAGTAAATCTGTCGAGGCTCAATGTCCTCCCGTTGGCAAAGTGTGGAAGTTCGGAGGGGGAGGAGGTGCCAGCTCAGGTGTCATCCTCATCTCTTGACCTTGGTTCACAATTATGTCTTTTCGCTAATATCTCACGTGATGTTTTGTAGCATGATAAGAAAAAACATCCATGCCACTCAACCTTTGGTTCACATTCGTAATTTCATTAAAATTTATTAAGTACTTAGGGAGATAATCAGTACCTTAATTTTGAATGCTTGTGTATTCAAAAAAAAATTGTTTTATGTTGAACCTACTATTGCACTTCTTTTCTTGTAGCACTTTTTTTTAAAATTGAAAGAAGTATCTGAAATTTTTTTTATTAAACATTTTTATATGTTAAAATCGATTGATATGACTATAAGAAACTGGAGAAGAATGGCTATATGAAAAACCGCATTTTAAAACAAACAAATTAATAGATTTTCGAAGCGAAGTGGAGACGTAGACTTTATTGCATAAAGAAATACATGTCGAAAATAAATTACCTTAAAATCCGGCGTATAACGCGCACCTATACTTTCAAGCTGCAGTTTTTAATTCTTGGGTATATTCACCGTATAATGCGCACCCCTTTTTCTACGAAGGAACTTGAAATGTACGTATGCAATGCTTTTATGTTTGAAATCATTTATTTGAGGTATTATTCCAGGAACTTGTGAAAAAATGTTATACTTCTAGAAATATATCCCCTTAAGTTTTCATTAGGAATATCTTTTCTTTTTAATAAACAATACTCCGATCTATGAAGAAATCCGGTTTTTTCTATGATCATCCTTCATTTTTATTTTTAAAGCTATTTTTTTATACCCGGCGTATAACGCGCACCCGTAAATTTCGATGTTATTTTTTCCGTTAAAAGTTAGCATTATACGCCGGATTTTAGGGTATTTAAAATTCGTACTATACGAAAAAATTTTTGTTTACATTGCATATGTTTTTACGGAGAAATTTATAAAGACATTTGTAACGATATTTTTCTCCTAATTTGTGACCTTATATTTTTTAGTTAAGTTTTCACCAAAAAAAGATGCTATTTCTTTTTACTTTTGGTGAAACTCGATGAAGATGAAATTAATTCGCGATTTTCAGCGTAATTTAATTTATTATTGTTTTATAGTTTAAAATACTTAAGATACTATTACAACTGTGCATTTTTTTCTTACTTTAAAAGTTTTCGCAAAACACACACTTCAAGTTGAAAAAAAAATTTTAGAAAAAGAAAATTAATTATTCTCACTACATTTCATGAGCTTATATCAATCGTCACGAAAAGCTAGCTATATCTAAAAATCTTTTCAATTTATTTGCTTTATTTGTCTTACGCAGTTTTTAATTTTTTAAATAATTTTTAATTAAAAATTTCAAATAACTCCAAGATATTTGATATAAAATAAGATATTCGATATAAAATACTTGGTAAAAAGTCAAGAATAATGCTATGGAAATTCATGAAAAGAACTGTTTGAGAAGGGAAAAAAACCTCTCTTTTATGTATGAAACAGACTCCAAAAACATCAATTTAGCAATTTGTATCGTTAGGAGAAAAAATAATTAATTGCTTTATATTGCATTTAAAGTTTTTGCATTAGAAGAAACTACAAAAAAGTCTTCAGACAAATAGATAGGGGTTTAAAATTTCAAATTTAGTTGTATAGTAATATAAAAATATTTAATTAAAATTTGTTTAAATAAATCAGTTTTCAAACTTTTAAAAATTTGTTTCAAAATAAAAGTTCGAAAGGAAAATAATCAATGTGTGTCTGTGTGTGTGTAAGCAAAAATAGATTCATGTTCTCTATGGTGTTCGTACATGAGTATCTAAAACCGGGTATCTCTCTCTCCCAACACGGTTGGCACGTTCTACAGGGAAAAAAAAACCTTAAAAAAATTGCGGTGACGGACAACTCTTTTTAGAGTAAGTTTTGGCAGCTTCTTTACATACATGAGTTAGGGAGCCATTACAAGAAGTACACTGTCACAAAGATTAGCCTAAACAAAAGTGATAAAAAGCATTTTCATTTTTTACGACATGCTTAAGGACGAATGAAAAGATTGGGGTAGAACGACCCTGATAAAAAGACACTTTTTCGAAGAAAAGTATTGGGAAACTTATGGCAATTTGATTTTGAAACTATTTATTTAGCTTCTGTATGTTTATGCAGATAAGACAAAAATTAGAGAATCTTCATTCCGTGTTTAAAAAGCAAAAAAAGTAACTATCTTCATTTTCAAATTCTTTTGAAGCTCTTTAAGATTTAATGTATATGTGTTTTAACAATTGTACAAGTGAAATAAATATTTTATTGCATTTACTTTTATTATAGATTTTTTCATGTTTGTTTTTTTATACATAAATATTCATTATTATAAGTTTTTTAGAATATTTTTATGTTGATCAATATGCTCCAGTGCGTGTTTTCTTAGCTTGAATGCATCATAATTTTCCAAAAACCTTTTCGAATAACATTGTTCAAAGAAAAAATTTCATTTGCCTCTCATATTGAAGAAAATGTCTTTATTCTCTTTTATATTAATGCCGATAGCAGTTCATTTAAAATACGGAATATTAAAGAAAGTTAGAGTGCATTCATTAATTATTTATTATAAATGAAAAGGATTCTCTCTCTAATAACAATAGCTGTATGTAATCAAAATTGAAATAAAATGTAGTTTTATTTATTATTTTTTCTTTGTGGTTAGTAATAAATGAACAACTCTGATTGTTAAATGTTAATTTATATTGTTTTAAATTGTTAGATAATTTTCAAAGGAAATGTGTTTTTTTTACTAAATATTTTCTTTTTATTGCATAAACGAACAGTAATGAATGTAAAATAACAAGCACATATTTTTCCAATCTGTTTAAAAGATTTTTAACAGAGTCTTTAAGATTAGAGATTAAATTTCAAATGCTTGCACATTTTATTTTTGCACTTTTTTTTATTACCATTAAGATGGATTTACACGATCCTTTTTAATAGTAATCTTTCACACGGACGATTTGATAGATATATAATATAATCTAATAATTATGTGGGTTATAACTAAAGAACTTTTAAAAAAATTTAAAATATAGTACATCCACACATATTAATCTGCAGACTACTAATAAAATTCCTTATAGTTCATAATGGAAATATTATGTAACTTAAGTTAACAGATTAATTTCAAATCGATTCAGAGGAATTTATGGGAAGTATTTATTAAACAAAAATATTTTACTAATAAGAATAAAATTATTTCACTTATGTGTCTAGAAAATTGTGGATGTTTTTAACTCAATGTAAATTGTTCCTTTAATTATACTGAATTTTTTTCTGATACCAGCGTAGAGTTTCAAAGGAGGATTATTTAGTAGATAATAATTATTCGAATCTTTAGTGATGTGAATTTAAAGTAGAATTAATAGTTTGGCAAGCAAAAAGCATCGAATTTAAACCTCAATAACTTACAAAGCATTTTTAATAATAATTTTAAATCTGTATAAAATATGTTTTATCTGTAAAATAATAGACAACAACTTTAATTTTTAATCGTTTGATTACAATCAGTACAAATATAAAAGATTACTATTATACTTCATGATTGTGTTTAACAAAAAAAATCTTGTTAAAATGTAATTCTCAGTGAAAAAGTTAAAAACTGTCAGAGTATGTATATTTACACAACATTTGTAATATTAATAGTTTCCTATCCATAACAATATCTAAAGTCTTCAAAAGGTAATAGAGTAAAAAAAAAATCAAAATTTATATGTGATAGAAAATTCACATAAAAAGAGCAAGAAAAAACACTTAATGAAAGTTTTATTTTTACAGAACAATAATCAATTATCGTAAATTATTGTTAATTAATTCTTCCAAGATTTAAAACTTGTTGTTTAAGTAATATGAAAGCAAAATGCATTACAGAAAGAAAATTGCCATAAAACTCAATTTGTTAAGTAGAGAAGGGATTACAAACACAATGAAGTTGTACAGTATTCAGAGAGTAATTGTAATAAGGTTGTGCAATTTTGATATTTTATAAGAGAATTAAAATATATATATTATATATTTATGTATATATATGTATGTGTGTGTAGTCTAATTCTGTACAAACGAGAGATGAACATCCATCAATTAAAATCGAAAAACACAGACAGTAAGAAAATCACACAATGAAGGACACATAAGCAATCGAAATTTAAAAAATGGATGCTGCAGTATTATAAACATTGCTGACTTAAGGGACTGCTTATATATAAAAAAACTTATATAAAAGTGGGGTTGTGTGTGTGTGTGAACATGTTTAGTAGCCAGCCAACCTTTATGTTAATAATGCTGAGCAAAAACCTATTGAAAATAATGGATAGGAATGTCTAAATCCATTACAAGATAGAGGTAACTTACCTAAAACTTGCGCTTAAAAATGCAGAGCCCGTGCTAAATCGGAGTGCGATAAATAAGTTATTGCCAGATTCTGGACCCAAATGCAGATTCAAAGCATGTGAATGGCGGAATTGTAGCACTTAACAAAAGTATGAAAAGAATAGAAATAAGAAATTAAAGAGTTTACAAACTACCATAATATTAGTGACATTAGAGTTATATATAAATTAAATAATAAGTAATTTTATCTAATAGAATATTGAGATAACTATAACTAAGAAAAATGATAAATTTATAGTAATAAACTATTGTTATTCTAAGGAATTTTAATCCTTACTATTTAGAATTGCTTTATTCAAATAACTATTAATAAAATTAATTGGGTATTTCTGATTTAAGCAATATTTAGTAAAATGTTTATCGTTATTTATTTCTGATTTTTTTGAAACTAGAAATTGATTGCTTTGTATATAATAAATAACAGTATTTCTGAATGTAGAAACATGTACATTACTCTCCCAGTGAGAAACTTTTATAATATCGCAATTAAATTCTTCTCTTTATCATAAATATTAGTAACTATAGCATTACCTTTTAATTTGATATGTATATGAAGAAAATTTGCTTCATTGTTACTATTTGTCTGTATTAAATTAAGATATTGTGGGTAAAAATTAGTGTTAGGTTTAAAATTGTCTTGCTTGCCTAAAATGATTGTCATCTATATAACGAAAAATGGAATATTCAGAATTATTAATGAAACTATTTTCAAAATAGTGTAAATATAAATTGGCAAGACAGTTGCTAGCAGGGCCACCTTGTGGCAAACCTTTAATCTGTAGATAATAGTTACCATTATAATACATGTAGTTCTCTTTAAGAACAAACCTAAGTAGGGAGCCCAATCTATATCATAATTAACATTTTTAAATAAATATATATACACACACTTAAGTTGCATTTAACAAACTTTTTTTATTAGATATACAATCAGACCTCCATTTTTCGAACCTTTATTTTGTGAATCTCTCTATTTACGAAATTACTTACCAAGCACATAGAGTATATTGAAAATGAATCTCCATTTAACGAATTTTCAACATAACGTACTTTTTTCGGGATTTAGCGACTTCGTTAAATAGAGGTCCGACTGTATTTTATATTCATAAATGATAATGAAATGAATGTCAGTACATAATGAATTTAGTTATGATAAAAAATAACTGTAAATATTTATAAAATAATTAATCGAATTTTTAGAATAGGCAATTGGTTAAAATCTGTTGAAATGAAAAGAGAATGGGTCTGTGACGATAAATGAAGCTATTGACATTTGTAGAGATAGAGCAAAATCATTATTGGTTTCAAACAAAGGAGTGACATTCCGAATAATTTCAAATAAACCAATTAAAAATACTCATTTATCGCTACGAGCTTGAGGTGAAACGAATATAGATGCATTACTAAACGTTTTAAATGTGCTATGAAAATGATAAATTTTATAAAACAAAGAATTGAATTCAAGATTATTTGTTTATTAAGCTAAAAATTATCCAGTTCTTAGCTTTGTTTTTATAATTGAAAGTCGGATGGTTATTGAAAGGAAAAGTCCTGAACCGATTTTTTGAATTAAAGGATGAAGTCAAATTGTTTTTAAATGGACGGAATATGACCATAATCCAAAAGTATGCGGTGAAATAAGATTGCATTATTTGTCCTATTTTGCAGATTTATCATTCTAAATGATGCAAACATCTCTTCAAGGATCGAATGCACAATTTCTAAAAATTAAAGGAAGAAAAAAATGAACGCTTTGTTTTTGAAATTTGTGATTTTCATACGTGAAAGAGTAACATGTAATATTTTGCAAATCTTAACAGTTTTCTTAGGGAAAATGAATTGAATTTACACAACAGTGTTAAAATTATATAATTAAGCACTTTTTTCAAATGAAAAAAAAAAAACTTCTAGGAGAATATTTCCCAAAAGAGGAGACTTAAACATGCTAGGATAAAAAATTCGTTCGGCTTCTACGGTAAATCCGAAGAAAAGGAAACATCTTATCGATATTAAATTTAAGCATGAACAATTCCTAAATCTTAGGTTGAAAATACACGTAGAATGCACAGATGTTTCTTACACAATTATATCATTTTAATACCATTCGGAACAAAAAAAGTATTTAAGTGAAAAATCTTAACATTATTATGAATAAATTACATTAATTTTGTATTAAAAATTTTTAGTAAAAAATACCATACATTTTTGTTTTTGTTTTTATGTAAAGATAATTGAAGAAAATTAAACATGTTATAGAGGTGCTTTATGTAACCTATAACATGTTGATATACTTTAAATATTTTAAGATATATTCTTCAAAGGATGTGTGTGTTAGATGAGGGGGCTTCTCCGAAAGCACCTTGTAGTATTACGGGTTCAATGAGTCGACAAATTTTGAAAGCGATTGATGTAAATCAATGGAATTAATTTTTCTCCTTTAAATTGGTTGCTTTATTTCGGTTTATGTAAAAAATATATCTAACATTAAAGTATTTTATATCTCTATAACTTGCAGTTAACTATTAGCATGGAGAAATGACACATGTGTTTACTTAAGAAAGTATGTTATGGAAAGGAAAGGATGTGGGAATATACAACAAAAAATTTTAAAAGGAAATAACTTGAACAACTGATTACTGTTTTTCTTTTTTTAATCAAAAATCAGGAGTTATCTTCATGATTAGATTTGAAACAATTATTTTTAAAAAGAAACATATGTATAACTATTTCTTTTTAAACCCTTTAAAAAGATACTTTGATAAATATAATTTTAAAAATAGCAATAACTAAAAAAAAACCCCAATAGCCTAACCTACTTAGAGCTTTAAATGGGTAAAATGTATCGAGAAATAACGATTAAAATTTATAACATTAATTTCTAAAAAACTTCGAAATATTTTTTAAATACTTTGTATTATTCACTCTTCATTCATTCATACAGAATTTTCCGATCCATTTTAATGTATACTTATCTTATACTTATCATTTTAATGTAACTTATAAGCAGTTACATAAGCATACTTTTTTGTTGCTGTTTATTATAAGTTGTGTTATAAAAAAATTATTTGATATAAGAAACGATTATAAACTATCAAATTACATTTAAAAATTATACCTTTAGTATATTTTTATTTTTGATTAACTGTGGCAACTTATTCGTGATAGAACACAGAAAAACACACAGCGAAACAATGTATCCAAATCTTAGAAATCAATGTGTATATAAATTGAGGGAAAACATAAATTTATCTTTTTTTCTTCATGTTTAACAATATAACATTTGAAACTAAGTGTACTTTATTTTTCGTTCTCTCGAAAATAACATTGCTTATAAAAGAAAATTACAGAAAACTCTACGAAAGATTTTACTTCTTTAAACTTGAAATAACGCTGAGATATATTTATATGTAAGAGATAAATTTTATTTTGTCATTTACTGTTGCTAAATTTTGCTTGCTGTTTTGAATTCAGCTAGATTTATGGAAATTTAGTTTGATATAAAATTGAAATCATACATAGATTGTTATATACAGGTTATATATATATATATATATATATACACACTAGGTGTGTGACAAATATGTACTATGAAGAGACAGTTTTCAAAAATAAAATGTCCCAATGGCTATTTTTTTTAAAGAATTTACAAAATTTTTATTTTTATTTTAGAATTAGATTTTGTGTATTACAACTCAAATGTCCTCCCGTTGGTGTGGTGTGATAGTTAGAAGAGGGGGTGCCAACTCAGGTGTTGTCCTCGTCACTTGACCATGGCTCAAAATTGCGAGGTCCGTCGCCAAAAGCCCTCGTGTAGCTGAACAGTGCGACGTTAATATTCACTCATCATCATCATCTTCTTGTATTACAAAGACTCTTGTGAAAGGCTCGAAATTAAAATCTGTATTACTAAATTGCATAAATGTGTGTCTTTTAGATGATTACAATCCTTCAACTGGAGACAATTTTAACTCAAAAATAGAACTTAATCCTGACCCATCAACCTAATTCTCAATAATTTCAACTCCCTCATCCAAGCCCAAGTAGTTAGCGCGTATAGCATTAGATAATTTAAAAATACTTGGGAGACTATTTAAGAATTCCTTGTTCTTGCACCACTCGGGGAATTTTATTTTTAAAACCTCTTTTTGCTGTGATGGTATGTCTTGAACGAAGCATTTTGAGATTAGATTTCATTATTTTGAAAAAGTTAATGTTATTAAGAAATATTTCTTTTTAAAAAAAAAAAGATTTTAACACAAAATGTATTGCTGGAGAAATTTCAAATATTTAATATTGAAAGAAAACCAATTTGGAAACGTAACATATTTCTGGTAACTAATATAACGTTATCAAGCAAATAATGTCAACAAGAGGTTTGAAAATATAAAAAAAAGTACAACTTCCACAAAATGTAGCGAAAATATGTCTTGTGTTATATGTGAGTGAATCAACATTTTTATATTTAAAATTCATAAAAACTAAACATTGTTCCTTAATTTCTCATTCCCATACTGAATATTCATTATTATATTTATCTGGGCACACACAAAATTATAAAGGTTTGGCTAGACACATGAAGATATTATACAGAATTATTATGTAGAATTTCCAAAAGTTAAGTGTGTGTGCGTGTGTGTACAAAAAATTAATATTTTTTTTATCCCGATATTACGAATATCCCCGAATTAACGAATGAAATGTTCAGTTCCGAAGAATTCGTTAAATAGAGGTCCGATTGTATAAATAAATTCTATTCCAGAATTATATCTTAAATGATAAAATTTCGCATTGTGTTTTTATTTCAGAATGTTTCCAATTATCAGATAAAGTCTTAGCTTTGTGAGGCTATTGTATGCTTTTTGCGGGATTAATCATATACATCGAGGCATTCTATCTTTTTAAATCTTCTGCGTGGGTTATAAAGAAAGCAATTATTACCTTCGGAATATCGAACATAAGCTGTATGCAAGTCAATATTACCTACCATCCTTTGCGAAGGCTCCAAAATAAAATACTTGTTCGCAAGCAGGCATAGATATGTTAATTGGATCATACAAGTATTAAAAAGAGTTTTCGCGAGAACATTTAAATTATGTGTGCTAGTAAAATTTATATCGGGAATGAATGCAGATTTTAAATTATAACCAGGGTATAGATATAAGATTAAAAAAGTGAATTTAATCACGAAAAATAACATACCTTCTTGATTTAAGTTTTAAAGCCACAACACAGGGGAGAAGATTACTTTTATACAACGCTCTTTCTCTTTTTCCTTTTACTCCTTAATAAGATCACTGCTCCTTATTTGTTAGGAAGAACCCGGCCATACAAACACCAAATTTACATTTGGTTTAATAGAAATTCTTAATATAAAATACCTACCACTAGACTTAAACCTGTTGTGTATTGCCAAAGAAAATAGGAATATTAATGAATTAGAATAAATTTATCTTAATCAGGTAATATATATTCGTACCTTACTTTCCCCAAATTGTAATAGGTGTTTGGGTTGTTCAGAAACAATGAAAACTAATCCATAAACAAATCTTTGCTGTGTTAATTTTTACGAAATACTGTTTCTCTATTTTTTTTTCTTTCTCATTCAGATAAAATGATTATATCAAAAAATTGAAAGCTCATAATTTATCACTTAATGTGTAGTTTTTAAACATGCATTATTTGAAAGTTAATATTCAACGTTATTACTCAATTAATATTTGTGCTATTAAATTTT
>BMAV01019688.1:1056215-1125305 GCA_019973955.1 Trichonephila inaurata madagascariensis | reverse complement strand
TTTTTTAATATATAGTGTTTATGAATTTAAAATTTGTTTTATGTTTATAAAGAAAGAGTTAAGCGATGAACCTCTATATAGCGAATTTTCCATATAAGAAAACTTTTTCGGCGGGTTAGTGACTTCGTAATATAGATGTCTGACTGTATATATAAAAATAATATACATTTTATTTTCTTGTGTCCCATAGAATAGTCATAGAGTTAAGAAGCTAATTATTATCTGTATGTGTGAAACTTCTTTTTTAACTATAAACTATTCTCCTGCAAAAATATTACTTGTAATATTGGCTAATTGGTTAATAAATAATTACGCAAGTTAATTGGTAATAACATTAGACTTGGAAAATTCCCTATTTAAATAATTAATTCATCAGGAACTATAATTAAATAAAATAAAGCCCAATTATCTTTATACCTGTTTTGCAAATGAAGTTACGATATAAGTTAATTTAACTCCCAACAGCGGATTCTAAAAAACATATTTACGCATCTTATACACCATTTGTACCAAAAAATAGCAAACTTTAAATGCAGGTAAAAGCGTAAAAACACCCGAAAATATTTAAGTGCCAGTGTGTTTCTCTTCATCAATATACAGGTCGACACTTTTTAACGTTTTTCTTTGAACTCAAAATGCCAATAAGTCATTAAACAGAAATAATAAAAAATCCAATTAGTTTGTATGGTTTTATTGATCTCACATTGTTCATTAATGGTTTTTATTGTCCTACGCAACACCATTACGCTATACATTCGCATCAAAAACAAAAATCTAATTGAATGCCTAATTTTCCCTTCTAGGAAATAGCATTTTTAGGGTTCGCATCGGCTTCTAAAATTTCTGTATTAATTTACTGCACATTTTCATGCAATAATACCCTAGACCATCAGAAATCGAGAAAAGGGAAATGTGTTTCGCTTGTTTGTTTAGAAGAGAACAAATTTCACTCGAAAGGTTCGCAGCTGCTGGTATGCCATTTCAAGGCAATTCAAGCAATTTAATTACTCTTCGCTTTTGCTGAAACTTAATTAATATTATCGGAATCTCCGTTTCTCGATTGAATTCCTAGACATATATTCCTTTTTACTAGCATTTTGTCACCATCAACTCGGTTCGACTGTCTAACATAGTCGTAGATATTATATTCTGTTTTAACAAACGCACAATCAAGTTTTGAAATTATACACAATTGAAGATTTTTGAAGTTAATTTTCTTTAGCCGTAGTTGCATTGGGATTTAATTGAAATTTCCGTCGCGGGATAAATTCAGGAAATTACTGAAAATTTAATTTGTCTCGGCATAGAAGTATACGATTCGAAAAATTTCGGTAATACCATAAGTGGTCAAAGCGCTTAAGACTGCAGAAGTATTTTGTAATACTAGAGCTCTGTAAGTAGTTTAAATATTCTGCATAACTCCCTTGAAAGTGAATAACAGTATTTTACTGAATTTTAAGGATAAATATTAGTTAAGTTTGAATAGTTTTATAACAATATTATGCTAATGAAAATAAGTCTGACCAAATAATTAGGACTTGAGCAAGAAAATTAATATTCTGTTTTAATCATATTTGAAATATGTTGCTACGGTGATTTACGTGTTATTGTGTTCTATGGGAAAAGTAATTGATGAAAACACGCTTAGTGCTACCTATTTTCATAAGCCAAATATATTTTATTGAAGATTGAAATTACAAAACCAGGAAAGGAAGCAAACAACAAAATTTTACTTAATGTACGTGTACACCGTAGTAAAAAGGCATAGTTAAATTTATGAGCAGTTTGAAACCATACTGAGTCCAAAATTAGCACACACATTTCTTGCAGCTAAATTGGCTTTAATCCGGTTAGATGTCAAGTCGAATTAAGCTTGGATGACAAATGACCTGCTGCTTCTAATTTATACAACAACTTCATCTATCTTTGTGGTTGGAGATCGGTGGTGGCCTTTCTCTCAGCAACCTATGACCAGATGTTTTCAATGGGTGAAAAATCTGGAGAATGGGTTTCTCAGAGCAACAGTTGATTACCCTCTGTTTTGAGGTAGGTCAAGATACTATGGGGAACATACAGTCTTGCATTACCTTGTTGAAAATTGATGTCTCCAAGGTCTCCAAGACAGCCACCAACCTTAAAATCTGAGAAATGTAACGCTGGCTTTCAGGTTGCTTACCAATGTCTACCCATGCTGTTGCGCCAGGCTCATATGATAATAATGAATGAGATTACGTAACTTTGGTTCTGTTCAGTACCTCCAGACACGGATATATCTATCATATTACTGCACATAAAATCGGGACTCGTCTGTAAGGACAAGGTGGTGACACTCCTGTATCCAATTTATCACCACTGTAGCCCCGCGTCACTGTAGTGTTAAAGTTAAGCTTGCCGTGTGTGTAGACAGTCTGTGCTTCTCCTGACGACGTCGCACTGTCCATACGGATACTCGTCGTACTGAAAACAAATCCCTTCCCTTATTGGAGGTCCATGATGTGATTTTACTGTCCTACAAGGATGACCTGACAAAGAATGTGTTCTGTCAGGCTTTAATGGTGGGTGGTCCTTGAGACCCTGAATGGAGTTCAGTAGAACCCTTATGAGCCCATTGATTCCATTTTTGCATGACAGTTATTGGATTCCGATCAATGCAAGCAACAATGTCGTGGGGGTGAATGAGCACTTGTGGTGACTCTTCTCCTTTTGTTCCCGGTTTCTTCCTTAGCCACACCTCTTGGCCATATTTCAGGCCCCTGCGGCTAATTCCTTCATCTACGAGGGTCTACACCTCTGTTGCTACGTGAGAGCTGTCTCTCTTGCCCTTTTTTCAAAAATATAAAAGAAAAAAAATTTTGTGGACCAACACTCTCTCTTTCATCTTCCATTCCTCCCCTACCTGTTTTGTATTCATTTTTAGGAGTGGTATCCCTGTGTATCTTTCTTTTCCTAGGACCAAGGACTTTCCTGTCTCATTAGTGAGATAGCATTTGTGTGTGTGTGTGTTTTTAAATATTTACATCATTTTTTTTTTGTAATTAATCGCATCCTGGCATCCAGTGTGGGGCTACTTTTGTAAAGTACTTTTACTATACTTTATATTCTTCCCTATTCTCAAGAATTTTGGGGAGGATCCCTCATTAGGGGCCATTTTGTATATTTTGCTTAGTATATAAATAAAGTATCTTCTCAGAGGGTCAGTTCGCAGCTCAAAACCCTTTGGGTGAGCTCGGTCCTCTTGAGTAAGTAAGAACTATAAATCGCGCGTACTCTTGTTATGCCTCGGTAATATAGCTATGGAATACCAACACGTGATGATATCCGTTTCTCTTTATACGAGAGACAACGTGATCTTCTCACAATCAACTAACATTGAAAAGTGATTTCTGAATGAGAAATCGTAAAAATGTAAATACTTGTAAAAAAACTTTTTAGTACAACTAATTTAACATTATGTATCCTAGTTTAACCGATGTTTCTCTTATTTCTTTATATCCTATAATTAACTCCTGTGTTGTTCTTTGTTACTGTTATGTGTCTCACAGTCTGATATACACGTGTATCAAATTCCTGTTCATCAAACCGTTTCCCCAAGATATTCCTTTTTTATGCTTCTAGCTTTAATTTTGGGCATCAGGGTATCAAGATTGTATTAAATAATATGGATTAGTTGAAATGGTGTTGATGAGATCTAGTATCTCAAGAATCCGTCTTTTGGAAAGTAAAAAAAAAACCGTAATCGTTCTATGATCTAAAATAAAAAGACTACGTACGTGGTAATTATTTCAAATTTAACCAATTCCTTTATTTTTTCATGTTAAGCTTTTATAATCACGTAACTTTAGCTATTTTCAAATTTTAAATTAAAACTTTTTTAAATTCTGTATTTGAAAACACTTTGCTCATACGTTGATAAAATGAATAAATTGCTCAGTCTTAGAGATAAAGTTTAAGATTCTTAGATAACATTTAATTTTAGACTTGGCTAATTATACGCTATTGACTTGAAATTAATTTTTGGATCTAAGCAGTTATTATTTTTTGCTTAGGATTCCTTTTGTAATGACAAAACTACTTAAGTTCAGGAAATTATATATTTCCTTTTAGTTTCTCATATTTTATTTTTACTGATAAAGAGAAAATGTATATTTGTGTTTAAAGCTTAATTTTCAGCTGAGAAATTTGAATTCTAAATTTTTTTTGTAAAAAAAGTTCATTTATTTTTTATCTTTTTACATTTAACTCTTACAATGGATAGAAATAACTTTTTAAAAAATGTAAAAGATAATTACTGAAACGAAAATAAGCGCAAAAGTGAAAACAATCAGTTATTTGCTGAAGAAAAAAAATGCTTCTGTTAAGAATAACCAACATTTATTATAATCTTGAATAATGTTCTAAACTTGAAAGTATAATATTTATAGCCACTAGCCTTATTTTGTAAAAAACAAAACAAAAATGTGTTACTGAAAACAAATGATAGAGAAGGTATAAATTCGACGATTTTTTAAAATTAATTTGAAAGATGTAGAGCAGAACTTTCTATAGTTTCTTCACTAAAACACATTTAGAAAATTTAGTGAATATATTTGATAGTAAAGTATTATAGTCTCTTAAAATATATTATAGTACCATATATACAAGATAATATATTAAATTAGAATCATGTATACAAGACAATATATTAAATTAGTATCATATGTACAACCATTAATACTGCACTAACTCCTTAATTAAGACCATAAATACTCTTCGTAAAGTTTCCTAGTTGATACATATAATGTATCCCAGACATCTTGGAAATAGAGCACTTATTACAAGGAACTTACATAGACTGAATATCCACTGCAGTCATATTCATTACAGCTTCGAGAATCCAAGCACATTGATTACGCTATATGTCTACCATGATAGCCTCTTTAACCATGGTTAATAAGTAGCCAGTTAAATAGCTGAAGATTAGGCAATCCCTGTTTACTAATATCTTAGTATATGAATAAGCATTTCCTTAGAGTCCTCTCTCTAAGATATTATTTAAAATTCTTATTGAAACTTCAATGATTGCATTTAGAATATATATATATAACTATCATTTAAAATCTATTACAGGGGTCGGCAACCTTATAGCTGTGGTGTGCCAAACCAATATTCCAATACGATTTAGTATACAAAGCAGTAGGTAATATTTGAAACAATTCGATTCCTACGACAATGCATGCAAAGTTAGGGAATAGAGGTCAAAAATACAGATTTAGAGTTTTATTATATATTAATTAAGCATCATTTAAAGATATTTATTATCATAAAGCAACATAAGATATAACTCATCTTTCAACTTAAATAATAAGTTAAAATTGTTAGTATATTTTGTATCTTTTAATAAACATAAAGACTTATTAAAATAAGAAATATATAAATATAAAGTATAAGTATTCTTGTATGCAATATAGTGGAATTAAAAAAATGAAATTTTAATACGAACCTTATCTCTGCAAAGCTCTACTTTAAATCGTAATATCAAGGTATAATTAATGACTTTCAATTTGACACATTATTCTGAATGTTCAGCTGTTAAACAAGTTTTGTGATCTCAAAATATGTCATATGAGAAAAAGGTTTGTTCACGTATATATGTAGAACCAAAAGCGGAAAACAGTGCACATGCGATTTTCTTCAAACAATTAAATCGCTTCAACAGAAGTACATCAATTTAAAATAGCTGTCGATTTATCGATAATTATCTTCGAGATCTTTTTATAATTTTGTAAATTTTGCTTTCAATAACTTTAAATATTTCTTTTTATGACGCAGCATTGAGTGTGCTTCATTTTACAAGTATTACACTATCATTTTGGGTTTTAATTGAATATTTAACGCTAAGAATGAGTCATATTTAATGGAGGATATCTTTTGAGCATAAATTGCATAAACTACACACAAGCAGATCCAGATTATGGTAAAAAACGGAAAGTTTAAAAAAATTTTTATGCGTGAGGTGTAGAGAGGACACGCGCGAACGCACGCACACACACAACTTGATCTCATAACTTCGTAGAGTGCCACCGAAAATTGCTCTACGTGCCACAGGTTGCAGACCCCCCTGATCTATAAGAAAAACTAACCCTTCTAACAATTATTTGTTGAAATTTTGTTGAAATTGAGGACAGTTTTCAGAATAGGAAAGCTCTTTATAAAAAACATCATTAATATATATTTGACTTATAAGCAATATCTTTCAGAGATATTACAATTTCGGATTCAGTGTATTTATATCACATAATTGTTCCGAATATTACAGCATTTATAAAGCATAATTGTACATCAAGCTGGAATCCTTTCATCTTCATTAAACTTGAATTTTTTCCTATGATATAAACATCTTTTTTTCTATCCGAAATAAAATCTTCGCAAAATGATCCCCTTTCCGCAATTAGATATATTTTTTTTCTGCTAGTAATTAATTACTTCTAACAAAATAAAAATTACCATAACTTTTTTGTGAATTTTCTCTGCTGTTTAAAGGCAAATTTTAATTACTTTTATACAACAACGTATTAATTATTACAAACTTAACGACAAACTACTCATGCGATATTTTTGCAGATGGCTTAAATTTATAATTATCTTTGTTTGCTCCAAGCACATTAACTCACTAATGTTTGTTGTTGGGAGATCATGTGTCACATTCAAAGAAACTCTCTTTGTTTATTAAACATTTAGGTTATTCAGATGGAATTTTCGATGGTACTTGATATTTGTCATTTCAAGCACTGGATAATACATTGTGTTTTATTCAAACGGCTTACATATAATAAATAATCAATCATTATTTGAATTTTGAATTATAAATTAGTTAATTACTTTTCGACGTATGCTAATTGTTCTGTTCTGTGCTTAACTTTGACAAGCAGGATAATTGAATTCGATCCTCAAGTAATTTGTTCCTCCTGATCGTAACACCAATTCATTGAGCTAATGATATGTTTGAGTTTAATTTATAAGAAATATATTTATGTTAGAGGGGTGAACAATAGATGCATTTGTGTGTGTGTGTGCGAGTTCCTTGCCATTGTTTATAAGCTTTTTTGACATATATATTCGACATGAGTGTAAAATTTCATGTAGCTATGCCAAGCTTTTATAATTAATTGAAATATTACACTCATAAAAGTTACTCTAAGTTGGAAAATAGAGTTAGGCTTTGGATAATTTGACGCAATGCATATGTTTTTAATCCTTTAACTTTCATATTCAATTCTTAGACAATATGTCTTACAAAGTGTGTATATATATATAATCCATAATAATAGAAATAGTTATAAAACTAAGTATAACTAGTCAAAACAGTTCGAAATATTAGCCTCAATAGTACAATAGCAAACTCTTGGCCTTAGGAACAAAGATTGCAGGTTTAAACAATGTTTTGTGACCATTCAACCTTCACCTGTTATTTGCCTATACATTGGGCTATAGGGAAAAGAAGAAATAAGAAATATTGCGCACAAAGTTATGTAATTATTACCAAATAAAATACACTAATAAATTAACTCAATGGCGCGACAGCCCATGGGGCCAAGTCCTACTGTGTCCAACTCAGTATTCGTGACCTTGGGCCCAAAATACACTAGTACTAAATAATAATATATAACGATAAAATTTAATAGATTACTTATTAGAATAACGTTGAAGTCGTAATAAAAACTAGAAGATGCTGAAACTTACCTTATATATATATATATATATATATATATATATATATATATATATATATATATATATAATGGTTTTTAAACAAGAATATATTACAAAATATGTTTAGATAGGGTTATAACACCTTTGGAGGCCTGCCATTGAAGAATATAAATACAATAAATTATGTTAAATGCTCTTATAAAATTAAGTTATAAAGCTAATTATGCTACTTATAATGGTGTGATTAAATATACATATAATTCATTATTGTTTGTACACATAAGCTGCCGGGTAATTATGCTATTATAGCATTATACTCAATAATTATTTCCAAAACAATAATTCCTTTAATAAATCTGAGCTATGTAATTACCACCTGGTAGCAATAGCTTAGCTAGTTTATATTTATATTTTTATTAATAGCAATGTATTATTTATAAGGATTTGTATCCAGATATATTTTGATAGGTCCATTGTTTTTGGTAAAAATGAGTTTATATCTAATTTGAGTTTTTATCCTTATTATAACTAATGAACAGCTTGCTACAAATTACCTGAAAAATTTTTTATATGTTGTAGATCATAAATTAAATATAAATATTTTATAATAAATTAAATGCTTTTTATTTCAATATTTTTAAAGTTTCGCTTGAGAGCAGTGTAATAACAACCTGCCTATTTATAAAAATATTTTTAATTATTTACAGGTTAACACTTATGTAATTAAAAATAAGGATTCTGTTTATGACATATTATACATAAAATTTTATTCAGGTATTTTGCTGTCAGCTAAGTGTTAGTTTTAGCAACGTTTAATTATGTAGATTAAAGAGTAAACTTAAATATAAACTCACTAATTTCCTCAAACATTAGATACTCAAAATATCAACATAAATAACAATCATTATCAATGAATTGTTTTCATGAAAATTTAAATATTAATTAGCTGAATTATTGCCAGCAAATTCACCTTTTGGAAAGCCTTTTTTTTTTAAATATGTTTATATATATTTCTATCCTTACATTGTTTTCTTTAAGAAATAATTTAACGAGAGTTGAAATTTTGAGACCACATTATGACAAATATTTCCTTTTTGTTAAGGACATTCATGAAATATTTAATATCCTTGACATTAAAATATTTTTCAAAATTATTTACAACTATGTTAGTTTTATGTATTAATTTTTTTTGTCTCTATACTATTTATCTCGGTTCTCTTACTCTTTGGGTTTCCTTTAATTTTATTAACATTGTTGTGATACAGTTATAAAAATATTCATTATTATTTTGTAAAATAATTTTAAATGTGTTTTTACTATAGTGCATAGCATTAAGCCCATATGAATATAAATTATGATTAAACTTTCAATCAAGTAATTTTTCCACCATAATATGTTTTGTATTAGGAATATAATATTACTAATGGATAATACAACACATATATTTTGAAAACCACGTTTTAATTAAAAGGTTCTCCTAATTAAATGCATATAATTCTTTTTATTATTATTGTTAACTCTTATGTAGCTAAATTACACGAAGAATTTGATATTTCGTTCTCGAAATTCTCTTTAAAATTGCTTCAGTTTTAATAATTTTTTAGTAAAATTTTCACTGTAGATGTTGATATGTTGTTTTATCCAACAGTTATTATAGCAATTAGTTAATTGAAAATATTCCCACACCTTCATTCGAATATAAATTCATAATATGTTGAAAAGATAAGGAAATAGATTACAATAAAAACTTAAGTTCATAAACATAAATTGATAAATATACTCATCTACAAATACTTCACTATTTCTTCCAGTAATAAAAAAAAAGTATTGCTTTTAGTCAGCACTATACATAAACAAGTAATATTTACTCAAACAGCAGCTAATGAAATCCAAGCTAAGTATTGAAAAGCATTATAGTAAGAATATGTTTTTCAAAGCATTATTTAGAAATTTGCATCTATTTCTACCAGGCAATTTTTTTAAAAATCTCGTTACCATTATTATACAGTACAATTAACGTTGTGTTTGTTAGGAAGGTGTTTCAACATATATTCTTTGTAAAAATATACATGCACCAAAACTATTGAATAAATTAAGGAAAGAAATATTATACTATAAATACTTGAAAGGGAAACAATTATTAAGAAAAGGTCACGATGGTCGAATGGTAATGGTCATGAACTCCAGACTTGTGTTGTTTCAGTCAAGTCTTGGTGCCACTGAAGACTTACTATTTAGAGGGGCTGATGTATGTTAAATCTCTCGAGGCTCAAACTTCTCGTGTTGGAATTTTATTGAGATTTGTTAAATGAGGTCTCAGCTCAGGTGTCGACTTCGTAACTTGAGCCTGGTTCAGTATTACGAGATCCGTCGCCAAAGTTTTTTTTTGCTTCAAAGGACGAT
The DNA here is from genome assembly GCA_019973955.1 of Trichonephila inaurata madagascariensis. Taxonomy (NCBI): domain Eukaryota; kingdom Metazoa; phylum Arthropoda; class Arachnida; order Araneae; family Nephilidae; genus Trichonephila; species Trichonephila inaurata. The sequence continues at coordinate 1,115,213 of BMAV01019688.1, read as the reverse complement.
GCTAATAAACAATCAATTAGCAATCAAGAAACTAATTGCAGTTTTTACAATGCAGTTTTAAATCATAAATATAAATCTCGAAACATTCACCAACGACTTAAGTAGTGAGAACATATGATAGAAAGTTAATTAGCGTAATATGTTAAGAACTATTTTAGGATCAGCAGTTACCGTCGGGTACAATTTATTTTCATAGAAATAGGGCTCTAATTGTATTCTTCTGTCTTAGATAAATTGAAGCAGACTTAATTGGTGCTCGTATATCTTTAGAAGATTGCAATGCAAATGCTATATTCCTTAAAAATTCTGAGGAAACAGATATCATTTGATCGTTGTATCTCTTTGAACTCATTTTGTTCAAAGAATATGCTTTACACGATCAAGAAACAAGAAAAGGAATCACAACAATCACAACCACGAGATAATTGTTCGAATATTTTATCCTCACCACTCAAAGCTCCTCGCCGAAGCTTCTAATATTTTCAGCAATTATACCATCAAAAATCTCTCTCCATAACGTAACTGACAGCTACAAGTTAACTTAGCATTAATTTTAACTCTTCGAAACATAATAATCACTATCGCATCAACTTCCGTTCCACAAATAACGCAGCCTGCACGGCATTTTTAACTGGAGTCGGCTCATTTTGTTTGATGCGTTTAATGAGACTGCGGTATCTTCTCATTAAAGACTGCACGCAGTGAAGAAAGGCAAAATGACACATTTCAGCTCAAGCAACAGTTATGTGGGAAACGATGCGCAAAACCACTGAGAGGGTTTTTTTCCCTTCTAACTCTATTCAAGCTAGCGGATTTAATACATTGCACTGAAGCCCCCAGCGTATTAAATTATCGCTATCCTTTTGAGAAAGGTTTAATTACTTTTACCTGACTGCTCCCTTTTCAATTAAACGGAGGGGAACTTTTGATTTCTTTTTCGGACCTCTCCAACCCCGAAATACGAAAGGACTTTAACCAAATTATCTGAGCGACTTTATCCTCAAACTGCTTCTGTACTGGGCCAGTGACGCATGCCTCAACCTGGGACTAAAATTAGAGTCATTGGGTGTCTCTACCCTCCCGACTAAGCTCTCCCGGTTTCTTTGAGGTTAGGGCACCACTTTAATTAAACTGTAGTCTGGTTTTCCATCGTGTTGTATCAGCAAGTGGGTTTTACTCCAGGATGAACAATAAACCGGAATTCGCCATTAACGGAATCTTTCGAAGGACAGGACAATGAAGCGATAGCCCCTAATGCCTTAATTCTGAGAATATATGCACGCAAAAAAAAATTCCGCTGGTGAAAAGCTCTTTTAGTCTTCCGGAAGTCTTAATGAAGTATCCTTTAGAAGAGTCTGGATACAGAAAATGAAGGCATTTGTTGATGTAACGTATTAAGGGTTCACCATCCAGCCTTTGAAAATTAGGATGAGGATTAAGAAATCGCAAGGCTTCTGCGAAAGTAGAAGATTCGATTTTGTAACTTTATGATAAAACTTAGAATCAACAACAAATTAGTGGTTATTCTTCTGATTCACGGGTTTTTGATATTTTTAAATACATCGTTTTTTTTATTTAAAAAAAATAACGTCTTGGGACGTTGTGAGAAACTAATTAGTTTGAGCTCTTAACAATACCGACTTAGAATGTGGATTCTATTTTCGATTTATTCTATCCATGTAATTTTGTTCATTTAGATTCATTCTATCTTAGATTTGGAATTAAAAGTTGTATTTGTATGCGTATTAATTTAAGCGCCAATTCATTTAATAAAATAATTATCACGATTAATGATCAATATTCTTATTTATACAGTGTAAAAAGTTTAATTTTTAAAAGAGAGAATTGTCTTTTTTAAGAATGAATTTTTATTTTGTAATTTAACGAATAACTTAAGAATTTCATCTACTTTCGGGATGAACTCGAATTTTTTCGAACACGAATAATTCATAAATTTATTCAATTTGTATTGCTCAGACCAATAAAAATGCGTACAATTTTGAAAGGTTAGAAATAGGGCAATGAGTATTCTATGTACAATTTTAATTAAAATTAGAAAATAAAAAAAAGTGTAAAATTACTCAAAGTGCGATCGAACGAAACACAGAATTGGCACGTAAGCGTATATCTCTAAATCTTTAAAGGCGAATTCCGTACGCAGGTGTATTAAAATGTAATCAAATAATCAGAAACGATATTAAAATCCTCAAAGAAACCTTTTAATTATTCAAAAGGAGAACGAAGGTATAAATTAATATATTCATAAACTTTCAAATAAATTTGTTTTTAATTATATTATAACAGCACCATTTTCCTTGGCATCAAAAGGTGACTCTGATGACATATCATCATTCTCCTTGGCATCAGAGTCACCTTTTCCAAATAAATATACTTGTAGTGAAGGAACAATACTAAAAACAGAAGAATATTTCAAAAACTTTTAAGAACTTCCTATAAAAAATTTACAGCCTCAAATATTTAATTCATTGAGGAAATCGATCTTAATAAAAAGTATTCAATATATCATAGATTTAAAAAAATTTGAAATATGCGATGTTTTTTTTTTTTTAATCAGTAAGGCTTCTCCATGACAAATTTAAAATTTGTCATGGAAAAAATTCAAAAAAATCGAAGGCTAATTCTATTTTTAAATTATAAAAAAAGCTTCATTGTATTAATTTGAATGAAGTTAATTTATATGAACTAAATTATTATGCCTTTTTGATATATAAAATTTTAATATACTATAAACTTTTTAGTCTCCGCATTATTTTTAAGAGATTTTTAATTCGCTTTGAGTTAAGTCAGATTGAATATTTACCTTACTTGATTTTTATTAATCAAAAATTTCTTTCTGTTTCATTTAAAAGAACCGACTTCATTGATTACTGGAAAACTAACCAAAATTCAATTTTAGTTCGACCTAAATAAAGAGCTAATCAAGAAACTCCATCTGAATTACCTGAACAAAGAAAATTACGATTCAACAACATAAATAAGAAAAGAGATCTCTTCTTCGGATCTGAACCAGAATAAAAAGTGTTCCTTTGATTTTATGAGGAAAAGTTACATTCGGGCTATTGAAACTGATTTATTCTGCTTGATATTGAGACTATGTTCCTCCCAAACCATGTTCATACATATTTACCAAAAACATTCCAATAGTTCTGAATTCGTAAGCATTAAATTTCTATTAGAGATATCAATTCGAAGAAAAGCAGAATAATGGCATTCAAAGGAAACAGGAATGTCAAGAATGTATTTTTTGGAAAAGGTTTGTCTGTTTTGTAAACATTAAAAATGTGTTTTCTTATGATGTGCATTTATAGTTAAGGTACCTAAACGCGTTCAGAGTACTTTTTTTTTTTAAAAAAAATAGCTAACTAAAACATTATAAATGCCTTTTTAGGCATCAATGTCAATAAGTACTAATAGTTAACTTGCAACATTAAAAAAAAAAAAATCTAAACTTTACAAAAATCAAAATTACTAGTTAGATTTTAGCAATATTTTTGAAAAATTTCAAAACAATTAGGGAAAAAAGTAATAAACTTATATCAGTAAAAACATTACTGAAACAAATTAGAATAATTTATCTAGAAAATTTACTAAAATTTTTATGTTTTATTAAAATTTAAAAAGTTTAGAGCTGATCGAGTAAATATTATAAGAAATGTGACATTTTTTACGAGACCATTATTTAAAAAAGATGCCACAATTCAAAAAAAATATTCATATAATAAAAAGTATTTTAGTACATTCCCTAGAAAAATAATATAATTATCAGGTACAAAAAGTTTTATAGAAATACATTCATAATATTTTGAGTTATCAGACACACATCGTAATAGAATTTGAACAATTTAAAAGTCCATTTCTGGCAGATTAAAAGACTAATTTACTATTTTTTCTAATTTTATAAAATTGATTGAATCTTGGTCTCTAGGTAATGTAAAAATAAAACATAGTATGCTTTTTAAAGGGAAAAATTACCGCTATTTAAAAACCCCCCCCCCCGCCTAAAAAAATGTGTACTTTGACCGAATTTGGTCATTTTAAAATGTTCGGATACCATAAACAAAAAAAAAGTTGAAACCAGAAATATACTGAAATTTTTATTGTAAATAGACATCTCAGAGTATTTTAACCTTAACTCTCTAAGCGGTTTGCACTTAAAGTCTTGCCATTCTGGAGATGCTTCAAAAATGCACCGCACATATTTTTTTGCTTTCAGGTGGGGTTCTCAAAAGTGGTTGAGCCGCATTTTTAAGAATGCGGCTCGGCCGCTTTTGGGAATCTTGCTTGAAGGCAGAAAATACATCTCCGGAATGGCGGAATTTTACCTGCAGACCGCTTGGAGGGTTAATGTCAGAAAGCATTTAGAAAATCAGTAGTCCAGCCTGGTTTATATAGATTTTTATACATGTAGAAACTACTTGAAAAAGATATAGAGACTAAATGTAGTTTTATAATAAAGGTTTTTATGAAGTAATGAGAGATTAGAAATTCGAGACTCCATAAGTTGAAGTATTAGTAGTTCATAAAATTTTGTGATGATCAATCTGCTCTATATAATTTATAATTTATTTTAAATAAAAAGAGGAGTAATAAGGGGGGTTAAATCTTTTACAATTTACTGTAGTTTAAATCTGATGTTCATGAAATTCAGGACGTTACCTATATTTGTATTAAACAAATTGAAAAACTGCAAATATTACATTAATATGCGTATTATAGCTCTCTCTCTATATAAATATATAGTTTGTATATATGTATACACACATGTATAAATAGAGAGAGAGGGAAAGAGAAAGTTTTCTAATTAACTTCTCTCCGTCTGTCTGAGATAAGCTGCTTATTTTAGTAAAGGAAGAGAGTCAACAGAAATATAGTAAAGAAATACGATTCTTTAAACATGAATTATACTTTCAAGTAGATCATATGAAGCCCAAAATACAGCCATTATATTTAAGATTCAACATTTTCTATAGGGATTTGCACGAGCATGTTTTCTTATACTTTATTCAAATGCCATTTAAAAAAAACAACATAACATGTAATTGGCTTTAAGTGACATTTTTCAAACTGAATTATACAGAAAAGCACACGTTGTTAAGTTTCATTCATTATAGTTAAGTCTGAATCATTTTTGTGTTAGTAATTTATCTTATAATAGCAAATACGCTTCCCATCATTTAATTTTTTCTGAAAATTATTAAATATTTGTGAATTATTGTACATAATAATGGCCATGAAGTGAAATATATTTGTAGTATTTTTCAAAATATATTAATACATATATATAATCCTACATATAAATTCAATTAATTTGCATATTTTGTTGCAAAATTCCAGGATTCTGTTTTGAACAATTAACCCGCGGTCACTCGCGCCTGTTTTTGCTACCGTCGTTACTCGCGGGGTGTAGAGAACACCCCAAACTTAAAACACGTGTATTTAATTATGAAAATAAAATTAAGTCATTATGATACATATTTATAAAGTACAAGATGTTTTTTTGTATTATACAAATAAAATTATTAAATTTTTTGCATATAAATGAGACTAACATTAATTTAAACTAAACATACAAAATTTTCATTTTAAAACACATAATTTTATATTTTTTCATAAACTAGTATAAAACGTATATACCAGTAATAAATATACTTTATAATTAATGAGATAATGATAGTAGAAAGTAGAAAAATAATATTTTAATCATTTTCCAAACATTCAGAGCAGACTGTATACAAATGCTCAACTTCTCGCGAGAGTTCTCAGCCCCCCAGATAAACTTTTGAAGGTCATTACATTCCAATCGTTCGAGAAAGAAGGATTGCATTAGGCCTGAAGGTTCAATGACCTAAAATGTGCAGCTACAGAAAAAATCGTGGTTCTGCACGTTCTTTTTAGAATCCTGGGAGGATTTTCTTGTTTCTGGGGTGTACAGAACACCCCGCGCGAGTGATCGCGGGTTGACAAGTTTATACACATAAAGTTTCGTACTTCCCTTTTTGTTTTGCTTTAGAATTGATTTAGTTGTAACTCGTTAAAAAATGATAATTCTGATGTAAATTTCTAAGCTTAAAAGTTTTATTTTTTAATTGAAAGACGCAATGAAACAACGATGTATATGTAGATATATAATTTCTCATACATGTATATACATATCTTTTAAATTGTTGATGAAGTCATTCCTTTTAGCTTTTGTCTCATTTGGATATCGCAGAATATGTTTTAGTAGCATTTTGTAGATCGAGTATAGGAACAGAATGAGTTATGATAAAAGGAATAGTGAAAGAGAAATTTGATGACACTTTCGTCAAGTTGTCAAAAATATATAACATTGCTTTCCCGATCTCTGATTCACGAAATCTCAAGAAATATTGCATTGTTAAGCAAAAACCATGCCCGAATTACATTATTTTTAAGGGTTTTTGTATATGTTAGAGTCGACATGGTTATGAGAGAGAAATTTATCATTTATAAAATGAATTTTTAATTTGTTTAAGTGATTTTACTCAAAAAAAGTGAATGAACCATTTCACCAAAAATTTATACACTGAAAGTTATGAAAATCGGAATTTTTACTATTATTTGCTTTCTAAATCTCTTTCGTAAAGACAAAGGAATTCAATAAAAGCTTCAAACATTGATGTTATTACGCATCTTGTGTTCAAATGAACATCTGATCAACTCTTTTTTGTTACTACCTCCTCATTAAATTAAATATACATGTAATATAACTTCTCACTATAAAATAAGACAATATGACATAATGCTTACGATATCAAAGCGTATTCTATAAAAAATATTAATTTAAAAAATCATTTTAAACTTTTATCGTAGTATAGTATAATGTGTATGTAAAATTCCACCTTTTGATTCTTATCGTTATTTATATTTAAAATATTATTTAAAATACAAATGAAGAGAAAATTTACAAATGAATTAAGAACCACGTAATAAATTGTTCCTTATCAATTCATTTTAACCTAAACTAAAAAAATAATAAAGCTATTTTTAAATCATCAGTTGCTTAATTATTTAAATGTTTTAATGAAGTAAAACCTCTCCTTCCTGCCTTAAAATATAACTGCATAAAAATCATATAAAATCCTCTAATCTCTGAACAGCTTATTTTAAACAATTATTTTACTCAATTCAATAGTAAAAAAATTTTTTTAAATATATCACCGAAGATATCAAAATATGGATCCACGATTAAAAACCTCCCACCCCCCAAAAAAGTTATACGGATAAAGTAATAAGGTCGTAAAAAAAGTAAACATAAAAGCAATAAAATTATGGGAAAGGAGAATAATTTTGTAGAGATTTAATTTCATTAATTATAATCGGATTACTGCTTTTACAACTAGCATGCGCAAGCATTATAACTTGATTTCTCCACATAACTTCTAATCCTTTCTTAATTGCTATACGCAATATGTTCGGGGTATTAATACGAAGCTATAAATCTTTTCTATTATCTGCAAGTTGCTGATGTGTTATTTTCTCAATTCAAAAATTCTATACGTAGAAACACTTGAAAATAGTTTGAATACTTCTAAAAGTATATTAAAATAAATTCACATATTTCTGTTGACCAGCATTTGGAATATTTGAGCTCACCTTTTAAAGTCTTAACATCTCTGCATTTTCTATCGTTTTATTTCGCTTTAATATATTTGAGACTGCAGAAAAGTCGTATTTGAATTTCTAAAATAACCATTCTTTTGTTTATGATAATCATAGATCTTAGAGATAACTATAGCTCTAGAAATAACATGTTTGATATTTAGTGGTTTTCTTTATGATTTTACAACTAAAATAAACAATGAATCAACATATGTAAATCCATTTATTTCCCTTGGATTTTATGTTAAAAAAGACCTATAAATATTAAATAGCATAAATTATAATTGGAATTATATAAGAGAACAACGACGAGGAAACTTGTTTTATCTTTATTATAAAATAATTCCTAATATTGACGTCATAAAACACAGCAAAGACGAGTTGAGTCATAAATTCGTTTATAACGCAAATTTCCATAAAGAGATTTGCAACAAAAAAACCATTTTATGAATCTGAATAGATTTCAGTGTTTAAGCTTAAAGAAGTTGTTTGTGTTGATTTCCTAATGCTTTTATATTTTCTCTAAGCCGAACTCTCTTTACGATTAGAATGACTTGTCTGGATCGAATTATTTCGGGATTGATGCGCTGCTGTTTTTTCGAAAAAGATTATTAAACCCAAATGAATAATACAGTATTTGAATTTGAGAGATGAAAGTGGAAAATGTTGCAACCAATACGCCTAGGATGAAGTCAAATATCCCTCTTTAAAAAAAATGAAGGAAAACAAAATAATCCGAGATTAGGCGAAACGTGGCGAATAGAATTTCTCTCCTCCTTTTTAGATATATTATGAATTGCTTATTCCGGATTTCTAAGAAGAAATGGTATTAAATAATGCATAAAATTTTAAAGCCCAATAAAAATTCATGATTTGAAGCTTGCTTTATTTTTAACTTTTTGCTGAGTCATCTGAAGCTTGAGCCAGAAGAGGAAATTACCATCTTTTCATATCGATTTACTTTATTTTCCATTTTATGTATTTATTACGGCGATAAGATGTTCGACATATTTTTATTTAATTTTCCTTTCTAGGAGCTGACATTAATAACAATCATTTTCTCTCTTTCAACAGTCCAGTCAATATTTTGCTTATACAATAATGCTTTTTTTAAGACACTTGTTACGAAGTCTAGAGATGAAATACTTATGAGTCAGTTGCAACCACTTTTCAAATAATGGAGCTATCGGTAATTTTATTTCTTTTTTAAAACTATCATCAGTTCTAAAGTGTAAATGATCCCGAGTAAAATAAATCTGAATTTAAAGTGATGGGTCATATTTTCCATTTTTTCATGTAACTTAATTGACAGTTTGATTTAATGTGTCAGAATTTTACTAAAATATATTGAGATTATTATTATCAGGAATAGAAAGATACAATGAATCGTAGATAAATATTTTTTCCTAGGATTTGATTATAAACATCATCTATTATTTCTTTCGGTAGTTTTACGAAACAAGAAGGTCTTACATTTCTGAGCAGAAGAAAAGTAATCGGGCATCTGAATAATAAAAAGAGATAAACATAATAGTTATTTGTAAAAAAAATAAGTAAAAAAAAATACGTCAAAGAGTGGAGAGATATATGGAACATTTCACTTGTTGAACAATTCAACAACACCTTTGTGAAATTTTTTGTATCTTTATTGAGATCTTGAAAATTACACTTTTTTCTGATTTTATGTAAGTAGGAAACATAATCTGGTACTTTTCCGTTTCGCCATTGCAAATCTCGCCAAGCAGGCTTTATTGGCGACAACACACTATATGCACATAATAAAATGTTATAAATTAGTTATTAGTTTAAAAAATTCCATGTCACTTGGTTAAATGACTTGCTTATTTTTGAAAAGGTGGAAACTGATACCCTCCATTACATCATTAGGTACTGTGTGTAGCTGCACATTCCGCAATTTTAGTGATCTTTTCACTAGCATGATATTACATAGCCATGCTATTAATCACAATGACAAATTGGGCTAAGACTTTGCTTATTTAGTTAAAATTAACGTAGTTTCTTTGAGTCAGGGTTTGAGAAAAGGATTTGCTGCGAAAAATTGCTTTACCAAGGAAAGTTCTAAATGCAAAATATTAGGAAAATTTCATTTTAAAATAAGAAATCCATGTAGAGGGAAACTGAAATGTATTTAAAAATTACAAATTCATTGTGTGTGTCAATGATGTTTTATTAGTCATTAACTGTATGATTAAAAACTGTTTGATTTCTAGATATACACTTACAAACATAATTATTTATAGCACTTTTTGCCTAAAAATTGAGGTAATATTAAGAGGTTTTTTTTTGCCTTTAAAACCTTTACACCTAATGTGAAGTTACAATTTATGTTCTTTATGACCGTTATAACCTAAAATATTCACAAATGGAATCTCTTGGTTACAAATAAAAAAAAAATTATTTTCAAGCTCATGCTTACTTCTTAACATGCACTTATCTAAGTGAAAGCTTAAAAATGATTAAAAAGTCGTGTGTGTGTGAATCAGTTAAATGTATTTTAATGAACTTTATTGATAATGTGTATGTGCTTTTAAAGAAGGATGAAAAAAATTACATAAAATTCAAATAATTCTGTTTTTTTTTACTTTTTATTCACTTTCTGAAAAATATATTTAAGCTGTGAGAGAAAGAATCTTATTTTTATTTTTATTTCATTACTTGGCATCACTTGATTAGCATATAAGAGCACTGGTATAGTCAACGTTATTATATTAAAAAAACAACTAATAATGGTAAAAATCCTTGATTAAACTTCAGCCAAAGCGATTAAAATAACTTGTATCAATAAAATGTACTTTTTATCTGTCAGTCACACAAAAAATACAAATGAAGAAAAACTAGCGCTTTGTCAATGATAGAAATCTCCATACACCACACACATGGTTATACAAAGGAAAGAAATATAATCTTTTTATACAATACTTCGTTTTAATACTTACTAAAACCTTACATAAAAAGGGGGGCAGAAAAAAAATGTGAGGGTATCCTGTAAATTAAAATAGATATAAATCTTTTACATTAAGGTATATAAACACGTTCAAATGACCAAATTAGGTCAAAACATACGTTTTTTGTTTATTTTATTGAATAGAGCTATCTTTTTTGCTTTGCAGAACATACTTTCTTTTGTTTGTACTCTACCTATAGGCCCAGTTATAGTCAATTTTATAAAATAAGAAAAACCGGAAGTAAGTCTTTAATCTATATACCAGAATTAAGTATTTAAATTGTTCAAAATCTATCATGGCGAATGTGTGATAACTAAAAATCTTATAAATGTATTTCTATAAAACTTTTTTTCAACCTATTTATATATCGTTTTTTATCCAACGTCTTGCTTCGCGTTTTGACCATTTGACGCCGAGCCTCCCAGTACCGACTAACGATGTCGTCAGCCTGGTGTTTATCGAGTCCAGTGCATTGGAGCAGTCAGGGCTATCCAGTGGAGGTATACTCATAGGAAGTCATGTCCGGTAATTTAGCGAAAGCAGGCAACGGCCTCGGCTCTCTTCAGGTGCCTCGGGATAGGATCCAGGGTGTCCAGAGTTTCCCATGGCTTTCCAAGGCTCTTGCCTTTTTAGTCGTAGCAGTAAATTTGTCAATGTATGCGGTTATCATATTCTTTTCTCTTCTGAGGGTTAAGGGGACTTCCAGTTGAGACTACTTAGCTCCCTTCTTTGCTTTTGGGTTGTTTCTCTCATTACCGGAGAACCCAACATGACTTGGAACACAGTAAGGCCACAGACAAGCCGTATGAAAAGAGACCCGCAATTTTAGTAAGGCACTGAATTATGTTTCGGGAGTCAGTTGGAATGATACTGCTTAATGCTGAAATTGCAGCTTAGGAGTCAATACAACTTTTGCAGGAGCCAGGCCAAAGCGAGTAATTGGGCTGTAGCTTCATAGACAGCCGATACCTCAATTCATGGCAATTTTTCCCACGGCCAATGATTCTTCAAACAGCCGGCAGAACCATCCCACGTTGGCTCCGTTTGTTTCTGGTAGGTATGAACAGTCAGTATCGACATGTAGCCATTGATTCACGGGATATCTTACTTCGATGGTTTCCAAAGCGCAGGGCCTTAGCTCATCAGGAATGGCCACACCCTTATTTGATGTCAGGTTATTTAGGTCGAGCCGTTTAGATGGAAAGGCAGATGCAACTGTCAAGTAGTACTGCATAGGATCACGATGAGCGATCAGTAGCAATAGTTGGTATTTCTTCATAAGAAATTCCGCATGAGAAAGAGAAGTCTGAGTCTCAAGTCTCTGTACACATCTGTACTACTCTCAGTACCTTAATTCCCTCCTCTGGCTCTCTGCCAAAATTTTAGAGTGAATTTGTCTCTACGACTTTCAAGAGCCTGGATACTGGCCTAGAGTTTCATTACAGTAGCTGGAGTTGATTTGGCTCCAAAGGTTATAATTCTGAGGGCACCTACTTTTAAAGGTTGGTTGTGCTTGCCAGATCCATAACCTCACAACCATAGTCAAGCACTGTGGACGGACATAAGTTTTATTTACTATGGATAGAACCTCTTGGGTATATTTCCATTAGCCTTTTTGAGATATTTAAATGCTTTTGGCAATTTCCTGATGTGTCTGCGATGCGAGTGCCCCAGTGAAGCTTACTACCGATATTGACACCGAAGGTGTATGGACAAAAATACCTTCGGTCTCTTTTTTAAGAGACCGTCTTTTATATTCCAGGTTGAAAAGATGCCGTTTGGTAGAACCTGATATTATACTATTTTCTAGTGAATGTACTAAAATATTTCTTATTGTTTGAATATGTTTTGAGTTAAGGCCTGTCCTTTAAAGAGTGGTCTCATAAAGAATGTCACATTTATAAAAATAAATATTATATTTATATAAGATCAGCTCTAAAATTTTAATAAAACATTAACATTCTAGTACATTCTCTAGATAAAAGCATCTAGTTTGTTTTAGTAATATGTTTACTGATATAAGTTTATTACTTTTTTCTCTAATTTCTTCGAAGTTTTTCAAAAATATTTCTAAAATTCCGCTTATAATTGTGATTTTTGTAAAATTTAGATAATTTTTAAATTTTGTTAAATATTAGTAGTTATTGGTGCTGATTCCTAAAAAAGCATTTACAATGTTTAAGTATGCTATTTTTTAAACAAGTACACCGAACGTGTTCGGATACCTTAAAATACGTATTTCATATTTGTGTGGAAAAAATAAATTTATTAGAGCTAAAAAATCTCCCTCCCTCTTAAATCTAGCAATAAAGAATAAAAAAAACGTACGCTTTATCATTGATAACAAACAGCAAGAAGAAAAGAAAACGGGATAAAAAGGTCACAGGAAAATTAGTCCCAGTTTTGCAACAACAATTCCATGAAATCTCTACAAAACACCTCCGTATATAAAGAAAAAAGTAGAACGACATGATGGAATTCTAGAGTTTCGAATAACCTTAACGCTTTTAATGAAAGTTTCCCATCTGTCACTAAAACAGCTGCAATGTCCAACCTCACTCCAATTCACGCTGCAAACCGTGATAAGGACACTATCAGAGTTCATTGTGCGTTTCCCCCTCAGTGGACAGAAAAAGAGAGGTGAGAAATAAAATCCAATGCTTTTCCAGTTACGAGAACAACAATTTAAACCAAGCACAAAAAAGAGATATATTTCCTGTTAAAAGAAATTGCGGCTGCCGAAGTCCCATAGAAAGCAGGAACTGTGAATCGGAGACTCTTTATCTGTTTTCTTCAGCTCCTTTTAGAGAGAGAAGTATTACACCTCCTGTGGAAAAAAAAAATAAAAACTGTTTGAGAAAAGTTTGTAGACACTGAAATTCTTATCAAACATGTAGGTTTGCAATTTTACTTTTTAACTATATCTAGCTCTTAGCGTAATTACTTTCTTTTACGAATCGTATAGGAATTGCTTCAAATGTGTATATGCTTTTCCGTTTGGGTTTACTCGAATGAAATGTAAGAGATAATAAGTGAAAGAAGTAATGTTTTCTTTTCTATGCGTCGTTTTTCAATGATTTTAAAAGCAGATTACGTTGTAATAATTTGTTTCATGTGACATTAACTTTATGAAATCCAAAGTAAGTTTCTTTAGTATGTTTTGGAACTGTGTCAACCGCTGAGAAATTCTTAAGTTCTTGTTTTTTTTTTAAAGGTTTATACAGATAACTTAAATTTTATTTTCAGATCTTTAAACTCAAGAAATTTCTGATAAAATTCTTTTAGTTCATATTAAACTATATAGATAAACTGCGTCTAAAGTCTGAATGTGATAAGTTTGCTATTTTTACGATAAATATGATTTATTTGTTATTGAAAGTTTATAAAATTGCTAGTAACAAATTTTTTAAAATGGGTAGTAAATAATGATTTTTTTAAGGAATGTGCATACCTTTGTAAAAATTTGCCGAACATTTATGTCGCTTTGTATATGTACAACGAAATATGGAACCTCGGGCAAATGTGGTCGATCTTTAAATTGAGCACAGATCTGTAAATTTCCTTACAAAAACGACCAAAGGTCTTGTGGGTATAAAAAGTTTTTATTATTATTACTTTAAAAAAAAGACTCTGAGGTAATTAAGCTTAAGTCCCACAAATTTGCTTCCAAGTGTATTATTATTATTTTTTAATTTATGGATATATTGTAGTAATTTTTGAATATATGCTGCTAAAAAAATTAGGAGGATAGCCATACATGGGCATAAATGGAAAGTTTACATGTATTAAAACTCACAACAAAAAATAATAAAAAAATTATATGGAAGCTTTAATTAGAAAAAAGATGAAAATAAGGCAAAAAGATGCTTTAGGGCGCAGCAATTTGATTACATGTATAAATGACAAAATATATTATTTGAAAGAAATACTGGATGCCCAATATGGGGTGTAGTCCCTTCAAATAGCTAAAACAGCTGCACACATGTTTTATATCGAGATCATGAGCTTATCGATAAGATTTCGAGGAATACATTTCCACATTCTTCAAAAAGTACAATTTCTAAGTCCCGGATAGTAAACAGTGGCTTTGGTTTCATTGAATGTCTCCTTTGAGCATGTCTTAAACATACTCGATTGATTTTAAATCAGAAGAGCATGATTGTGCGCAACTCCGTACACTATATTATTTCAGATTTAAACATGTTCTCCTTTAATCGAGCTGTATGGGATCTGGCATCATGCATTAAAAGAAAATAATCATCAAAGGCTGCAGTGTAATACAAGACAAGAGGTTTAAAAATCTCGACTGGATATCTTAAGGGCATTTAATTGCCATTCTGGATAATGTGTAGGTCCGTACTTCCACCTGTGTGGATTGTCCCTTATACCGTCAACCTACCTTTCTGTAACTGAGATATTTCACGAAGAAGGAGTTATTTCCAGTGCCCCTTTCCCTCCATACCAGAGCACATCGAGTGTTACACTCTAGACTGAATCGGGACTCGTTAGTAAACAGCTCCTGAGATCTCAATTATTCTGTATCTAAACCGGATGTTCAGCAGTTTAACCCCCCGTAGAATACACACCATTGTCCTACGTGCCTGATGAAGTCTATTTTGGATGAAGTTGGTTTGACACCCTCCATCCTGTTGCCAAAAGTAACTGTGTTTGGTGTTGAGTAGCATTCCCTGTTCTATCTCAACGAATTGTTAATTGCACATATATGATCATCCATTGCTGTTATAGCACATGGATGGCCTTACCTTGGTATATATCTAATATTTCTTAATTGGAATCGATTCCACCGCCCTTAAGAGATACTCCAAAAGGGCCCATTACATTACTTTGTTTAGTCCGGATTTAAGTCTCCCAATAATTCGCCAAGTCGTAGATTTCAGTAAATTATGTTATTGTAACATTATAAAATCACATTTTCTTGAAACAATAGCTGTGCAATTCTGTAATACAATAGAGAATAAAAAAGAAGTTTTTAGGAAATCACTTCTACACGCATCTCTTTTTTATTGTTTTCGTTGAATTGCATATGAAGTTTTTTTCTGTATTTTACATATTTTATTTTACGTCTGCTATCAAAAGTTATATTTGTGTTATTTTATTAAAACCATTTGCCTTATAAATTATTTTTAAGCAGTTTTGCTCTTGATATATATAGTTTATCAATTTTGTATCACTGAAATCAAATATTTCTCTCACATTATACATTCAGGTACTTTGAACTTTTTAAATAATTTGAAATTATATGAAAGGGAATTCCCTTGTTCTTAACGCAATTAATAATAACTGAAAATCATCGCATACCATTAAGATGTGTTATTAAAAGTAATAATCCAGAAAAAAAACCTCCAATAATATTTGATTCTGAGCTATTGAATAACAAATTTATCTTTTTAGTTAATTCATTTATGCGTATAGAGAATAATTATTTATCACTTGCATTTGTAAATCAGAAATTATATTGCATTAATTCTGAAATTATTCACAGAAATAAAACCTTTTGATTCAGCATTAGTTACATTAGCTGTTTATTATTTTCAAAGTGCTAAATAAAATAAAATATATAAGTGTGTTAAAAAATAATTCTCTCTTTTTTTTAAACTTAAGTTTTAGTCAAACATTTTTCTTCTTTCATAAAGTTAAATGACACTTAAACATTTCTGTTCTTTCATGCATATAAGTCAATTAAGAAAAGAAAAAAAAAAATACGATGAAAAATTATACAATAGCTACATCCGATTATTTATTGCGAATTTATATATTGAATCATTCAGAATCTCATTTTAAAACCACGATGACAGCTATCGGGGTCTTTATATCAAAATAAAATTCCAAGTTCTTTGTATCCTTGGAAACTCATTTATACGTGTCCCTCTCAAACATTCTTCAATCTCACCCTTATTCCCTTTTTTACATGATTGAAGTCAAAACGGAAATTGCTGCCGTTCCTACCTTTAAAACTTTGAGTTTAAAAAGTTAAAAATAAATTAAAATGAATAGATTTTTCACGTGGAAAAGCATGAGGAAATTATCATGAAAAACTCCCACAAAACGGTAGGAAAAAAAGTGAATCCAAGTTGACAGGATTTGCATATTATTACTTTCCTAGTTTCTTGACATGGAATGAAGTAAATGGTAGGCAGGGTAGAATCCAAATAAAAAATGACTGCCGGCTATTTCTGATATTTCCAAGCTCCTGTTTTATGTTAGCGAAGATGTCAATTTCCTCAACGGATGTATTTCTATGGTCTTGAAAATAAATTGCAAAGGAAATCTGATTCCTTTTTTAGTACTTTGATTGAATTTTATAAAACCCTTATTATAAAATGAAATTCATTTTTTTTAAAACTTTTTTTTATCTTAAGGTACTGAAATCTACTGAAAAAATTATCTTCTTACTGCGAAATGTTAATAAAATATTTTTTTATTAGCATTTCAGCGAAAATGAGTAAATAAAATTTTCTGTTGACTTATACAACAAGACATTTTAGTAATTAAATAATAAACTGTTAAATGAAATACTATATTTTCTGCCTCGGGAAAAGTAAAAGAAAAATAAATAAATAAAACTGACTGTGATGAAATTATAGATATTAAGTTTACTCCGAATTATATTTAAATCTATAGTCAGAATCTTTTTTTGCGGAATTTCAATTATTTTATTTCATCCATATTTTGAATGCCTTATTTCATGTCTTGAAAGCTTCTGAGAAATACGTTTCTTAAATTAAAGAACCTTTTTAAAATACAAATCAAATTTTAATTCTTATCTTTCTTTTGAAATTCAGGAAATTTATTCACTTAACCTGTTTGTTTTGAACTTAATTTTTTTAAAAAAAAGTTCTCGAGATAGGAGAGTGAAAAAATAATAATTCTGCAAAGACAGATTTCTGATAAATATGTAGATATTTAAGTTTTCCCAGAATTTTGCTAAGAAAAAAACCGGTAATGATCTTATTTTTCTTAAGAAAAAAAGTAAGAAGTTTTCTGCTTTCAAATTATTTACTTTTAAGTAGATTATTTGAATGATAGAAAATTACTACTTTTTTAGGTTTGTAATTTTTTTAACCTGACTTCTTTGCTTTAAGTAAGAGTTATAGGAAATTATAGTTTAATTTGAAGACTTTTTGTCTACAAATAAAATCATTAAATTTCTTTTTAAAAAATATAGCAAACAGGCTGATAGTAAATACGTTGGTAACCATAACGCGCTGCAGTATAAAAAATAATTATTTTAACAAATTCCAAACAAACAAAAATAATTATATATCTAGTCCTTATTATATTAAGAATATTCTTATATTCATCATATTTCAAATTAAAACAAATAATTTAAGCAAAATAAGCATAAAGTAGACATAATTAGATTAAACTAAATGGAATTTAAAGTATTAAGAATTTATTTGATATATACATATAAAAAGCATATTAAAATAGAATTCCATTAAAATAGTAATATTATTCTTATATATATTTCTTAGAAATATATTTTATTCATTTTGCATAGTATTATGAATCATCTTAGAATTCGACTCTGTTTTGAAATTTTGTCTTTTTACATAGAAATCCTTAAAAATCACATATTCAATGCTTTCATTCTATGATTTCCATTTCTCAATATACACTGCTGGTCTCCGTAAATGCAACAACAAGACAGACAAGAGATAGCACAACAAAATTTATTTTGTAGATAACATGTTGACCAAGTATCAAATGATTAAATTTATAGACTTCTGTGAAGTGTGGTTCCTCTCAGAATCAGTAGCCAGAGTAGCCGCCATTGTTGGAGATCACCGCTGCCACACGCCACGGCATTGATTCAAAGAGACTTTGGATGTATTCTTGGGGTACAGTAGACCAAGCAGCTTCCACATGTTGCCAAAGTTGATCTGGTGTGACAGCTGGGGGTGTAATCTGCGTCAATCGTTGAGCAACCATGGACCACATGTTTTCTATCGGCGAAAGATCTGGAGAGCGAGCTGGCCTGGGAAGGAATTCAATCTGGGGATTGACGAAGAACCTTTGGACAATGCGTGTCACGTGTGGTTGCGCATTATCCTGATGAAATATGGCTGTGGCTAAGCCCTAATGGGAAGGAAGGACAACTGGCTCTAACACCTTGGAGATGTAGCGCTGGCTGTTTAAAGTACCGGCAATGCGTACTAGAGGAGCGCGAGAGTGATATCCAATACCACCCCATACCATAATACCCGGTGCAGGACCAGTGGTGTGGCGGTGTATAACGCAGCTGTTCAGCATCCTCTCTCCAGGGTGTCTCCAGACTCGAAACCGACCATCGTGGTGTTGCAGACAAATGCGAGACTCGTCAGTAAAGACATCTTCATTCCATTCTGCCTCCCACATCCTTCTTTCATCGCACCATTGGCGGTGGAGACGTCTGTGGTTCTGCGTCAAGGGTAGACCAGGCAATGGACGTCTTGCGGACAGACCACTCTGCTGTAAACGGCGTCGAATGGTACGCGCAGACACTGAATGATGCGTTACAGACTCAATGTGCTGTGCTATGGTTTGTGATGTGACTGAGCGATCCGTCACTGCCATGCGCACAATTTGCCTGTCTTCATGTGAAGTGGTGCACTGAGGTGGATGCGATCGACCACGTCGGCCCGTCATACTCTACTGCATCCAACGGTCACATATCCGCATGACAGTTGTTTGGTTTCGTCCAACACGACTACCGATTTCCCTGAAAGATAATCCACAATCTCGGTAGGCCACTATCCTTCCTCTGTCGAACTCGAATACTTGATCAAAAGCTGATCGCTGTTTTCTACGTGACATAACTGATCGTTTTTTGAAAAAACCACAAGAAAAACACAATTGCCGAACTTGAAATCGTCGAAATCTCCAAGCCTTAAATAGCGCTTTGAGGTGGCACCACAGGCACGCTTGACGTGTGTCTGCGCTGAAATTCTAATCATTTACATATCTCACCTCCGCTAATGCATGTTGTAAATTTCATGTTATTTGCATTCTTCCTTCAGGGTGTTGCATTTACAATGGCCAGCAGTGTACATATAAATGGCTTCTATTTTTGTCAATTTTTCCAAAATCAATTCAAAGTATAACATGAATCGAAAACAGCTGTTGGCTTTTATTGTAGCTATCTTTGAGAGTCCAAATTGCTTTTTTGATGTTCAATAGCTAAGAATATTATAAGGCACAAAACGACAAATGCAGTGAGTTCACAATTCTTTTGAAATATTGAAAATGTTATTTTGTTTTCCTTCATGTATGCATACACAGTGTTGCAATGGAAATTAATAATAGAAAACATTTCTCACATATGCAGTTTTCACCACTGTCTATAAAATTTCTTTGAAAAGTGTTACTATTTTATCGCTATGTGAAAGGCAACATTTTCCCCCCTTTCTGCATGGTCCCTAAGTACCTGGCCACTATTTGACAACAAATTTTCTCACTCTATTTTCCCTTGCTGTGGAGGAAAAAAATGCAATATAAATGCAGATACTCCGTAAAACGGAAAACATCGGCGTCCACTTCTAAAAGAAAATACGCTATTTATTTTCCTTTGAATTCTTATATTGTCCTCAAATAAACAGAAAACGAAGTGAAGGGGAAAATTCACGTAAAGCTGTCTATCTTCTTAGTATTTATATTTATCATTTTTCTCTTGATAGATTTTCAGGGGAAAGGTGAACTTCCTTTTTCATTTGACCTCCTAAAATTTGAAGAGAAAGGACTAGAAAATGAAGAGTTTACTTTTAAATCCTCAATTGAAAACAAAACTAAAGTTGAAATATCTTAGACCTTTTTGAATGCGAAAAACTTTTCTCTCTCCACCTTTTATTTTACTTAATGCTATTTATTCAGAAGCAAAACTGTTCATATTACTATTAAGCATTTTGGAAAAATTGAAATCGCCCGTTTTCAGTTTCCCGTAGAGGAAAAAATTACCATTCATTAACAAAATATAAATAATCTGATAATAAAAATTACATACTCAACGGATATATTTTTAAATTTTGATTTATGTTTGAAGTTAAAGTGTTCAATTGATTCAAAATACCTTTCATAGATTTTTAGAAATATCAATAAGACATTTGATAAATAAAAAAAATAATAATAAACGTACTCATTATAACATGGGGCAGCATTTTAAAAATTTATTTACTTAAATGTGTTAAATCCAATTCCGGCTATAAAATTATTCTGGCTGTGACATTAGTTTAGATGTTAAAATGTTTGTTATAGTTTTCAATCATCGCAGCATTCTGTTTAAAAAAATGATTTAACAACAAAATATAGTAAATGTTTTTAATACTTACTTTTGAATTTAAAGAAAAATTTTGATTTTTTTTTGAGATACTTACAATTATAAATGACTACTTCAAACATCATTTTGTATAGAAATGTCTGTTCATATTCATTTTTTATATTTTAGGAATCATATTTATGGCTTGAAAATAAGAAAATATTTCTTATTACAAGAACTATTTTCAAATTAAAAGCACTGCAACGACGTAAGCAAATCATCTATGATTTATCATCAATTTAAGCACATGGTTTTAAATTTTAAAATTAACAACTGTGTCTTATATCAGTGTTGCAATGAAGTCATTTATTTCTTGAAATGTAGTTGAAATTATTTTGTTCTTGATAAACTAAAAACAATAAAGATCGATTACATTTGTGATATAATTGACTTTAATGTCGTTTGATAAGCTATATTTTTAACACACTTTTATTAGCTTCTGCTATATGTAACTTGATTTTGACCCACTTCAAAAGGTCAGATTAACTCGAAATTTTGCACATTTGTCAAGGACCACATGATGACAATGCAATAATTTAATAATTTTGTTCCATTGTCCTGATCAGGATTATCGGGATTAAGGATTCCCCATTTCCAGATTTAGCGCCTAAAAGATTAAGTTACAACTCTAAAACGAAAACGCTCATGGTTAATGCCAAAAGTGGTCTTTTTAGTAAAAAATATAATTGACTTCCACATTAAATATTTCAAACTTAGCTCTTCCAAATTTCCTTCAATTTGCTAATCCTACATTTTGAAATCCAGGTCGTTTCGACGCACTGATAGGAGGCCAATGGGTATTCCAGGCTAAAAAAATGACGCATTTAAGACAAATTTATCAATGAATAAATGGTATTTTTAAAACTAAAAAAACACTCTTATTGTAGATCGAACTGAAATGTAAAAAATAATTCTTAATATAAAAATAAAATGACTAACGAGAAAATTAATGTCATTGTGTTAAAAGCGTGGGACTTTGTATTACATTTTTACACTAACTCTGCATTTCGGAATAGAACTAATAAGAAATTATAACAATTGGTGATTTTACCACAGTGACATTAATTTTCTCGTCAATCATTTTATTCTTATATTAAGATTTATTTTTCACTTTTTAGTTCCTTTAACTATAAAAGAGAGTGACTATTAAGAGACTACTTATATTTTAGTTACTGTAGCAGTCAGTTTTAAATCATGCCTACCTAAACAGAGTGTTGTGTTTTCAGTTAATCCTTTATTCTACAACGTAAGTTCCAGCTTAATTGTCATGATACATACATATCACAACATTGCAGCTATTTATTTAAAACTTAAAAGAGGCTTTGAATATTTTTAAATTTTTGAGATATTCATACCTTGCTCCATTAAAATCTATTTAGTCATGTTAGAATGATGGATATATAATTTATTACACACTCTACCAATATTGTTTTAGTACTTACATGACTTATATAAATAGAGAGAGGAACTAGTAGACTTTTTAATTGTTAGCTCTGTACACAGTCAATTATATTTTTGTACTACCACTCTGGTGTACAAAAAATTATTTTCTGTAAATTTTCCCCCATGTGTTATCCAGAAAAAAAATTACATTTGAAACATTCATTATATTTCTTAAAGTATCATTTTCAAAGTAATTGAATTATTTCTAGTGGTTTTGATGAATATAAATTACTTTTCATGCACGTCAGATTTTTTTTTTGATAAAAACAAAGTAAAATTTAATTACTTTAGTATTTTTTGTAACTTATTAATACAGTTTAATGTTATAAACTTGTATAAAACCCCTTCAAGGAAGAAATCAATCATTTCTTACTGCTTTTAATTATCAAAGATATTAATAATTTGCACTTTTTTCCATAATGTACCACAGAGGGCTTTAAAGGATAGCTATTTTCCCCTTTCTTCTCCCTTTATATATCATTAAGATTTTTTAAAATTTTTTTTTGCGCACATTTTTGTTAAATTCGTTTTAAGAACATAATGGAATTCCTAATGAGCGGTGTATTTTTCTTTTAATTATTCCAGTTAATAATTCTGTAAAAAAAAATCTTGCTTTTCTAATTAGTTTTTTTTTTCAAAATTTGAATCTTATCTAAATTAGTATTTACACTAATGTCGAGCAAAAATTCTTCGACCATTAAAGTTCTCACTTAAGAAGTTATTTTTATCACCTAAAATGTGTTAATGTCCTTTTCAGGAGTAGGAAAAAAAAATCAAAATACATGCTACTTTTTTTCCATCATTATTCATAATAGAAAAAGAGTAGCGGTGTATATTTTTCATTTTAAGTTCCTTCCAAAAATTTAAGGCTCTTAAATTTCATCCACTTAATCTGGGGATTTAAAGGATTTACTTTGAAATGCCTCTTCTGGGACTTGACTTATATTGCGCCATCTAAGCTAACTAAGATTAAAGAGGTTGAAAGATTAGTCCTATCTACTATTAAAAGAAGAGTTAAAAAACTGGTATAATCCTAGTACTTGAACTTTTCTTCTTGACCACACGCAAAAAAAGACACGCTGTTAATTACTTTACATGGAAAACAAATTTTTCCTTTTTGAAGAAGACAAATAAAACAAATAGCATTAATGTAGCCTTATAATAAAGACAACTACGACAAAGATTATGTTTTTTTGATACTCGACTTTCGAAAGTCTTTCGTTAACTTTAGTCAATACAATGGAATAAAAAAAAAAGTGAATGTCTTATTTGAATGTGCTATAGTTATTAAAATCCCATTTAAACACTGAAATAACGATGTGTTTATTCGTTGCTCGTGAAAAAAAATAATCCTAGTAGATCTTGAATGTTTAAAAAAAAACTGATTTTAAGGGATTAAGTTCACGTCAATCGCTTTTGTAGTTAGAAAATTTTTTTCAGAGGTGTATTCAAAATAATGAGAGATTTAGGAACTCGCAAAACACCTTTAAAATCTTCTTAGCTAAAAACTTTGAACATTTTTAAAATACAGGGTGAGTACAAATAATGAACCTGATTTTTTTTTTTTAAAAATCATGTTATCGAAACTACTGTATATATTGCAATAAGTGATATTTGAATATAAAGAGAAATATTCTAAGTTTTTCTTTCTGTTACAGTAAGTGATATTTGGATATAATGAGAAATATTCTAAGTTTTTTTTTCTGTTACAAATGTTTGATGTGTGACCCTCTTGTTATACACAGTATACGTTTTCCAATTTGTAATCCTGTTCGTTCTATACATTTTGCAGCATCACTCTATCAATCTTTCGTACTGCTGCACAAATGCTTACTTGTCCTTCTCTGTTATTTATTGTGTCAATCGCAAATGATACGGCTTGAAATTTAATTGTTTTCTGGGGCATTCAAAGTTTACTGGCGGGAATTTTCGTAGACTTCGAACAAAACTCTGCCTCACCCTTTCCATTGTTTCTTTCGAGACTCTTGTCCTGGCCACTACCTTTCCTTTTATACAAACAACTTTTCTTAAGGTATCCGATTACATTCGGAACCATGATTTAAAAAAAAACGCATAAATGTATAATTTTCATGATATTTAGTGTTACTTAGATTAGAATGCATGTATAAAATTGTTTTAAGGACATTATGACAAAAAAATATTTAAATACAATATTTTGGCAAAAAATTAACTTAGAATAACCTTTTTTCAAAATGTTTGTCTTTTTGTAACAAATGCTTCTATTGTATTAATATTTTGCCTGTATATAGCTCAGACCTCTGTACAAAGGCTCAACTATGACTTTTGAAAAATTCAAATTATTTTCAGAGTTACAACCATTTGAAATAATTATCGGTGTTTTTTTCTTAAAATTGCTCCCCTGTGTTGCCGTAAAACATGGATAAACCCACTTCTAAGTTATATATTTCAAAAATTCTAGTTGAGCCTCTGTACAGAGGTCTGAGCTGAATACAGGCAAAATATTAATACAATAGAAGCATTTTTTACAAAAGGAGAACATTTGGAAAAAAGGTTATTCTAAGTTAATTTTTTGCCAAAATATTGTATTTAAATAATTTTTTTTGTCATAATGTCCTTAAAACAATTTTATACATGTATTTTAATCTAAGTGACACTAAATATCATAAATATTATCCATTTACACGCCTTTGCAAAATCACGGTTCCGAACGTAGTCGGATACCTTAAATTGATGGTGCTTCTTTTCTGTAGCGATTTCTAAATACAATCTGCATCGAAATAATTTAAAAATCCTGTGTGAGGGAATTTCTTTTTCTGTCTTGCCCTCCTAGAGGTGTGGGAGGAATTGAAGAAACATTAGCCATATTCAGAAACAATCAATTTATTGATCTCGCAAATAGCAACACTGATTCAAGTAATTTCAACGAGAAAAAATGTTCTCAATATAAGCAATATGTGGATTAACAGCGAGATGCACGATTTATGAGTAGATTATAATTATCGATCCTCTTATTCTAGGATCAAATCTACTATCCCAATTATCTGAACACTAATTAAAACCCTAATGGTGATCCATCTTCACTTTAATTCTTTCACCTATCCACTATTTGAAATAAGTCTATATACTTGAATAATACCTGATCAGTAGCAATCTGTCCTATCTTCTCACTTTCTCTTTCTAGCTAGAAAACCTAGACTATATATAATAGACCTAATTTGAATAATCAGGCTTTCTTCTTCAGAGGGTTGGCTGTGAATATACACAACTTGATAGACTAAAGATTTCCCAAGAGGAATAATGAAAGTACGTGGATAGATCCGGCACACCCATGCATACTATAATACGCAAAAACTCTTCTCTGTCATTGTAGACATGTTTAGATTTCAATCACAGTGATTTTGAATGTGCTGTTGATCAGAAGTGGCCAAAGTGGTGGTCCACGAGAAAATTTCACTGGTCCCCAGAAAAATGTAGAATATTCTCACTTATCACGTTAAGTTAAGTTTTAATATGTATCGATTGCGTTCTTAGATCACATCTTTTTGTAAATATATTTAACATTCACAAAGTTCTATTAGTGGTCCATGGGTTTTAAATTATGAATTTACTGGTCCGTGAGGTCAAAAAGTTTGGCTACCTCTGCTGTTGATAGTTAGTGCAAACAAAACTTGCCATGTTTCTGTTTACATTCATGTATCACTTATTGTAATATATGCAGTAGTTTCGAAAATATGATTTTTTAAAATGGGGTCCATCATTTATACTCACCCTGTATATAGTATTCAATGGTGATAAAAATGGATAGTGCTAGTTGGCGATACAAGATGTTAGATGATGATACAAGTTAGGTAGTTTGTAAAAGATATATAACAGACCCGGGATGTGGGCATTAAGTCGATCGCGACCACTACGAAAGTTTGGGGTGACCGCCTTTACTAAGACTTAAAACGCGCATACTAAAAGAAACATGTTTGTGGAGCACCGACGCCAGCATGGAGAATCAACTTTACACAGTTGATGTGACTTTGTTTACTTAAACAAATAAAGCAATGAACGTGAAGACGATATATGTACCTTCATCAGAAGCGCACAATGATGCTTAACACGTTCACTGCCGCTGTTGCGGAAAAAAGCGATCAATGCAATGCCAGCCTTTTAAATAAATTTCCTCCCACACGCCGATTAAAGGTGAGAATAAATGTTGATGATCAGCTCTTCCCGCGATTTCACGGGATTGGTTACTGAGATATCATCCCACACTCCCCGCGCTTCCACGGAATCGGGTTTTCGTGTTGATATCCTGTTCCGCAATGGCGCGGGACTCGGCAGCGAATAAATTAAGTACAAAGCTAGGTTTCAGATGCATCGGTTCAAGTATGTTAACAGCTTGCTGCATTGAATGCGTCCATGCATTACGGTCTAGCAGTCACTCATAGTCGCTTAAGTATTCAACTTGATAATTTTGTGTTGTGTTTTTGTAGTAAAAATAGCAATCTGTCATATTTTAAACGAGGGATACAATGTCGAAAACAAGTGTTGGGAAAAGTATACATACAGTTTTAATGGAGAATGGCCACACCTACGCCAATGGGTGGACCGCAACACTTCAAAAATATTTGAAATAGCCCGCACGCGCGCGTACCCTGAAAAAGTCCGCCCACCCCTGTAATAGACTTTTGAAAGGTTGTGATTGTTCTACTTATAATTGGTGTCAAGAGTGTACTGATATTTTTTTCAAAAACCATTTGCTTTAAATCATATCAGAGGTAGAAAATATTTCCGTATATTTCCGAATATAGGGCAATCCGTGTACAAGCCCAGAGTGTGTTTTTTCTTGAAAAACTTACCCAAAAGTCAAAACCCTCATATAAGCCGAATTGGAAAAAAAATTATGCAATTTTTAAACATGTTGCTGTGGGTATTAAAGTGTTACGAAGAGGATAAAAAAGGGGGGCATTTTTTCAGATTAAAGTGTGTTATAAAGAGTAAAATGTCACACGCCAACAATGATAACTTTATTTCTAGTAACCTTATCTGAAGTTTACATCTTCTTTTCTATTTGTTTTTTATACTATCTGCTAATCTTACTGTCAGTGTCTTTTTCTGTTTAGAAAATAAGCGGGAAAAGAAATTTGTTTGTGGCGAATTTCAAACTGCAGATTCAGACATCCTAGTGAGTGTCAAATTTTACTAACTTTTCGGAAACTCAGATTCTGATTCCAACTTTGTAGCATTTATGTGACTTCTTTTTCTGAGCTAACGGAGCATTTTCTATCGCAACATGTCAAAAAAAAAGTCCGTTTTTTTCTAAACTACGTTTTTTCCGACTACGTAAACTACGTTTGGCCTTCTGCACCTAAGATGCGGGTTCGAACCCGGCCCAAGTCGGTGGATTTTCATGATGCAGAAAATAGACAGTGGTCTTGTCGTATGATTATACGGCATGTAAAAAATCCCTAGATTGTCTGTTTGGCTTGTGTGCTCTCGGCAAAATTAAATTCTAGCACAGGTTCGCATCGTCATAGCTCAGGTGCATTGCTATCCTCCTATATGGTGCCGCACTAAAAAGAGATACTAGCTTCCGGGAATGTACTAGGTCTGCAATGGTAAAATATGAATACGCAATCCATTAGGAATAAAAAAAATAAAACAAAATAACGTTTTTTTCTGAGATTAGCGCAGCATAATCCGATCCCCTTTAATTTAAAAAAAAAATGGACCAAAAAAATCTCGGCTTATACATCAAAATATACGGTACGTGGATATTCCGAGACCATCTATTTTGGTGGACTTGTTAGTGTGTGTGTGTGTGATCTCTAATATTAGTGCCTTTAAAGAGTTTTGAAAGAAACGCGTTAGCATATACTGAAGTGTCTTCTTTATAATATCACGTTGGACAGCTGTCAGATTTAACCCTTTAGCTGCCGATAAAAATTTACGCGATTTACACACCAGTGTCGCCGTTTTACATGCCAATGCGGTGTATTGCAGAGAAAGGGAAAAGCATAAATAATCAAATTTTTCTTTTTTGGAATATGTAAATCCTTCTCAAACACTGTCAAGTTCATTTTATTGCGTTCCAAAATCTTTGGAATAGCTTTATTGAAACCAATGCAAAGAAAAGGATCGTATTTCAGAAAGACATATAAATGTCCGGGGCATTTAATGTACAGTTTGAACGAGGCGTGTATATACGTCCGGGCAATATTAAAGCGCCGGCTGAGCGAGATGTTTATATACTCCTGCAGCAGTTGAGGGATTAATAAAATCACAGATTAGTGTTTTCCTGTTTATTTCATTATATTTTATTAATATTATTAAAAAGAGCCACATTTTGAGGAAATATATGTTACACTTATGAAAAGTTAGTAAGCAGATCAATGAATAATAAAGAGCATAACTGCATTTAACATCAATTCAACTCTATGCCAATAAGTCCAGATTATAAAGTAATATACAACGTTAATGAAACTCGTTTCCTTAAGTATTCTTAAGTAAAATAAAAGCAACATAAATAATTGGTGAAATTCAGAGTTATGTGTAATTATAAATGTGATAATTGAAAACATGAAAAAAAATTAATATACATTCAGCTTTTTTTCGAATAACTTCTTAAAGTATGTTCTTTACTCGAGTCTTAAAATTGTATTTTCACAAAAATAAGTTTTTAATTAATATTTTAAAATAAATGCACTGATACTGCTTTTTTTCTACTCAAATGACACGCGTATTTGTTTTTTTAAAAAAATCAGTTTGGATAAATTTTGAAGTAATTTATACCATTTTAAAAAAAGTTCTCTTATAACAGTTTTATCTCTATCTGTAATGTTTCATTGCATAAATCCCTGAAGAGAATTTTGCAAAAACACGGAGAAGTTAAAGGACGGAAAAAGCTCGTCAGTTATGTCAGACAGCTTTATATATTGACTCTTTTATACCGTACTTCACATAAATCAAATGCTTTTGTTTTACGGCTGGGACAAATCCGTCCCACAAATTATTTTGCTGAAAGTTATATCCTAAGGTTATAGATTGTTTGAAAAAATGCTGAAATAAAACCTGAAACTATGATTTACATCAAAACAAACCTAAGTACTTAAAAAAATACAGTTGTTACTAAAAAGTACTTTAAAAGGTACTTCAAGTCAGCGTAATTCACTTGGTAGAAATGAATGATTTGCAATATTTTATTAAAAAAAATAATTAAATTGTTGAATATTTTTATTGGAAAGGTTCATCACTTTTAAAGATGCGACGTACAATTTCTATGCACAAGGTCTATTTTCCGAGAAAAAGGTTATGCCAATGGAAAAATGCAATAAAATTTTGAAACGCACTAAACGTTTTTTTGTGCTAAAAACCTTTTTCAAAAGCAGAGAGTACAAAATCTCCCTATTCTTTTACTTCATCATTTATATAAACATGAAAAGGGTTTATATGCAAATGAAATGCATGGGAGAAAAGTGCTGGAAAAATTCTAAGAACGGCGAATTTTGAAAAGAAAGTCTTGCTATATATATATATATTATAAAGCTGAATTTAAAACCCTACTTTTTTTTTGCTTGTGTTTGATAAATATACGAAACTTTCGAGAGAGTAGGTTAAGATCGTGAAACTATATATCTAAATACTTTTGGTTAATTTGAAATAATTTTTTAAAAATTGAAACGTATATAAACACAAGTATGATAATAGATTTTGATATATGTCTAAATATCTTGATTGCAGTTTTGCTATAATTGTTATCGTGGGTGGAATAATATTTATCAGTTCTTAAATATACTTAGAGTGATTAATTTAAATTTATTGCGAAAAATTAATTACTACTGTACTGTATAATATTTTAAATCGAAGATTACATATTTTGAAATTCTTTTGCCCAGAATACATTCAGATAGTTTCATTCTCTGTTTTTAACTACGTAATATTCTGCATCTATGTTGTATTTGAAAATATTTTATTAAATTATTGCATTTATGCAATTGTTGTATTGTATATATATTGATTCCTAACGCTAGATCCTAGCATTGATATCATATCTAACGTTTAGACATTGAGAGAGCGTTAAAAACTATACTAATTTTGAATTAAAAATCCAATGAAATTTTCTTGGCCTTACTGGTTAAGTAAAACTGGCATTAAAATGATTTAGCAGCTCACACCGATGAAATGTTTATTTTGAACTTCTGGGGTAAATCATCATACTACAGAAATAGTAAAGCATATGCTACACCTTCTCTATCGTTTAATATTTTTAATTGAAAATGATATCGTTGAAATTGTTATATCAAAAAGAGCATTTCAGGCAAACTCAAAATATTTTAGCTCGAAAATTTTTTTCCAATACAAGAAAATTATTTATATAGCAGTTCTGTAAATATCATTCAAACCATAAATCAGTTGTACTATTCAATTTTGAAGATTGAATAAATATATGCATCGCTGCAATACACTCGACAGCTACGCAGAACAGATCCTAGAAATAATATTCGAAATGATTTGTTAGAAATATGTTAGCAGTGGCGAATATTTCCACATCACTTACCATTTTCTGCCACAAGTCTATAATAAAAGTGTGCATCAGCAAAAGAACTTCATGTGCGGTCAAGATTCGATAACAAAATAGAAAAAAAGTGACTGCGAATAAAACTTCCCGCTGGCAGTAGGAGGCTATCGAAGATATTTCGAGAACATAGTATCACTTCGTGTTCCTACAAACCAGAAGCACACGCATATATGGGAAGATAGAAACGATCAGGGGTGGGAAAGAAGGAAGAAGTGAACAACTCTAGTAACAAAAGCTAAGCTTCAATAGAAGCATCTCCAAAAAGAAAGATGGTGTCAATTCAAGCAGTAAGGTGTGTACTCAAGCGAACTTGTCAGTGACAATTCCAAGTAGGGAGAAAGAACTTCGGAACCCCTAGATATCACTCCTTTCATCCTCCATTAGATACTGATTGTGAAAGAACTTCTTGGGCCTTTTGTTGCCCAGAGCTTTCTGCTGACGGTGACACAGAATGCAATCCTGATGAACTGACTTCTTGCGGACTAGGAGAGATCTAGAGCTTTGTTACGTAGAATACAGAAGGGGAAAGGAAGGTAAGATACACAGGGAACTGCTCCAGGGTGGTCAGTGGGATATTCAAATTTGATTAGCATGATTTATTGTGTTTGTTATTATTTATTTTCCTCACACCTTCCCTTAGTTCTAGTATGTTTCTAAGTGAGTATTGATTTATTTCACGAATTTGGTTGTAATTTGTACTTGTTTTCTGGGGAGGAAAATCTTAAAGTGGTTAATTTATTTAAAAAGTAACAGAACTTCACAATTTTGTTATGAGTTATGGAGTCTCGTAAAGATGTCAGGGTACAATAAAGTCTAAAAACCTTTATTCCAGCTCGCTAAACTGTCTTTAAGGCACAAAGGGAATTATTTTAAAATTATATATATCGCTTGTAAATGTGTTCCCCCATGATTTATTAAAATGCGCTTTATTTCAAAAGATAAGCAGATCAATTACATGTTGTTTCATGAAAGACGATAATATTTCAATAAGCAAACTTGAAAATGATAGTCTCATACGTACTCTGATAGTATATTTGAAAATGTTAATATCAGCTTAAGTTAGTCTTTCATAAAACGAATTGGATTAGTTAGAGCACCCTTCTGCGAAAGTATTGACGGATATCACATGAATAAGGGGTTGTTTTAAATTAATGAAGTTTCCCCAATTCTCTTAGAAATCTGTTTTGTAACTAGACGTTATCGTCTAAACACTTTGAGAATCTTAAATTTTTTTTCGAAGGTTCAAAATGTATTTTATGAGATAAAAATGCACCTACTTTAATACTTAAATTTCAGAGATAAAAAAGATTACGTTTTAAAGAGAATGTTTTTTCTTAATGAGAAGCTCTTTTCATTATGTTAAAAACTGCCTTATTGCCATAAAATTACTATAAATCTTCTTGTAAATTACTGCTACTCTCTACTACTAATAAGTAACTTGCTACATAAGTTGTTTGCTTGTAGTTATTTCAAAATTTTATGGAACTATCTTACTAAAAATTAGTAAGATATGAAATATATTTTACAAGTGATATATAAGAGAGACGACACAATAGCATATTTATTGGATAGAAACGTGCTTCTTATGTTTAAAAGTATCTTTAAATGATTTCAAACAAATAATGTTTTGCTTGAAAGGGCAAAATTAATGAGATAAACTATTCTCAGCTACTCTAAAAAATCTGTGTAGAGTGTCATATAATTCCATTGCTGTTTATAAACCTTAGTAGTTGCTCTTACTAACTCATAATTTTTGTTAGATTTTGACAAAGATGTTTGTACCAATGTCTGAAAAATTTGGTTCTAAAATTAAAAAAACAAATATCAATTGTAAATCAATCAAATATACCAGGGAATGAGTAAGTTGTAGATCCATCGTGGTGATAGTACAAACAATACTACGTTGTGGAATAATGTAAATGAACTTGCGAATTGTATCCTGAAGGATGGATGTGGGACTACTTAAAGCAGTTCTTCTTCAGAAAGCAAAGATGGCATTACACGCAAACAACGGTCAATCACGATCCAAAAATATGCGCAAGGAGTGTAAGATCGGCGGTAAAAAGCTAGGAAAACATGATGGCATGATTGGGTGATTTGCATGGTTTGTTGCTGATTCACACTAGGTAGTAATCTGATACTAAATGGCATTGGATAAACACTGAAGAAAGAGTAGTGCTATGTCCATAACAGGGACGTCTTAAGGCATGGGCAAACAGGGTCCGGGTCCAGGGCCTCGTCCTCAATGGGGGTCTCATCTCGTTCTCGACTCAGCCTTAACAAGATAATTTCAAAGATCAAATGTTTTTTTGTCCTGTTCAATTCTCCGTAAAACTGGGAAGTTCGGGCAATATGTCAACTAGCTACATGTGATGACCATCGTCCGTGATAGGCCTAGGGCTACCACCATACACCATCATTACTCATTCAGTCAAAAAGCGGCATCGGTTGAGTCGGTTTGTGCAATTGTAAGTCATGCACATTTATTTGTTTTGGGTTATTGTTTGTACGCGTATTTGGTAACGTATGCTATGTACTGTTTACTTTTAAGGGTCATATTTGGGGGCTTATACATTTGTGTAAGGGACAAGGGCCTACTTTTGTGTAGGAGCCCAGGACCTCAAGAAGTCTTAAGACGTCCCTGGGCAACCATCATAACTCACTTAGCCGAAAGGTGGCATTTGGTTGAGCCGGTTTGTGTCTAGGTTTGTGAAATTTTTATTTCCATTTGTTACGGGTTGCCATTGGTACGAGTATTTGACTATATATTATCTACTTTAAGGGGTTTTAGGTGGAGCACAGGGGCCCAGGGCTTCAAGAAGTCATAAGACGTCCCTATCCGTAACACATCAACCCTATATCATGAACCATCGTAGTACCACGGATGCGAACCAGTGATGATGCTCCATTGTTGCGTAGTGTGGCGTTCGACAATAGGGGTAGGAATAGATTTTTTGTGTTACTCCGTCGATTCCAGACGTGGCGGTGGTGTCTGTCATTGCTTAAACAGAAGTGACACTCGGCAGCGAACACAACTACCATTCCATCATACACATAGACTTGAGCAAGCAGTTTGTCACAGTGTGAAATTTTGAGAAATGAAGTTAATCATTTAAAATAATCAGGGTTAACTCGTTTTCTCTATTTCACTCTTTCGGGATCTACGACAATACAAAGGGACTTCAAAAATATCCTCAGTTGTAAAAATATTTAAGTTAAAGTACATAAAAAAAATTTAAATGTAAAGATGTTATAAAATCATACCATAACCAAAAATCACGGATTCCAAAAACTAAATCTAAGCAAATAACATACAATAATGTTAGTTTTAAAAGTTCTTCTGAATGATATATAACAACCAAATTCTTAAACTCATTACAAACGCATGACTTATTTCTTTTTTTCAATTGCAAACTTTTTTTAAAGGTTAAGAAAGAACTCAAAGATTAATTTCATTCATTTAGCAATAAGGAACTGCTGAGAAGAAGGGAACGGTCGTAAAAACAAATAAACTTTTTCGCAGTGTTAATCCTAGAGTCCCACTGGGTGGGTACACGCAACTACCCTACTTTTGCGAAAGGCACCCACAAGGTCCTTTCCAGATCGAAACTCTACGATCAGAAAGTGAATAAAATGAGCAGATTAGATACAGAAAAATAGCTAATTGGATTTCCCTTAGTTGCTAAAGCAGGAACTTCGCCCAACCTTCTTGAAAGTATGCAGCTACAAGCGTTCCCCTCACAGTCATCCTGCTTTCGTTGCCAACTAATCACAGCCTGCCTCCGTTAATTACTATGACACCGAGTTTCAGACTAATTGGGGTAAGAGCAATGCTTAGTAATTCCAACTGTGAAAGAATGTAGTAACTCTTCTAATTTTAATTGCAGAAAAGACAAATGAGCGACGAATTACCGTTGCAAGTTGTTGTTTTTGCTTACGATTGATCTTTTTTGTTTCATTTTTCTCAGGGAATCCCGTTTCGCGTCGCCTTTTTAAAATTTTTCTGTTGCAACTTAATCACGGTGGTGATTAGAGAAGTTTTGCTGTGAATTATACCTGGATGGATTCTTACTGATTTTATAAGAGTACGCTCGCTTTGAGTTGGACAGCAACGTTTTACGTAAAAATTCACAAATCTAATATGAACTGTTCAGTGTCACTCACGTATCTTGCTTGAATAGCCTAATTTGACTAAACTCCCTTACTTTGATTATATGAATATTGACATTTTTTTAAACTACTATTATTTTGAAGTTGAAGTTGTTTGTTATTCTGATGATAATACACATTTATTTTTTTATTTACAACAATACCACTGATTCCAGAAATCTTTGATCCAGTATTGATGGTACTTAAGGGCAAAAATGGTAATGCATGTATAATACTGAAGAATTTTCTTTACTGCCAACTTTTTGTACGCTAAATAAACCTCGGTGAATGAAAATGGAACAAATATCTAATACTGAGCTATTGATTTCTCATATTAAATTTGTTAAGGTATTTCTTTCTATCACTACTTTTAAACTTTATTATAAATGAATTATTAAAGGACTCTTCTATTGATGTAAGTGCCTCCTCAATACCGTTTTTCTCATCTTTGTGGATATAATACTTTATGTAGTAATTAGAGCTTATCAAAGGATGAATAAGAAGTTATTTTTATTTTCTGGGGAATCATAAAAGGATTAATTAACGGGTTCAAATTACTGCATCCTAAATCTAAACAGAATTAAAGATTATTTCCTAAGAAATCCAATTAAACTGTTTACCTTCATAATAAAAGTACGAAAAAATTGAGATATATTTCATCATAAAGATATTATGATGTATTGATACATGCAGCAATGGTAGTATATTAATTTCAGATTACTAGTTTATTAAAAAACTGTATTTCCGCATTTATAATAATCCTTTTAGAAATGCCACTTTTGAAAGTTTTTGAATTTAACGGAGACTGTTTTAGTGTATGCAACCGAAGAACAAAATGCATTGTGCACCTGAAAAATTCAGTTATTGAAGTTGATTGAGAAAATCTTATTAATTAGTCTAAGAAGAAAGCTTTCGCAATTTAATATCAATGTTATCAAAGCATCTCTTTCAAAAACTTGCTAATTTCAAACTGCTTATGTTAGGAAATTCCCTACAAACACTGCAAATTTATCTGTCGGTAATTTGAGGACGATTATATTAGAGAAAGAAAAAGGATTCTAAATTAAAAATATATTTTATCAACCAAATCCAGCATGCGCTATCTTGAATCATATAGAATATATATTCAGGCGTTCCTCGTATAACACGGTTCTTGTACAACATGGTTTTAATTTTACACGGTACAAAATTTGTGATTGTTATAACACGAATTCTCTCTTTCTCTCAATATTGCAAGGCACAAAACTTGACTTTAATATTACACGATTTTGATATTCACGAGTTTGAAAAATTTAATATCATTTTCTTTCAGTAAGGGAATTCCCAACTTTATTGCCTTAGTAGTACGTAGTGGAAAATTTGAAAGA
Organism: Trichonephila inaurata madagascariensis; assembly: GCA_019973955.1. Classification (NCBI taxonomy): domain Eukaryota; kingdom Metazoa; phylum Arthropoda; class Arachnida; order Araneae; family Nephilidae; genus Trichonephila; species Trichonephila inaurata. The sequence continues at coordinate 1,078,787 of BMAV01019688.1, read as the reverse complement.
GAATTGCAAAGTTCTTCAGCTCCTTACAGAGAAATTCTGAAAGAATTGCATTATCGAAACAGACAGGTAATTGCAACTAAGTAATAATGGAAGAGTTTCAACCAACTTTGAGGGAAAAAAATCGATTTGCTATAATTTCTGTTGAGAATGATAAGAGTTAATTTTTTGGTCCTAAGTAACAGTTTTTATTTATTTTGTATTAATAATAATTATTCTTTAAATATATTTTTTTATTGTTTTGATTTTTGTATTTCATATTTTTATTTTTGATTAAAAACTTGAGGTTAATTTACATTTTCTTTTGTATGTTTTGTGACGGTGCCTTACGTGAATTTCCATTAATTCTTTTGGGGAATCTTTGGGGCCAGCAATCGAGTTATTTCACAGCCATCCCTCAAGAAGAAACCTTGATATGCAGATTAGCTAGTATACATACAGTTGAGAAGTTAAATAATCGTGTAGGAGAAGGAAAAGAAGCTGAGTCGCTGAAAGCAGTGCTGTTACGGTACGGATCAGAATTTAGACGCGTGATTATAGGACGGGCTTTAGCTATTAAAATAAATTAAGGAAGTTAGGATTTTTAAAATAACTTTGAGTAAAGTTAAGCTACTAGGATTTCGTACGCTTATTCACATAGGTTTTTAAGCTATTGTTCTATCACTCTGAAGTTTCCCTTTACAGTTTGCTTGTCTTAGATTATTATATTGGATAATAATAAATTGGATTTTTTTTTCTCATGGCTAGTTTGGGTCATTAATCTTTACCTCCTACAGATTTAGGTCGAGTAGATGAAAAGATGGCTTCCCCAGGTGGGAGGCCATTACAATTTTATTAGAACGAAATTTCAGATATCACAAAATTTTATACCTTAAAACTTGATTTCGATATAACCCACAGTACACATTGAATTGATTTCTACAATTTGAATGTTTCGTATAGTACAGTTTTGATGCAACACGAAATACGGTTTCGATACAATACGGCACGTATTGCCCTAATTTGTATTATGTGAACATCCATAATTAAATAAAATACTTTAATTAAATGAAAAAGTCTCTTATAACATGGTTTCGATATAACAGGGTGTGAATTAACCGTATAATACGAAGGACACCTGTATAATACTATTACTTATACGTATACACTGAGTGGCCAAAACACCTTCTCTCACGCTGAGATACCCTCTAATTAGGAGTTGGTGCACCTTTAGTTCTGATCACAGCTGATATTCCTTATATGGGCTCATCAAGTTGTTGATATCGTTGGTAAGGAAAACTGACCTATATGTTGACAAAATGGTAGCTCTAAATTGGGTTAGATTGAATGGCGGAGTTTCCAAGCTCTGAAGGGATTTTTCGACTTTGTGCCACGGATGTTTAATATGATCGAGTTTGCCATGAAACCAGGTTAAAAGTTCACTAATATTGTTCAAGCCAATTATAGACCGATCGAGTACATTAGCAAGGTGCTTTGCCCTGCTGAAAGTGGCGATCCCCATAAAGCAGGGATGGTGAACCTTTATGGATCAACGTGCCATTTTTTCTAAAGAAAGGCTTAATGAGGTATAGACGGGCCGTCAAATAACATTGACTTGTGATTTTTGGGGAAATAATAAAACTAAATACTAACAATACAAAACTCTTTATTTACTACAGAAAAATACATTTTGCATTTTACAGTAGTAAATGTTTTTGTTAAACGTGTAATTCAAACTATATAAAGTAACATTAGTGGGATTTCTGCTGCTGCAGATTAGATGACCAATAAATTATATTAGGATTCGGTAAGATGTTAATTTTAGCAGAATGCATGCTGAACTGGAGTCAACTGCAAAATGGTTTTCAAGCGAGTCTTTAATGTTATTCGTCTCTGAAAATAATGACTCGTAGGCATAGGTCGATGAAAAAATGTGGTTAAAATAACATGAGCCTGCTTCTTCAAACAGTTAAACGTGTCTGGAATCGAATTTACTGTTTCCAAAATTTCGTTACTGGCATTTTCACTTATATTACTTGTTAATCTTTCTGTTTCAATCAATTCCAACTGTTTTCTTGATCAATACATTTTTGAGTCCATATTGAACTAGATTTGAAATCAATCAATTGCGTTTCAAATTACTTCAAATTCCAATCAGTCGAATTGGGGCAAGTTCAGTTTATCATATGATGTCACATCAGGGTACATAATTTTTTTTCTAATGGGACTGCGCATTGGTATTTTAACCTTTGCAGACCTAGTACATTCCCCAGAAGCTGGTATCAATTTTTAGCGCGGCACCATATAGGCGATACCAATTAACGCAAGTAATTTTGACGCCCAGTTTCCTTCCCCAGAGGGAGGCACCTGAGCTCTGATGGTGTGAACCTGTTCCAGGATTTAATTCTGCCCAGAGCACCCATGCCAAACTGACACTCATCAGGGTACATAATAAACTTGAGCGTTTCTGATAATTCTTTGAACTGAGAAAATCTGACTGAAAATTCCTTGATTGAAGAATTAATTGTGGTTGATCGTTTTGATCGGTGGCGTGACCAAAATATTGTGCCGCGTGCCATCAATGGCCCGCGTGCAAATGGTTCGCCATCCCTGCCATAAAGGAACATAATAGCCAAAACCGAGTACGTTATCGATAGTGATATTATATGGTAAGCTCTGCTTTTCAGAGTTGTATCTAAAGATATTTAGGGATCTAGTGCAGTTCAGGAAAACATTATCTGCACTATAATTCCTCACCATTAGCTTGAAGAGTTCTCATTTGGTAAAAGAAATTCATGAATTCGTGCAGTTTTTGCCATATTCTAATTCTGCTATCTGCATCATAGGTTCTCAACGTTGGAGATAACGGCCCATTGTAGGCGTTTTAGGCTTTTAGATTGGCAGTAAAAGTCCCAAAGAAAATTAGGGGGCATTGAGATAGCACCGAGGGGCTTCGGCAAATTAACCAAATATAGTCTAAAAAAAACGAGCTGATTTATGCACTAATAAAAATAAACTTTGATACGGGTTACATTATGCTGATTGTATGTATTTAAATTATTTCTATCACGTATACGAAATTAACATATTTCGGTAGTTTGGAAAATGGATATGAAAAACTTAAAGATTACATTACATTCAGACCTACATTAAATTGAATGATACAATAAATTTTAATTTCTATAGTGTACGTGTTGTCTTTGTCTGTGAGCAGTGGGTAAAATGTTTCGTCCACTGCATTTCATTACTTATATTATCCTAGAAGTATGATTAAATATGTTAACAAGGAATTAACGTGTAATTCTTTATAGGCTGAAACTGTCATTTTTTTAAATTTTATTTTGAAAGCAATAGTTAATTGTGAATTACTTCATATCATCAAAACCTTCTTTCAAAAGCATCTTTGTAGCAGGTATATATATATATATATATAAAGTTAAGTTTCTATTCCACTCTTTTTTTTAAATAAAGAAGAAATTCTATAGCGTTTCAATTCCAACAATATCCTATCTAAAACTAAAATATATAATATTACACATTTAAATATATTTGTGGCAAATTCACATTATTTTCAGAGTTACAACCCATTGAAATAATTATCGGCGTTTTTTTCTTAAAATTTCTCCATTCTGTTGTCGTAAAACATGAATAAACCCACTTCTAAGTCATATATTTCAAAAATTCTAGTTGAGCCTCTGTACAGAGGTCTGAGCTATATACAGGCAAAATATTATTATAATAGAAGCATTTTTCACAAAAGGAGAATATTTTGAAAATGGGTCATTCTATGTTCATTTTTTGTCAAAATATTGTACTTAAACAATTTTTATTGTAATACTATTCTTAAAAAATTTTATATACATTTTCTAATCTAAGTGACAGTAAATATCATAAATATTATCCATTTATACGCTTTTGCAAATCACGCCTCCGAACGTAGTTGGATACTTTAAAGCAAAATAACAATCCAATAAGTAGCAAAACGAAACAGAACACACACACATATATATGAGAAAAACGATTTACTCACTCATCACGAGATCTCTGGAGCTGTTAGACCTATAACCATGAAGTTTGGTAAGCATATTTCTTTTGTGTTGGAATAGATCCACTAAGAATAGTTTTTGCTGAAATCAATTGGTAAAGGGGGTTGCGAAAGGTTAGGAGGCTTTAGAGATTAACGTTCCCGTTTTTGAACTAATAGGCAAATATGCTTGATATCTGGCTGACATGGTTCTTTTGGTGAGTAAAAATCCGCTAAGAATGGGGTTTGCAAAAATCGATTGCCAAGGGGGTTTAGGAGACGCATAAATAGAAAAATTCCTGTTTTTCTACTATCAAACCTACAAAATTGTTAAGCATGTTCTTTTGTTCAGTAGAGACACGATGAGAAGAGGGTTTGCGGACTTCCTACTGGGTTACGGGGGTGTAAAAAATAATTGCTTCCGTTTTTAAAATTCGAGTTTTGTCTTCTTTAAATCAAGAAGTGAGTACTATATAAATGTTTTTCAAAAGAACCGAAAGCTTAATTCTAGAACTTGGATATCGATATTTGTAAAAAATGATATAGTCATACAACATCATGAGCTGGCGCGTAATGTGTGTATATATATATATATATATATATATATATATATATAATATGAATTTTTCATGCTATTTTTAAAAGAAATATTTCTCCTTTATTAATACATAGAGTTACTAGCTGAATTTCTGTGTTTTCAGTTCCAAACGTTAAGTTTTTATACTTTCCGAATTTTTCATAAATTTATTGTTTTATCACAAATAATTACGAATTCTGGATGAGATTTAAGCGATTTGAATGTTTCGAGAATGGTTACGAAGTCTTAAGTTGAAACATGACTCAGATAACTAGAGTTATGTTAATTTGAAATAAAATTCGGAATAAATATTTTGCATATAGATTTGGAGAATGAATATTTCTTTTCTAAAATGTAACAATCTCAAAGGTTAAAATTTCTGATTGGCCGTTTTTGTTTGTCAATATTTCAAATGAAATTAAAAATGAATATTTTAATTAGTATTGAAAACTAAAAATACAGGATTTTAATATTTAAAGAGTAACTAGAGGATTTTTTGTTAAACTTCTGAAAATGACATTTACTTTATAGATTCTTTTTACATAACTTTTCGTCCTTAATTAAGGGATGCACACAAAATGTACCAAATTTTAATTACATGCAACCACATAACGAGGAATCCAGTTTACAAAGCGATTGCCTTTTTTTTCAAAAAAAAAAAAAAAATTAAAAAATTTTTGCATTTTTAGTTTTTTGAGTGCTTTTTTTTTTTGTCGAAACGAATTTATCTTGAGATATGCAAAAATGTTTGAAAAAAATCGTATGAATTTTTGGTTTTTTTTAAAATAATAATCTTTGAATATTAAGCTCTCCGAATATATTCCTGAACTCAATGATAGATATATTATTTGAAAACAAGTTATTTTTTAGATTTTAAACATAATTAGAATCATAATCCCCAAAAAATTCATTATCAATTATATTAAAATAGTTGATATTTATCATCGCACTCAGTGTTAGATATTAAATTTTCCCCCGATCTACATTATTGGTTTTATTTAAATAAGTAGCACTAACACAAACACATAATTTATTTCATAATAGCTTCCATTAGTTTTAATTATGACCTATTTTTACGAATTCCTCAAATACATAAATTTGTTTAGTATAATTTTTTTCAGATTCCTGTAATTTTTTTTCTTTACAAAAACCAAAATGGTATCATATTTGGCTGATCCTAATCGACCCATTCATTAGTATGCATATTATAATATGCATAGATTATGCGCATGCATCTATTAAAAAAATTGGATGGGGTCTGCGTTTCGAATAATGCTCGTTAGATTGCATCTGGGTATCAATATATGCATATCATGTTCATCAATACTGAGCTTGGGAAAATTCAAGGCGGGATAAATTTTAGGAAAATGAATAATTATTTCTCAATAGCTTTAGAATTTCTTTCAAGTTATGGAATTCTTTGATTTAGTGATAAATAAACAGATATATCAAATTAGATGAATTATGAATTGCCGGGAAAACTATATTTAAAATTAGTAAAGTTATAACGACTGATGCAAAAAAATATGGTGACAGAAACAAAACTCGTGTGATATGGATAGAAAGAGAACATATAGATTACGTGTTATTTATTTGTATCATTAATTTTTTGCAAGTTCAAGATTGCAACACTTAGATTTTCATAGGAATTGTAATTCACGAAATTCTTAAGATTTTTTTACCTTTTTTTTGCTGTAGGGTATAATAAACATATATTAGAGTGCTATTATTGAAAAATTGGTGTTCTAAAATACAGTTAGAACCTTTATAAAGTTATTATTTAAGAATTTGGGTTCATTTTTTACTCTAGTTTTTCCTCCACAATAAAACTCCTTCTAAGATAAAAAAAAAAATATCAGTTTACGTTTAAAATACCTATACTGCATGTGTTCCGAGTATTTTTGCTTCTAAAAGTTGCGAAGGGTATCGCTGGCAAACAGTGACTGAAACTAAAAAAGAAAAAAAGTTAAAGACGAATACAAAACTTTTTCAAAAGTGACTAGCAGAGCGGTGAAGTAACAGGAAATTTGAGATTTTTATTCCGAAAGACTGAAAGAGAAAGTGGCTACACATCCCATGTCGAATGCTACGCACACAGCGAATTCCCCCTGGCTACATGTTTGTTTTCAGTAAGTGTCCAGCAACATTCTCCAGAAATAAGTGTTCCCTTCTAGCTTCGGGTTACTGTTAGGTACAGTTGCTGCACTAGATGATTGTTGCCCTATGGCACTTTGAGTTGCCCTCCCTAAGCTACAGCAGTAGAACCATCCACATTTCCTATTGATATTAGATTATCCGAGTTGTGTTCTTTACGGTTAAATGGGAATTCTGGAATTCCCCCGCCTCATTCCCTCGGGTGAATCTATGAATTTATCCGAGCCTGGATATCGTTATTCATAAAAAAATAAATAAATAAATAAAAATAACGTCCGGCAATACACGGTGACTCGTAGTTTTTGTGAGGACTTGTTTGTATGTCCCAATTAGTTCCTTAAAAGCATGAGCAAAAAAAAGCATTTTTTCTGCTGATATTAGAATACCCAAGTTTCATTTCTTATGGATAAACGAGAATTGCAGAGTTCCTTTCATCTTATTCACTCCAGGGAATCTATGAAGTTATCTAAGTCGTAATATCACTCGTTTCTAAAAATAATAGATCCATTAGGGTTCGTATAATTTTTTGTGAGCTGCAGTTATGCCGATAAAACATGTATAAATAAAACATTTTCTGAATTTACTCTACGTGAAGTAGGAAGCTTTTATATTAAGAAATTGAACTTATTCTGTTAATTGTGGATCAAATTTAATTTTAGAAGTGTATTTGAAATGATATTTATATAGAAAGAGATAACAAAAGATGGAAAGATATGTATTCTTAGTATATATTGAATTCAATTAATTTCTAAAATTGTTTTTGGAAACTGAAGTTCGTAGAATAAAGCTAATTTCAGTTTATAATGGGCAATATGTAAGTGTTAAAATATTTAGAATCTACCTCCAATACCACAAAATAAAATCTAAAATTCGTTAAGTACCCCCTTACTTTAAACGACTTTTTAATCTAAGTCGCTTGTAAAATACATTAAAATTTTTAACTGTTAAATCTGTTTATAATGTAACATTTTCAAACCTTAATTTGAATGTTTTTTAGAAAATAAAGTTAGTTTTAATAATTATCAGGAATTGTACATAATACCATATATTTCTTTCTTTTGAATGACTAACCTGTTTTGAATTAATTGGATCAATTTATAATTTTAAACATCCTGTATTCCCCCTAAATAGGATTAAATTCATTTCTAGTCAGGCATTTTTTTAATAACTTTCTACTAGAAAGTAGGAAAACGTTGTATCAGAATTAATATTTTATTGCATTTTTGCAAATAAGCATTTCGATCAGAATTGTATATCTTACAGGCAACTGGTGAAAAATTCGTTGTAATTTCTCCTGGGATATAATAAGTGCATAATATGTTTAAAAATCTTTTTACATATTTAGTGAAATTAGATTGAGGCTTTGAAGGGCTTAAATCATTGTGAATTGATATGTTTAACTCCTGAATTTTTATGTGCTATCGCGCGGGAAACAAAAATTGAATAGATTAATTTGTATAATTAATTTTTAAACAAGCTTTAGAAGAGTTAGGAAAAGTATCGACTTCCTAATTCCTACTATTAGCTCACACTCTCTATTTATTTATCTTGGTGGAATTTTCAATCGTTAATAAAATTCATTTTAGTGCGCTCAATTGATCTGAAATTTTATATACATGATTATTTTGGATGACAATACAATAATTTAGTCATGATTAATAAAAATTAATTGATTAAAACTAATTTAAAGAATTACAAATACAGACACGTTGGCATCATTTTTAGCGACTTGTGTCAAAACTTGAAAAGGTATTTTTTTTCCTCACATTTTAAAGCATTCAGTTGAACTGAAATTTTATATACACGATTGTTTTGGATGACAATACAATACTTTAATGATAATTAATAAAAATTAACTACCACTTAATGTTGTGATTCTGTCATATGTATATACATATTTATATTAATTGTAACTATTGATTAAAAAGTAGTAAAATAAAATTTTCTTTGTTGATCTAAGTAGGAATTGACTTAAAAATTTTTTTTATATATTTCTTCTTTCTTTGTAGCTCTTGAGAATAGTTGATACAATTATAAAAGGTATAAACATTATAAATAATATTAACAAATAAAGGAATTAAAAATTTCCACTGTTAAAAATGGCATGTCAATAAAATAAACAATGGAGAATGAACTAAAAATTCCAATATTGAATAACAAAATATCTTTTATAACAATCATTAAATAAGCCTGTATAATGGGCACATTTTATTTCTATTATAACATTTATTTGAGAAAATTGAGATTAAAACAATAAAATAGCTTTAATATAACTTGAAGATTTATTTAAACTTAAAGAAAGCACTATATAGATTTCAAAACATTTTAAATATTTAACTTTGTGTGTGTTTGAGTTACCAGTATTGACTTATTATTTTAGAATACACTTAAATAATGGTTAGGTTTTCTTACACAATGCGTTTTAGATAACGCGTGTTTGGGCTTAAGTACGACTTCTATGATCTTATTACTATTTTAATTTCTTTTTCTTTTGCATTTGGAAGCACTAACAAGCAGGACAAAAATAACATTGTGCCTCACTTTTCGTTCATAATTCATGTATATAACTCCTTATTGTCTCATTTTCATTCTAGTTACTTTTGAAGTATATATTTTAGATATTTCAAAATATTTGTTTTGAAATTTTGTTGAGTTTTCATAGGACTTACAAGAAATATATAACGGATCAAGATTTGGATAAGAGCACGGAACACACTTTAATCTAATGATCGCGTGTTTTTCTTTATGCAACAATTCGTATTTGAGCTCAAGAGATCTTTCTTTTTACAATGCACAATGACTGAATTTAGTTAAAGTATCCATGTCTTAGTTTTATTTTTTGCTACGGGATATTAAAGTTACATTATATTGATGTTTCCAAAAGAAATAAATATTTTATTCCGTATTTCTGCAACTGAGCTCCTCATATGAAAATGGCTTTAACAATACATAAAATGCATCTGGCACTTACATTTATACTGAAGAAAATTACACTCCTTCGAAGATCCTTAAAAATAACGATTTGGTTGAATCCGCTTAAGAGCTCAAATTTACATTCTGAAATTTTGAATTCGACATTCTTAAAAAAAGAGATTGTATTTCAATGAACTACTTGCATATTACCGAGGCTTTTTATGCACATATGTGATCGATTGAAGACATTAATAAATAGTACAATTTTGTAGTGTTGGGTTATTCAAGAATTATTTTTATGACAACCAAAATCTTTTATTCAATAGTTTCAGCTTCCACATTATTAAAATATGCTGGAAAACATTTGGAATACGTAATATTTTCGAATATGTTTTGAGAAGCTTTTTGTATAGGCAAAAAAATACGTTGTTTAACTAAAGAATTTTTTGATCCTCGAGTGTACTTTTCCAAATATTAAATGATATTGTCACCAAGCGTTGCAAGCGTATCTAAATAAACAGTCTTAAATTTTTTTATGAAAGTTGTTTTCGTTTGATTTGGATTTCTGAAGTTAATAACAAAATGGAAACGAGAAGTTTGAACTCTTTTAAATAAATATTTAAAGTAAAGTTGAATAAACAAGTTAATAAATTTGTGTAAAATAAATATTTGAATTTAAATGAATCAAACTGATTTCTAAAAATTAAATGTTATTTGATATCTTGAGTTATAAAGAATAACGGTACATAGAGATGCTGTGCTGGTATCCTAGATATATTTAAATATTTATATTTCCATAAAACTGTTCAAACAGATCTAGTCAGGATCTAAGTACTCTTAGTTTAAGTCGATGCATGTTTATACAGCTACTTCTAGAGCATATGAAAATTAGTATATGAATTAAAGCATCAATTTGTTTTTTAAAAGAGAAAGCTTTAATTGTACAACCTTTAGAACTTTATGTTGTGTGTATAAATACACGTATTATAAAATGATAAAAAAATAATCTATGTTAAAAAGTCATTATATAAAACGTTCCAAAATCGTGTAACGAAATAAAAAATTTTCTAAATTTTCATGAATTGTTTTAATTTTTACCCAAAGTTGTTGACATTGTTTTTCAAAATATATATATATATATATACTTGGCAACTTAAGAAACATTTAATTTGATTTAATTGTATTTATGCATCAAATATTCATATTTTTCCAATATTTCTCATTTAAGGCAGTGCTTCTTAAACTTTCAATATCTGAGACTCAATTTTCAATCATAATTTTCATCTCGCTCTTCTTCATGCAATAACAATGTATAGAATGCAATAATAATACATGACATAAAGCTACACTACGATTCTAATTATAAACCGTACAAATTATCAAGACAAGTATTAAATTTTGTATATGACGAGCCCGTGGGAGAGTCACTAATAATTATCAAACTATTCTTAATTTAGTATTGACAAATTAATTATCAAATGCATTTTGCAGTATTGATGCATTTATAAGTATATTATGAGTGCAAATGTGCATTTTTTTTTATTATGTAAGAATATATTGTTTTGCTTCCTTTCAGTAAATTTGTAATTTTTTAAATCTTATTTTCGACTTTTCGATATGCTCACGCTCTCCACTTAGATTTATCATGCCCCCTAGGAGGTGCTCCCCACAGTTTGAGAAACGCTGATCTAAGGTAATATTTTAAGGATTTAATTTCATAAAAGTTGAATATAAAACTTTTTTACTAATCCTTTTCCTCAATACATTCTTCTCCTGTATTAAATAAAATATCTTTTGAATATTACAAATTATTAATATTTTATACAGTAAAATTTTCCAAATGCGTTATCACATATTTAAATAACGTAAAAGATCATAACTTTAAGCTTAAGTGTTTGAAACTCTGTAACATACACACTTCCTTTAATTCCCTTCTAATATAGGTTTGAATTTTTTTAATAATTTTTCACACGTTAAACTTCAAATACAATGGTACTTCTGAGCAGTTTTTTTAAAATAAAAAATAAAACACATAAAGTCAAAGAATAAATTACTCAAACTTGACAGAAGATATTAAATTAAAGGATATTTTGTCATCTTTTGAACAAAAGTAATTTTTTTTCGATGACAGAGAGCTTAAAAACTAATATTAAGATATTCTGGGAAGAGGGACTATTCATACTCTCTTTTACAATGTATATTCTGGATCTTCATTCAGTACATCTTACAAGGCTGAATTCTCACATATTGTAATTAAAGCATTCCTTATGTGGCACTGATGTCACATGTGTTAAAAAAATTTGTCCGTAATGATACTATGTAACGCTTTTTTTTCTTCCTTTCAAAGACTTGCGTTTTTAATTTTTTTATAAGATATATATATATGAAAAAATATTTTGGTAAGTGTTCATGAATTTGTTTTTTAAGTGTATCTTTTTTGCAACTTAGGTCCTTTATACAATAGTCATTCTTTTTTAGTTAAATTGTTTAATGGATTAAGATATCCGACTACGTTCGGAACCATGATTTTGCAAAAGCGTATAAATGGATTATATTTATGATATTTAGTGTCCCTTAGATTAGAAAATGTATATAAAATTGTTTTAAGAATTTTATTACATTACAAAATTATTTAAGTACAATATTTTGACAAAAAATGAACATAGAATGACCCATTTTTAAACTATTCTCCTTTTGTGAAAAATAGTTCTATTATAATAATAGTTTGCCTGTATATAGCTCAGACCTCTGTACAGAGGCTCAACTAGAATTTTTGAAGTATATAACTTAATAGTGGGTTTATCCATGTCTTACGACAACAGAGGGGAGAAATTTTAAGAAAAAAAGGCCGATAATTGTGTTTCAAATGGTTGTAACTCTGAAAATAATATGAATTTTTCAAAAATCATAGTTGAGCTTCTGTACAGAGGTCTGAGCTGTATACAGGCAAAATATTATTATAATAGAAGTATTTTTCACAAAAGGAGAACATTTTGAAAAAAGGTTATTCTAAGTTAGTTTTTTGCCAAAATATTGTATTTAAATAATTTTTTTTGTAAAAATGACCTTATATATATATAAAACAATTTTATACATGTATTCTAATCTAAGTGACACTAAATATCATGAAAATTATCCATTTATGCTCCTTTTTACAATCACGGTTCCGAACGTAGTCGGATACCTTAATGCATGATTACACGTGCTAAAGTTAACCTTAAGTTTTCTTCAATTTTCCCTGTACTATTATGTATAAATTTTCTGCTGAAAGGCATACAGCAATCTTAACCTTACTTGGCCACTCTAAGTTTGTGACAGCTTCAAAAAACGTAATTATTTTCCATTTTGGTTAATTGACTTTATATATATATTAGTTTGTGCTGTTCTTGGTTTTACATTTCGGAATTCTTTCTAAATTTTGCGGGAGTTTCTAATATCGGGTATCATTTCTCATATTAGTTCTTATATTAATTATTATTATTATATATATACAATATTCTGATTTTTAATAACATTTTTCATCAGAATATGATTTCGTTGAAAATTGATTTTGAAATTAATTTTACTTAAACTATTTTTGAACGTTTTCGATTTCCGAAATCACCGTTTAGATATTCGGTTTGTAAGATCTAAATTAACTTTTAGATTCAAAATCAAACAAAAACTCATGTTTAACGTTAAACGAAAAGCAAGAAATGAAACAAATGATCAATTTCCTTATTTGCTTTTAAAAAGCAAACATGACTACTAGTTTTGAAGATTTCTGCTGTGAAATATTTTTAAATAAATTTCATTTTTTATATTAAAAGACAAATTGGTATTCAGAAGTTTCTTTTAGTGTGAAATGACTCTCATTAAAATGTATAGAATAATGCAGAGGATCATCGCATTACACAAACGTATTCATTTTTACGTATGAATTTTCCTTTTAAAAAACATCAATGTTACATAGAAACAAAAATTCTAAATTTTTAAAAGAGAAACAATTTAATTCACGAAAATTTGCTTTATTTTGCAGTTAGGATGAAAAGGAGATGATGGCATTAATTGCTTGTAATGGTCTTCCGCCTGGGGTAACCATCTCTTCATCTACTTGACCTAAATCTGTAGGAAGTAAAGATTAATAACCCAAACTAGCCATGAGAAATCCAATTTATCAAATTATCAAATATAATAATCAAAGACAATCCAACTATAGAGGGAAAATCTAGAGTGATATAACGTCGCTCAAAATCTTATGTGAATCAGCGCATGAAATCCTAATCACTTAACTTTACTCAAAGTTATCTTAAGAATCCTAACTTCCTTAATTTATTTCAATAACTAAAGTCCGTCCTATAATCACGCGTCTAAATTCCGATCCTTACCGTAACAGCACTGCGTTCAGCAACTCAGCTTCCTTTCCTCCTTCTCCTCCCGATTACTAAACTTCCACTATATATATATATACTATCTAATCTGCATATCAAGATTTCTTCTTGAGAGGGATGGCTGTGAAATAACTCAATTGTTGGCTCCAAAGATTTCCCAAAAAGATTAATAGAAAATTCCGCAAAGCCCCGTCACATGCTTAGAAAGCCAAATGATAACAAATTTTACAACATCTCTACAGCTTTACATTAGAGTAATTTCTTTTGTACAATTGATTATTAACGATTTTCATTTTAAAGCTGTGCAAGGGCTGTTGATGTCCAGCAACATAATTTTTGAATTACGTTTAAATAGAGAGGACAACACCTGAGCTGACATCCAACCTCTCCAAACTTCAACACCAACATGAAGACTTTGAACCTTACCAAACTTTACCTATATCAGTCTTCGTACATAACGAGTCTTTACTGGCATCAGGACTCGAACCCACGACCATGGCGACTCGGCTACCACGACCTTGTTATTTAGAAATTACCATTTATTTCATTGGACAAGTAAAAATATGTTGCGCAAGCTAAGCAATAATTAAAATTTAGGAAGAAATTAAATGTTTTACGTCGTAAATCAAATTTTTATTACTTTCTTTTGAAATGGTATAAATTGAATTGGGCTTATATAAGAATACGTGAATCAAATCAATTTCAGAAAAGCTTCGAAATAGCGAAAGCCTATCGTATCAAAAAATACAAATTTTTTCGGAAATCGTATGTGTAGCTAAAAGTATTCCTCTCTCTCTCTCATTTTCATGCAAATAAAGAAAAAGGTATCACCATCATCTGTCCTTTTTTAAAGTGTCCCGAACAGCTGTTGAGATCGATACAAAACTATGCTACAGAAGAGTTTTCGCGTATAATGCCTAAGGGATCAATTTTTTTTTTCTACTGAAAAAACTCGGTTTTCGCTAAGCTGCACGTGTTTTCTTTGATATCTGCGTTATTCTGAAAATGTAATTAAGGAGACGAATATTTTTCGAATAAAGATACGAGTAAAATCATTTTAACTTTTGTAATAGGTTTAATTTTTTTTCCAGTTACATCATCTTTCAAACTTGCAGCTTAGCGAACAATCTTATTATATAGCATTCGTGGCTTAACTGATTTAATTAAATAAAGATGTGGATTTTTACTTAATCTTGAAAACAAAAGCTAAATACATGCAAGAAAAATGGAACAGTCAATTTTCCTTTAGTAATTTGTATTTATAATTTAATTATTACTTAAACTGCATTCTTTTTTTTTATTCGTATAAGAATTGTTTAAATAAATATATATCTTTATATGTAGGATTCGGATGGATAAAACACAATTATTTCTATAACAGTAAAAAGGATTTGAGAGAGAAAATATAAAAAGGATTTTCTCTTTAGAAAATTAAACTATTATCTAAATAGTCTGTTATTAGATGACTGAAAAATATGTTTATATTATACACAATGCAAAGTAAACTTTGCTGTTATAAATTCTTCCAGTAATTCTTTTCTACCATTTTTATGTGCCTTTGCACATCCCGGAAGATATTCAAATGTCACTTGGGAACATATGTTTCTGGTTTGTCAATATTTTTCCTTAGGCGCAATTAATTTAAATTTCCTTCAGAGTAATCTTTGGCCACTGGCGTACACAAAGGACAGGGGTTGGGGGTTCAACACCCCAATAGACCAAGACATTTTTTTATTTTTTTATTTCTACCATATAGACTACACCTCTTTGTTTTTATCAATGTGTTTCTTATAATGTAAGTCCCCCCTACGTTGCTGTCTTTTTGGCTGCCAGTTTCTCTTAGAAATTACTTTGCTTTAAGATTCTTGATTTTTTTTTATGTAGCTATTCATTTGTGTTCTGTGCAAAAGCAACGTGTTCAGCTCAGCTTCATCAAATTAAATTTTTGGTAACCAAAATAACTGTACGACTCGGCTATTTGACGGAAAACTAATAAAAACAGATTCATAAATAGTTCTGATTTGAAACAATCAGTGTGTATCAATTATTTATCCACGAGGTCTATCCTATCTAACTCTGGTTTTCAGATGTCTATCCAAATTGGCACTTTAGGTATTCGACTACGTTCAGAACCGTGGTTTTTCAAAAGTGTATAACCTAATATTTTTTTTAATATTTAGTGTCACTTATATTAGAATACACGTATAAAAATGTTTTAAGAATATTATAATAAAAAATTATTTAAATGCAATATTTTGGCAAGCAATGAACATAGAATTACTTATTTTCAAAACACATTTCCCTTTTATGAAAAATGCTTCTATAATAATAGTAATATTTTGACTATATATAGCTCAGATCTGTGTACAGAGCCTGAACTTGGAGTTTGAAACATATATTTTAGAAGTGGGTTTATCCATATTTTAATACATCAGAGTGGAGAAATTTTCACCAAAAAACACCGATAATAATTTGAATTGGCATTAACTCTGAAAATGTAAATTTTTAAAAACTCTTAGTTCGGGCTGTCTAGAGAAGTTTAACCTATATATGCGTAAAATATTATTATTAAAGAAGCATTTTATATAAAAGGAGAATATGTTTTAAAAATTCGTAATCCTAGGGTTTTTTTTGCCAAAATATTGCATTTAAGTTAACTTTATTGTAATAATATTCTTAAAACTATTTTATACATATATTCTAATTTAAGTGAAACTAAATATTAAGAACAGTATTCGTTTGTACACTTTTGCAAAATCACGGTTCCGAACGAAGTTGGGATACTTTAAGCTAGAACAACGCCTTGTCACAATTGAACATCCCTACCGAATAATATATAAATAGTATGTGTGTGTGTGTGTGTGTGCGCGCGCGACAAGAGATGAACAATCATTGGGCAGCATCTGTTGAAACATCTGTAAAAAGGGTACTGTGGAGAAAAAATGAAAGAAATTGGACTCTTGTAACAAAGTACATGTAAAAGCTTTAAAGAGATGTGGATATAACTTTGTCTCTCTGATATTACCGTTATTGAGCAGATTAACCATGACTCTTCGAAATGTGTACTGGAATTTCAAGCAGAGATATTCCATTAAACTTCTCACGAATAGATTCAAGAAAACTGAAACACTTCAGGTTGTTAAGGAAAACAAATGTAAGAGTGCAACGTTAAATTAGTCATTAAAGCGTTAGGAATGTTCTTTTTTCACGCCCCCATTGGTCAGCAGTGCTAGACCAGGTCCATGACATCGTACACTTTCAGAAAGTTCAACACCAGCAAGGGATCGTCTGCTAAATCCTGCTTGGTGAGCCATAGGCATTCGAGGATATGAGCATTCGTGGCTGGCTCAGAAGAACAGTTCGTGTACATTTCGTGTTTCGGAAAATTTCATTGTTTTGATATGGCCACTTCGAAATCGGGCTAGAAGAGTTTGAATCCTGTCTTGTAAAACCACGAGCCAGAGAGCCTCCAGAACGAGAACACTAATACCAATGGTGCTCTGGGGGAGGGGGGTAATTCAAGCAGTCTTATTCTGGTGTTTAGTTCTAGAGAAAATCTCCAAAAAGATGAGGGGTGCTGATGGCTCTGGTACCTCGCAAGCGCCAGCCTTGGTCGAAGTGTCCGTAATCTCATTTCCCTCTAGATCTATGTGAGAGGCAACAGTACACACGAGAGGAATAGTATCTAGAAATACATTACCCAACTTTGAATCCGAAAGTCAGTATCTCAAAGCTTTATGAGACAATTAACCTAAATACTTTAAGAAAAAGGGCGAGAATCGGGGGATAATCGATATGCAGCTACCTCCACGTGGTGAGGTCCAAGTTGTTTTCATACGAAAAACAAGATCCCTGAAGAACTTTTTTCTTTAAAAAGTTAATATGCTTGTCTTATGAGAATTCTAAATGTATTGAAGATACATGACCAAATGTACAAGTCATGGTTCTAGAACACCATACTCTTCTGCTAATGTTACCCTTTCTCTATCTTGTACTTTAATTCAAGTCTTGCTTTTTGTTTTATCAAAGTATATTTGCTTAAAGACATAACTTTGTACAGACAATAGTTCAGAGTTATAGAAAATAATCATCTCGGTGTTATCAAAACACAGTTACTTTGTATTCCTACTTTAAACGTTTAATAGCTTTCTCTCTCTGGCAAAGAAAATTAAACTGTAATAATATAATTCCAATGTAGATCTTAATTTATTCCAATAATATTATTAAATATATATTTTGAATAATTATTATACACTCTGTTTTAGGAATTGGATTTATCTAACCGTTTATATAAGTCTCTTTTCTTGTAAATCGAATGTGTGAGACTTTAACTCTCATGCTTGAGCTTTTAGAGTGAAACTAATAATTTACACTCGCATCGCCCATATAAAAGAAAAATATTTCAACTACTTGGAAAACTAGTAAGTGAAAAGTACGTCTGAAATAGATAATAGTTACCTCGACAGAACAATCTGGTTTGTGCCCAGATTACCCAATTTAACAACAAAAATTGACAAATCTTTCCAACTTGGGAGACTGACTTTCAAAATGAAAGCTGAATTTTAATTTCACTCGTGAAAACTTTTCCTTGAGTAAATACCTGGTATAGAGATAAAGAAATTTTCCCAAACCTTGCATTTCTTTGCCGAATAACCCAGGATACTCTCTACGGATTGATTTGCATGTTGGCATTTTGCCATTACACGCTTGTGATTATCACCCTTCTCTCATTCATGTAAATTGAGTTTAGTTTAAAAGAAACGTGACCTGTAATGCAAAAGTTTTTTCGTAATCGTGTTTTACGTATTCGCGCTGTTGTAATTGGTATTCTTTGCTTGAGGAATACTAATGCGGTAGAGGGAAAAAATTTCAAACGGATTTCTTGGTTAGAGTTGCTTTAATTCCGAGCAACGTTAGTAGTAACTGAGTGAAGTGAGTCACATTATTTTGCAAAATTTTTGAGAGAGGAAAAAAGTTAAATAATGAGCTAAAGCATAGAATGAAATCTTGCTCTTAGTTTATGTTACATTAGAAAAGCATCATCTAATTCTTGAGGAACACACGCATTTATCCGCGCAACAATAACTTTCTTTCACGAATTGCTATTCCGTGTTGAATTACAGAATTCCATTTTATCACATCTTCTCACTTTCGAAAAACAAAAGAGAGATAATATGTTGTTTTACCGAGGAATAATTTAAAATCTCTGCATTCAGGAATGCTGAAACAAAGGTCATATTTAAATATACTTTTATGACGTGTTGCTGTTCTTTTGAAAAGTTAAATGGTAGCTGTGAAAGGAGTATGATTAATTAACGAAATTCGAGAAAGAATGACGGAATAAAAATTTCAGCTCTTGCCTTGAGGAATTAGATGTTTTGTATACGGTTATTATATACACGAACTATTCCACCTAAAGAAACTTATTATTTTCTCATGAGGTCTGACTACACTAATTTAGCAAAAAGAAATGCTAGAAGAATCATTATATGATATTTCGAAGATAAAATGAGTGAGTAAAAAATTACATTAAAACAAGTATATATGGTAATATTTAACTACCTCGTATGTGTATTTTATTTAAGTTTCAAGAAAAACCTCTCTAAATAATTAAACCAAAATCCAAGGCAAGATTCAAAAAATAAATAAAATTATTATATTTACCTATTATATTTTTACTTTTGTGTGCCGTTGTGTATAACATTCTGTAACCTTTTATTAATGGCTTAATATTACTGAGTTAGTTGTGCCATTCTGATTTCAATACGAGGATTTAGTTTATATATACACCCAACTCTTTTTTTTCACACGACTTTGAAATAACACGGTATACGAATTTAACGATTTTTTATTTTATGCGAAATGTTTGTTCTATTACGAATCCCCCCCCCCCTTCAAAAAAAGATAGGGGATTCATGCTGTTTGGATGAGGACGGTTTGATCAAGTTTATAACAATTTATGATAATAAAGAAGTCAAAGTTGCGCAGTTCAGCTATTAACAACCTATTTTATTCGCGAGGGCTTGAAATTTTTTACAAGTACGGAACATCATTTTCTTACTCATGATCCTGTCATAGAACGCGTATTAAAATTTCACCGCTATCTTAAGTAACGTTGTATATCAACATATCAAGCATTATATAAGCAACTTGATAAATAAATAAATTAAAAAAAAAAACGTTAATAAAATAATTTGTGACCACGAAAACACTGAGACCGTTTATAACGAACGAAATTCTTCATTTGAATCAAAATCGACAGTTGTGCTAGACATTTTTTGACGTATCGACTGATGACAGCATTTTTGATCCAGTTCGCAATAAACGTGTATGCTGGTTTTCAAGTAGAAAGGAATAGTTGTTTGTAATTTTATTCCCAATTTCAATTTGAACTTATAGACTTAATTTTCACTGTACACTAATTTTAATATTTTTTTTGTAATAAAAATGAATTGTGTTTTTGTTCTATAAATATGTAACATGAATTTTATTAATACTTTTTGGCACGGTTTCTTTGGAAAATATTTAGAGATTTTTTTTATATTGCACGAATTTTTAAAGATGTGATACATATACCCAAATTTACCATATGTCACAAGTATTTTTTTTTACATGATTTTTTGCATCCATTTCTAAGGAGAGTATCTACCGTGTAAAAAAAAGTTCAGTGTATATTATTTGCCTGCTTTAACATATTGCAAGGGTGGGCAGATTTTTCAGGCACGGGCTACTTCTAATTTTTTCAAGGAGTTGCAATCCACCCAGTGGCGTAGGTATGGTGAGGTAAGAAAAAAGGTCTATAATATTAATTATAAATTATATATGCGTGCGTGGAATACGTACTTACCTACGTAACAAAAAAAATCACACTTTTGAAACCATGTTTAAAGCACACACACACACACAAAACGCAAGATACAAACATAATAATAACAGCCACACATACAACTAACTGTTGGTACCTTGTACACTTCCGCTATTGTCTCTTTTTCCGGGTCCACAACTCTCTCTTCCTCGACTTAACTCAGACCGAGAGGACATACAATACTGGTCATCCTGTCGTATGGTAGTGCTTCTTGTTATAAAATACTT
Organism: Trichonephila inaurata madagascariensis; assembly: GCA_019973955.1. Lineage (NCBI taxonomy): Eukaryota > Metazoa > Arthropoda > Arachnida > Araneae > Nephilidae > Trichonephila > Trichonephila inaurata. The sequence continues at coordinate 1,057,681 of BMAV01019688.1, read as the reverse complement.
TAATTGCGAAATATATTGTTGATACTCATTACCTCATGTTGATGATAATAAATCCATGTTTGTGTTGGATTAAAGCTCGTTTTTTTATGATTTGAGCTCTATCGACGTTAATTATAATTGCTGGCTCCCCGCTGCTATTTAAGCCTACCTCCCACTCTTTACAACAATAATATCGAATGATGCTCTTATTATCAAACAGTTCATTAAAAACGAAACATTTTCATCTAAAATTAGTTCTCGTAGTTATAGTCAGTAATGGACTTAGTCTGCATACTGCCAACCAATCTTAAATATTTCAGTATATAATTACTAACTGCTTATCTTTAGGCGGTCACTCCAAAACGTTTTGTCGGTCCACCGGTCAGTCGTGATAGACTTTAATGTCCGCCCCTGATATATTGTGAGTGGTGGTTAGGAGAGGGGAGTACAACTTTATGTGTATATTATAATTCAGCTGACATTAAATATCGAAAAAATTATTAATTTGTTTTTTTATTTTCAAAACTACTATTCCCAACGTAGTTGGCCACCTTTAGTGTTTTCGTGGCCAAGTGGTGTAGGTTAATTTCAAAATCGCCAATCAAAAACATTTGGATCCAAAATTCGAGTTCTGTTTCTACTCAAGACGAATGTACAAAATAAATTTGATTAAAAACTGTCATTTGTCATTTATTACGCCCGCTTATAACAACATCCTAGAAATGTTTCCTATTTAAACCTTTATCTACCGCATTATGATTTACTGCAGTTTTTTTCATGCAATATTTTTCTTTGAATCACACTCCATTGAAAATTAAAGGATATACATAAACAAAAAATATTCAACTTTGGGAAATTTAATCCGTTAGAGCTAATTAACTAATTAAAGATATTCAACTGTAAAATTAATTATATTCACTGTTCCCTTAAAATAAACAGTCTAATCATTTTCTAAGGTCTTCATTATTATACAAAAGAAATAAGACACCTTTTGACATTAACTACTTTTTCGGAACAAAAACGACAGTCTTCGCAATTTGCTGAAAACGCCGTCAGCTAAAAACGCAATTTCTGCTCAAAAACTATTTGCCTTCCCTGCTAAAATGCACCCAATAGAATCCGTGTTGCCATATATATTGGATGACTGGATTTAAAAGAATATTCCTGCTAAGTATCGTCAGAGTATTCGTAAAAATGGTTATTCTATGTAATTTTAAAGTTAGTAGTACTTATAAGTACCGTCGGTAGATAAAGAGTTAAAGTACATTTCATTTATATAAACTTGCGTCAAATGTCAGTCATGTTTTAGTAATTCACAATATATTGTGTTGTATAAAATACGCAGCAGGTCCTATTAGACTGCATAGCAGGGGCCGCTGTAGTCTAGTGGTCAAGGTTGACTTGTGGCTGGAGTGTCATGAGTTCGAGTTCAGTGCCACTGAAGGCCCACCGTGTAGAGGGGCTTATTGTATATTAAATCTCTCGCG
>BMAV01019688.1:1017071-1051215 GCA_019973955.1 Trichonephila inaurata madagascariensis | reverse complement strand
GTTTGAACGAATTAGAGACAAGGTTACAGCAAATATGGAACGAACAATGTGTCAGCAAATATGTCTCAAGACATCATACAGAACTTGTATGCCACAATGGCCGATCGTATCGCGTCGTGCATTCGCGCTAGACTGGGTTCAACAGGGTATTAAATCCTCTGTTCCTTTGCCTTTTTCTTTGAAATAAATGATTCTTTTTCTTTGATTTTCTAATTATTTACTTACATCAAAGTAGTCATTACGTATGCAAAATTGCGTTTCATTTTGACGACTCCTTCTTGGTGAGCTAATTTTTTTGTCCATGAGTATAAATCCTATTTTTCGTATACCTCATATAATTTGCTTTTTTGACCTGACTTACCAGTTATACAATTTACTATAATTTATATACTATAATTTAGCTATGACACATAATGCGAGGTGCCTATTTATGCAATTTTAAGGTTTTTGATTTAAAAATGAATGTATTTTTAATAGAAGCTCCTGGTTCTGAAAATATTAAAGAAAGTCTCTTGCATAAAATGACGCGGCAATGCTAATCCGATTTTTTTTTTTAGAAAATATATATTGCTATCAACTCATATAAGAATGCATTTAATAAAAGAAAGTTAATTTATATAGTGAAAGTATATATATATATCAAATTTATCTACAGCAAAACTTTTTGAATTTTTTAAGCAAAAAATAATGTTTTCTTTAAATTACAATTTTTGTAAGTTATCTAGAGACTGATGCGAAAATGATGAATAAAACATTTAAAATTTCTTTTGCTTTCATAAAATTCGAATAAAACTTTTTCTTTTTCAGACATATTGACCCCAATCCTTTTTATTCCTATAAAACAAATTACTATTTCATTGTTTTGATAAAAATGTACTTTTTTCTTACCCTTTTATTTTTCAGCTTTTTTTTTGGTCTTCCTTTTTTCTTTAATTTTTATACGACAAGCTTTACATGATTTAATGGGTAACTTAAGCCCTTATTAATCCGAGCCCATTTAGCTGGACGTCTCTTAATCTGGACAGCTATTAAAAAAATTCTTAATTAATAATTTTTTTAATAGCTGTCCGGATCACTATGCTTTATAAAAACTTTGTCCTAATACGTATCGTGAAAGAAATTTATTGATTTTAATTCTCTCTTACGCAATTATTTGTTATTTTGCTTTGTCTAATTTCAAAAATCCATGATTTTTTTTTCCATACCGTGTGTTTAGCTATGTAATTAGGTTTATTTTATACATTATCTTGTTTGATTTGGACTTTCATTAGTCTGCACGACTCAGATCCCCAATTAGTCCGGAGTAATGAGTTTCAGCTGTATTTTTAAAAATATCTATCATTAAAAAATGTTAATGATATACTTAATTTGTTATCTAAATCATTAAAAAAAAATTAAAAATACTTAAATTGAGAGAATTTTTTTTCGAATCAAAACCATTTAAAATCCGAAATGTTGCTTTGGTGCTTTGAAGAGTCATTCAAAGCTTACTCAGAGAAAAATCTGATTTAATTGACTTTAAGGCTATTTACTAGACCCAAGCTCAGTCGTCAAGGTAACGGACTTGTAGTCAGCGGGTCATGAGTTCTAGCATTGTACCTCTGAGGTTCTGCCTTGCAAAGGGGTCCAATGCACACTAAATAAGACGAGGCTCAAAGGTACTCTTGTTGGTGTGGAAGCTAGGATAGGGGTGCCAGCTCAGGTGTCGTGCTCGTCACTTAACCGGGGTTCAAAATTACGTGGTCTGTTGCCAAAAGCCCTAGAGTGCTGAATAGTGCGACTTGAACATTCACTCACTCAAACCCGAGCTCATGACCCTGGTGTAAACTGAAGATTCGCTGTTTTGAGAGACTGATGCACGTTAAATCTGCCGAGGATCAAAGTTCTCCCGTTGATGAGTGGAAGTTTGGAGAGGGGTTGTCAGCTTAGGTGCCATCCTCATCACTTGACCATGGTTCAAATTACGAGATCCTTCACTAGTAGCATTGATGTAGTTTCAAAGTGTAAAATTAATAAACACTTACTTATTCATTTTTAGGATTTTAATTCAACATTTTGAGAGGCAGTGGTAGCCTAATGGTCCAGGTAACGAACTCGGCGTGTCATGAGTTCGAGCCTAGTACCGTTGAGGACCCTCCATGCAGAGGGGGCCGATGCGCGCTAAATATGTCGAGGCTCAAACGTAATCCCGTTGGTGTGGCGTGGACCGTGGTTCAAAATTACGAGGTCAGTCGCCAAAAGCCTAACTGAATATCGCGACGTTAATCGCACAGCTCAACATTTCATGGGGCTGTGGTAGCCTAGAGGTCAAGGTCACGGACTTATAGCTGGAATGTCCTCCCGTGTATGTGATGTGGAATTTGGGAGAGATCGGTGCCAGCTCAGGCATCATTCTCGTCACTTGACCATGGTTCAAAATTGCGAGATCCATCACCAATAGCCCTTGTGCAGCTTTATAGAGAGATGTTAATATAACCCTCTCTCTCAACAATTCGAGGAAGAGGGAAATTACAGAATTTCTTTTCCTTAAGGTATCCGACTACGTTCGGAACCATGATTTTGCAAAAGCACATAAATGGATAATTTTCATGATATTTAGTGTCACTTAGATTAGAATACAAGTACAAAATTGTTTTATAATTACATTTTGACAAAAAAAATTATTTAACTACTATATATTGGCAAAAAATTAACTTAGAATAATCTTTTTTTCAAAATGTTCTCCTTTTGGTGAAAAATGCTTCTATTATAATAATATTCTGTCTGTATATAGCTCAGACCTCTCTACAGAGGCTCAACTAGAATTTTTGAAATATATAACTTAAAAGTGGGTTTATCCATATTTTACGACAACAGAGGGGAGCAATTTTAAGAAAAAAACGTCAATAATTATATATATATAATATTTCAATTGGTGGTAACTGAAAATGTGAATTTTTCAAAAGTTCTAGTTGAGCCTCTGTAGAGATGTCTGAGCTATAGACAGGCAAAATATTATTAGAAGAGAAGCATTTTTCACAAAAGGAGAATATTTTGAAAAAAATTATTCTAAGTTAATTTTTTGCCAAAATATTATTTTTAAATAATTTTTTTTGTCAAAATGTCCTTAAAACAATTTTATGCATGTATTCTAATCTGAGTGACACTAAATATCATGAAAATTATCCATTTATACGCTTTTTTAAAATCACGGTTCCGAACGTAGTCGGATACCTTAACTGTTTTATATAATTCATAAACTAGGAATACAATCGGTTCGTTACGTTATAAATCTACCAACATTTTCAATTCCTTTCAGTGACTAAAAAAAGTAATTTATTCAAAACTAATACTTTTATTAAAAGAAACAATGATATTACATTAAATGTAGTATACTGAATACTATTTATGCAAGCTTTGTTTAATGAGTAAGAAATAGTGAAATAAACTATTGAATTTTAATTTAATGTGCAAATGATGATATGCATTATCCTGAATTTTTTTTAAGTGTGATGTTACAGATAAATTTCTACGAAGAAAGGGATAATTAACTTCTCGCATTTCTTTTAGTAAACTATCATTAAAACTAACATTTGGTTCTCTTTTCAGGTGTACTATAATCACAATAAATTAAAACAATTTTCTTTGAAAACGTGTCTTATATAAAAGAGAACTTTATCGAAAACTGGGCAATATTCAATAAGATGTGAAGATAATCTTTATATTCTGTAACTTCAAAGACATGTATTTGTAATGCATGAAATACATCATAAAATATGTACATAAAGTTTGAAAAAGATTACAAAATATACACTTCCTGAATTCATATCTTATTAAACAGAGTAAACATTAATAGCTGGAGCTGATTTATTCAACAGAATATTCAATTTTCTTCAGGCTAAATGCTTTGTTTACTGAATAGAAATACCAGAACCGTGAAGAGATTTCTAGTTGCAGCGGTTAATTTTCATATTTTAAGAAAAGTGATTTCTTGGTATTTGCAGTAAATCACTCTAAATAATTTTCGTTAATGGAATATGATAACTTTATCCATTCAGAAAATGTATTGAATCTTTTCTCAGAAAAATGTTTATACAATTTAGCAAAGAAGTAATTCTATCTTATTGGATACTAAATGAAAAAATGTCAACTATTTCATACAAATTAGTAATTGAAAATTTGATGATTACTATTCACGACTTTCGAGCTTGACTGGATTAGTGTTTTGTTTTTCGTTTTATATAAAGGAATGAAATATGAAACACACATACTTATATGTGTATTGAATTCAAATTATCTTATAGTGTATTGAAATGTAAATTTCCTTTTCATTGCATGTCAAAGGAAAAGTTAAGAAAATGACTTTCATTTGTTCATATCTGAATAAAATAGTTTTGGTTTGATTTCAGATTAAAAGTAATGATTTCAGAGAATTATATGTTTGTTTAAATAAGAGTCTAATAAATGTTTAAATAAATAAATATGAATCTTCTGTTTGTCTGAATTGGATATGTCGGCGAATAATATAAACAGATACATAGAGTGTAATATAGTTTGAGTAAATATAAATTTCTGCTGTTAAATAAGTTTATATGTATAGAATTGACAAAAGGGCTTTTATCTATGACATTTGAGTAATTCTTTACTTAATAAGAATTTACATCTAAACTCTTATTGAGTGTAAATCACAGTATTTCAAAAATAATTAGTTCCATAAGACACCTATGGATAATATGATTTCGTACTCGATATTTGTAATCCCAACATCATATATAAATTTGCTGAATAACTATATTTTTATTTTCTTAAACTTCCTGTTATTCGACCCATTCAGTCAAAAAAGTAGAATGATTTGATGAATGATAATGTATGAGACGATACAGAAATATTAATAATCTTATTCTTTATAAGGAATGGAAGTAATTATTAACCTATCAAAACTACCCATTTGAGATGAAGTCTGTCTGATAGCCTTTCTAAATCTGCACATAAATAAATATGAGAATCTTTCTTTTTAGAATAAATAAGTCATAAGAACAAATAACTGCCTGTAAACAATGGTTAAAAAAAGTAGCAAGCGCGTAATATAGTTTTGATATGACAATTGTGATTGGGTTCACAGTAATAGTGGATTAAATATTGTTATGCTAATACACACATCTTGAGATAATTGGAGTTTCTGCTTTCCATTGTGGGTAGGGCAGCGTTTCTCAAACTGTGGGGCATGCCACCTAGGAGAAGGGGGGGGGGGGGCGCAAGCATGTCGAAAATAAAAGATTTTAAAATAATATTAATTTACTGAAAGGAAGCAAAAGAAAATATATTATATGACGCAATAAAAAATAAAATACATATTTAGAATGATTTAATATACTTGTAAATGTATCAGTATTTCACAATGTATTTCATCAATGCTTAGTTTTTTAGTAGACTTAGTTAGAACAAATTTTATATTTATCAGTTAACTCACGGGCTTGTCGTATACAAAATTTAATACTTATCTTGATAATTTGTACGGTTTACAACTAAAATCGCACTGTATCTTTAGCGTCAAAGCACATTATTAATGAATTCAATAAATTGTCATTGTATGGAAGGGGCGCGATGAAAATTATCATTGAAAATTGGGTTGCATTGAAAGTTTGAGAAGCACTGGCATAGGACAATATGCCGAAATGAATTACTTTCTACCATTTCAACTTATTTAAAATTAATATATTTAATAATATATATATTTATATAATATATTTTCTTTTGCTTCCTTTCAGTAAATTAATATTTTTTTAAATCTTATTTTCAACATGCTTGCGCCTCCCTCCCTCCTAGGGGGCATGCCCCACAGTTTGAGAAACGCTGTCCTATCCACAATAGAAATCAGAAATATAATTCAAATTAAATGCAGAAACTAAAAACGGAATGAAAAATGGCTGTGAACTATTTTATGAATGCATAATAGTTAAAAAATGTAAATTATATGCCATAAAAGGTAATTAATGTATTACTTAACCCGCGGTCACTCGCGCCTGTTTTTGCTACCTTCGTTACTCGCGAGGTGTAGAGAACACCCCAAACTTTTAACACGTGTATTTAATTATGAAAATAAAAATTAAGTCATTATGATACATATTTATAAAGTACAAGATGTTTTTTGTATTATACAAATAAAATTATTAAATTTATTGCACACAAATGAGACTAACACATTAATTTAAACTAAACATACAAAATTTTCATTTTAAAACACATAATTTTATATTTTTTCATAAACCAGTAAAACGTATATGCCAGTAATAAATATACTTTATAATTAATGAGATAATGATTGTAGAAAGTATAGAAAAATAATATTTTAATCATTTTCCAAACTTTCAGAGCAGACTGTGTACAAATGCTCAACTTCTCGCGGGAGTTCTCAACCCTCCAGATAAACTTTTGAAGGTCATTACATTCCAATCGTTCCTTAAAGAGGTTTTGCATCACGCCTAAAGGTTCAATGACCTAAAATGTGCAGCTACAGAAAAAATCGTGGCTCTGCACATTCCTTTTAAAAATCTGGGAGGATTTTCTTGTTGCTGGGGTGTACAGAACACCCCGCGCGAGTGATTGCGGGTTAATAATTTTCTACGATGCATTTATATATGCTTAGAAATGTAACATCTGCTGGAATGCGAGTGTTGCTTTTGGTTTCCATGGATATCAAGTAATTGAAGAGCATTTATGTCTTAATCAGAGAGTTTTTTAATATGCACTAAGGATGGACTGTGATTGTACATTAACGTTTTCCTTCAAAGCAGCAAGAGGGCTATTGGAGAAGAATCTGATAATTTTGAATTTCACTCAAGTCACGAGGACATGAACTCACCCTACAAAATTTCCAAAACACGTCAACGGGAGAAATTTGAGCCTCAACAGCTCTAAAATGCAACAGCCCCTCTGCAAGGTTATCTTTAATGGGTCAGTCAGTACTCAAGCTTACGATTCAATAGAAATAACGTTAGCAAAAAGTTCCCGTCCATGCCCACTCGGATATCAATTTCTAGAGAAAGAAAAAATACTCAGTGTCGCATCAGTCCACAGAGGGCCAAGGCCTTCTGTGCCCTTCTCAGTTTTAATGACCTTGCGAACTAAGGTTGTGACGGGCTCACGCGTCTTTTCTTTAACATGTCCTTTGGGTACCTTATGAGGCCACGATTAATGGCAACTCTTTTCCAACCAAAACCCAAGAAGTGAAACGTGAAGTTAAATGCAAATTAGATAGCTTTTAAATAATAGAAGTTTCAGTAAATGAAATGGCAATTTGGGGAATGTTATGTGAGAGATTGTGATACAATTGTGTAAGGACGGCCAACGGAGGTTATTCCGAAGATAAAGCCACTAGGTCAAGGTGCATACCATAGCACTCGCCTAAAGACGCCACTCCCTAGAATCGGAGCTACGATTGGATTAAGGTAGGATTGACTATTTAATATTAGGACTTGCGTTGTTATTGAAATTGAGATTAGGTGGGTTATAGATATTGATAGGGGTCCGGGAAAGGTTAATTCGGTATTACTTGTATTGTGTTTGTTCATCGCAGATTCTCACATATATAACCATTATCTCTAATCTGTTAAAAGTTTAAGTTATAGTTCTTAATAAAGACATATTAAGAATATAAACATGTCTGTTCCTTCTGAAAATCATACACCTCTAGCTCACGCGAATAATCAAAGAGAAGGTCACCTTAGGGGGGCATTTTCACAAGGTGGATAAGCAGATAATCCAGTCAGGTGATCAGTCTGATGCGAAACCCCCAGTCTTTAGTTCCCAAGCAAGCTTGGTATTCCTTTATCGACCCTCTGAAGGAAAGAAAAACTGAGTAGACCTTTCCCAGCTCGGGGTTTGAACTCCAGAACTTTGGCGGGGAAACGCGATATGCTACCACTCATCTACTAGGCTTCTCCAGAGAGAGAAAGAAGCAATACTAATTACATGGAACATTGTGAGGTGCATTGGAGTTCGTAATAGAGTTTAGGGAAAAAATATCTACATACATTGTAAAACTCAACAACTTTTATTTATTCTAATCACAGTGTCTTAAATATGCAATAGGAGTGAAATAAGCCCTGAAACCTATCCGGAATAATAAAGATTCATTTAATTTTTAAAGACAACTTTGAAGTGCAACCACAAATTATTCTCCAACTCTAAAGGTAGACGGAACAGCACTTATACGACTTTGCATTTAATACTCGAGTTTCCTTTTAAATTGCAGAGTCTATTCAAAACATAGAATCTCTCCTGTTCCCTATTTCTCCTTACAATCATACTCTCATCCTCTTCTTTTCGAACTTCAGATCTCTTTAAATAGCAACCCTAATTAGCCTATCACAGTTCCTTAACAAGGTGAGGTTTTCAAATCAAATAGTCAACAAATAGAATCCCCAGTGATTAATTGAAAGTGCGTGAGAACCCAGTACAAGTGTATTTCTACATTTTACAGCAGCTATAAAATAATCACAAGGATTTCAATTAATTATTTTTAAGTGCCTTAACAACATGGAATTTAAGCTGCAGTATAATCTAATTCACAATTTAAAGTTACTACGAATTTATATCTCTTTTAGAATACTTTTACTAATAAAAATCTTTCTTATTGCCAGATTAGAATGAGGTATTAAAAAATAATAAATATTGACGCTTATATATCCTTTTTAATAGTAGATTCAAACATAAAATTCCAAACTACAACATGAGTAAATGAAACTGAAAACTATAAGTGATTTTGAAGTTTGTTTAGTTTAAAATATTGAATTTTCTTCTATTTAAATCTATATTTCTGTTTTCTATTTTTGTAATTGATCAATTTCTTTCATTTGACATGTTCATGAAATAAATCATTTTTCTAAAACTCATGCTGTAAAACTCATCTTCCTCTTAAAAAAAGTTATCGTTAACTGGTTAATTGAAGCCTCTTTTTCTAAAATTTCCTTAATTAAATCTCATCCACGATCCAACGTGTATTAATACAGAAGAACAATTCTAAAAATAATGATATTAAGTTTGATTTTTTTTATAAAATTGAATTACGTAGCTTCTTTTCAAATTTATCACAGCTAAAATCATTGCTGATTGAAAACTAACCGTATAACACGCATACTATTTTGGTATCTTCTTTTCTTAGTAAAATGTCTAATGAGAAAATATGGGAAAGAAATATTATATATATTTGCTTCATTTTAAATAAATTGAACATGTAAATGCAATTTTCGTAGTACGTTTAAAGTGATAGATGGTGATTTTAGTTAGAGCCTAAACTCATACTTAGTAATTAGATGCATAAATACACCAGTTCTTGCACACATACTTAATTTTCCTTCGAAATAACACAATACGTACATATTTCATTTTTCTCTATAATATGTTAATTAATTCAACCACACACACACACAAGAAAATTTTGTACATGATTTCAATTTAACAAAATCCGGTGTAATTTAGTATCGTTTCTCTAAAATTATTTTCGTTGATGTAGGAAAAATTTTTGTTAAAACAGTTTTATAATTTTCCTAATATTTTTCTAATGTTATTGAATAGCATTTATTATTCTTATTAAATTTTATCCTTATATTGCTATCCCGCTTTTAATGTGCAACTTTTAACACAAATATACAAGGAAATTTAAAATTCTGAATTGTTTTTTTAATTGATAACCTTACTACGAATATATATTATGGAATATTTTTCAAAAGTGCATGAAAATTTTATTTTTTGATCCGAAATAATCCAAAGAAATTAAGTCATTGCGCTCTACTGTTAATTACACCATTAAACATTCGATTACTTTATATCAAACAGCTGTTACAATTCAAGATGAAACTTTTGGAAATAAAATACATTATTCAGCAAATAACCATCGAGAATTTACCACACATTACGAATTCTGTATCACATTTTAAACATGTCTGTATTGGATGGAAACCTCCAATAGAGCTACTTTTCTGCCCAAGTAATAAAATCGAAAGTAGGTGCTAGGAATCGAAGAAGTCATTATGAAAAGGCAGCCATCCGTTGTATCTGTACAACAGGCCGATTACTTTAGTGATTTGTTTTCAGTCTTTAATGGAACTGGGCCGAAGTCGAGCGTCGAATAGCGGCATCCGAAATAAGCGATAAGCTGATGAGAATAAAGCTCTTATTCTCTCCTTCCTATCAAGAGATTGCGGTTGTTTTCTTTGCAGAAGCCTGGTTCTCTCGGAGACAGAAACTGTAGGAAGGATTTTAAGGTTGCCAGCTTAGTACATCGACTCGAAATGGATTTTCTTAAGGAGAGGCGTAGTCCTTATTTCTTTTCTGTAGGTATTGTGTTAGAATAAATATTTTGGCTTGGATCATTTATCGTAGAAGCTACGTAAGCATGCACATACTATGAACAAAAATAAGAACATCATAATTCCTAAAATAATTATTTTTCGACTCTTAAAAAATGTTTAAGGTATCCGACTACTTGCGACAACTTTTTTTTTGAAAAAATGAAGATATGGGGATTTTTTTGTGAATTTTAGATTTATTTAGTATATTTTAAGGGAAAAACCCTAAAATTGAAAACAGAAAAAAAATTTATTATTCTTAAAACGGGAAAAAACTGGTGAAAGTGTACAAAAAATTACATAAACGGGGCCCGCTCTATACAAAAAATTTTTGAACAAATTCTCAATTTTTCAATTTTAATGTGTTATTTTGTTATTCATGTTTGAAATGACTTTCAGGATAATATATATTTTAATTTTTACAAAAACTAGAGCACTCTATCGTAGTAACTATATGAAATTACTTAAGAAAACAGTGATTATATTCACATAAAGGACTGTAAATTTTGAAATAAAACAGTGATTGATAAATAAATCTGAAGGTCCAAACACCTCTACTGTTATACAAAACTTTCACAAAAAATTTCAGCAAATTATTTTCAAAACTTTTTGAGCAATGCAATCGCTGTGTCCCCGTTTGAATTTTTCGAAAAAAACATATTTCGAGTAAAACGCATTTTAAAGTTTGACATCATGTGTAAAGTTATGGCATCTTCTTTTATTAAAACACTTGTAGTTTTTGTTCTAGTGAATGTAAAATAAAAAGCTTGATATTTTTATTAAGATAAGATGATCTATAAAATAAAATTATAAAAAATTGTTAATTTTTGAAAAAAATCATGATTTTTTAGGGTAGTCGGACGTTGAAATGGCCAAAAAAATTCCATTATAGTACATATTTTATTATTATTATTGTTATTGTTAGAGCTATCTTTTCGCTTTACAAAACATACTTTGTTTTGTTTCTGCGTTACCTAGAGAGCAAGTTACAATCAGTTTGATTAAATAAGAAAAACCGAAAGTGGGTCTTTAATCTATTAATCGGACATTAAAATTGTACAAAATCTTTCATTGCGAGTCTGATAGCTCAAAATATTACAAACCTATTTTTATGAAACTTTTTGAGCCTGATATTTATATTATTTTCTAGAGAGTGTACTAAAATATTTCTTATTGTATGAATATTTTTTGAGTTATGGCCCATTATTTAAATAATGCTCTCTTAAAAAAACGTCACATTTTTATAGTATTTACTCGATCGACTTAAAGTTTAATAAAACATTAAAACTTTAGTACGTTTTCTAGATAAATGCATCAAATTTGTTTCAGTAATACTTTTATTGATGTAAGTGCATTACTTTTTTCTCTAATTGATTTGAAGTTTTTCAAACACACACATATTGTGCTTAAATTTCACTTATATAACTAAGACTTTTGTGTAAAATTTACATATTTTTGAAAAATATTGTTATAGTAAAATATTAATATTTATTGGTATTGATTCCTAAGAAAAAAGCATTCGTAATGTTTTAATACGCTATTTTTTTAAAAAGTTTTCCGAACGTATTCGGATACCTTAAGGTATTTTCCTACGTTGGGAGACAAGTTTTATAAAATGTCATGCTATTATTAATTTTATGCTATTTTATTGCGGATTATGACTTCAGTTTATGAAAATCTCCAATGAGAAAATTTTATGATAATTTAAATTTAATAAAATGAGATATTTTTGGTAAAATTTGATGAAATATTTACTGAACTTCAAAACACTCTACAAGGAATCCAAAGGCATATATTTTTTTTAAAAAATTTACACTACATATTTAACACAGTTATAAAGACAATGAATTAAAACTTAAAATATATTTACAATTACGAAAAAGTTATGGCTCATTGCACATTTTTTCATAGGAAATTTTATAAAACGCATGGTGTTCGCAATAATAAACTGTTAAAAATATAAAGCTATTAATGTTAGAGCTAAATCCTTAATTCATTACTTTTATCATACTTTAAACAAAATGTATACAAAATATGAAAGAAATGCATTCATAAGTTTTTGAGATATCAGGTTTTAAGTAGCATAATTTTGAAAAAAAAAAAAAACAATCTTTATAAAAGGCATTTAAAGTTTTGATACTTATTTTACTAAAATAATGCTTAATATCAGATATTTATAATTAGCAGCATTTATAGCACAGATTTTCCTTTTTCTCTACCTCATTAAATTTTTTCTTTTTGGCTGCTTGATTTTTTTTCCAAAACAAAATGACAAAGATAAAAAAAGTTTTGAATTTCAGTCAAACATTAATTCAGAAACGTAGGTAGATTTATTAAATTTATAAATGGGGGGAAAACATTTTTTTAAAATTTCAATCAAAATTCTTAGATAAATAATGCTATTACGTAATGTATTACTTATCAAAATTTTGTAAATATTATACATCCAAAGAAATGTAAATTAGTTTAAACTTTGAGACAAAGTTTTGTGAAAGAAAAAGCGTGAGAGAGAAAATATATGTAATAATTCCGTAATTTTTTCTTGAAGGATTTTAACAATTAATAGTCTTGAGCTCTTCAAAATTTCGAGTGATAATTAATTCCCGGTTTACCCACCTAACGGGGAATAACGATAACCTTTTCACAAAAACTAAAACTCCAACGTTTCTAAATCAGGATGATGCAGTCTTAAGTCATCCAATCCATTAAGTGAACCAATCAGAAAAGCTTTTATTGGAAATCACATGATTTTAATAGCTGCCGGTCGACCATGACTTTAAATAGATGAGATCTTGAAAGCGAACAATGAATGTTTTTGTGAGTGTCTTACGTGTTCACATGTGATTGTACACCTGTTTTTGTATTTGTGTTGTGTTGTATTTTGTTGCTGTTAGCTGTGTGCAAAATAAAATGTGGATTTAAACATGCCAAGCTTTCTCATCCTTTCCACGACTGAATTGAATACTAAATGCCTCTCGGGAACACCACACACGAACACACAATATGGTCTAGATTCATGTGACGTCATAGTCACACGGTAACTGCAATTCCATGTTTCGAGCAAATCAGTTCATAAATGCATGTGACGTCATAGTCACACGTTGAATGAAATCGGATGTTTCTAGCCAATCAGAGTTATAGGCTTGGCTGCTGTCAACTTTTGCCTTTTGCGGAAACTTTCTTTCAAAAAATACAAATTAGTCAACATTAATAATACACAAAGGTAAGCAAATTGCAGTTGATTTAAAAGTACACGTATAGTAAGAAATTTTGTTTTTAATCTTGAAACACTTTTTGAAGAATCTTCATACTGGGACAACTTTTTACCACCCCACCCCATCCATACACAATTATCAAATCTCAAATTTTATCTATATCTTACTTGTAGAACAATATGTAATTTTTTTTATATGCAACAATTTTACATGTCGAACTTAATGTTTGTTTTGTATTTAACAGAAAACGCGTGATTCCATTTATCATGTGAACATCATGAATTTTGCCCATTGTCATTTCTTATTAATAAAAAAATTTAGCAAATATTTATTTAGAAGCAAACTATGGGGGGAAAATGTCTTTAAATAAATACATTTATCATATAGAGTTTCATTAAAAAAAAATGAACTAGAGGTTACTGAACTAAAGGTATCCGACTACGTTCGGAACCGTGATTTTGCAAAAGCGAATAAATGGATAATATTTATGATATTTAGTGTCACTTAGATTAGAAAATGTATATAAAATTGTTTTAAGAATAATATTACAATAAAAAGTTATTTAAGTACAATATATTGACAAAAAATGAACATAGAATGACCCATTTTCAAAATAGTCTCCTTTTGTGAAAAATGCTTTTATTATAATATTTTGCCTGTATATAGCTCAGAACTCTGTACAGATGCTCAACTAGAATTTTTGAAATATATAATTTAGAAGTGGATTTATCCATGTTTTACGACAACAGAGGGGAGAAATTAAAAAAAAAAAAAACCGCTGATTATTATTTCAATGGGTTGTAACTCTGAAAATGTGAAATTTTCAAAATTCACATAGTTGAGCCTCTGCACAGAGGTCTAAGCCATATACAGGCAAAATATTATTATAATAGAAGCATTTTTCACAAAAGGAAAACGTTTTGAAAAAAATGTTATTCTAAGTTAATTTTTTGCCAAAATATTGTATTTAAATATTTTTTTTGTCAAAATGTCCTTAAAACAATTTTATACATGTATTTTAATCTAAGTGATACTAAATGTCATGAAAATTATCCATTTATGCGCTTTTTTAAAATCACGGTTCCGAACGTAGTCGGATACTTTAAATATGTTATGTTCTTAAACTCAACTTTATCCAGTTAAATGAATGTTTTAATTCCATTATTTGGGCTTCATAACTATTATTTTAAGATAGTTTAACTACCGTATTTATTAAAATTGCATATCTCTTTATAAATTGTTTTTATTTCTTTTTTAAAGAAGCATGGAAGTTTATTTTTACCCTATAATTTAATATTGTTGTAACGCCTCCATTTGTGCTATAATATAGGGAAAACTTTTTGGCCTTATTTAATTTCCTTAAAATCCCTACTATATTTTTTTCTTTCGGTATGAATCATTTTTTACTTTTAATTTAATTTGAAGTCTCCCTTCATCCAGGGAAACATGCTTCCTACCAAATTCTTTACATACTTATTTCATGCGTATTTACTTATTTCATTCATTATTTTTATTTTTTTAGAGATATAACTCTTAATATACATTAAAACCCTTGGAACCACTTAACTTTTTCTTTGTTTGATACAGGGGGGTGGGTTTTTGAGATTACTTTTTTAAAGGCAAATTTACCTATTATTTCTGTTCCTGTTCTAAATTTGAGATTTTAGAAAGGGGAATTTATGGTATTTTGTGAGAAAGAAAACCATTTTTCAGTGATGCTATCTCATTCATTTTTTTTGCATTCTTGATGAATTGAAATTAGCGTAAGTGCATAAGCATCTATGGACAATCAAAGTTTACAATATTAATGCGTCTGGCTCAAAAACTGTGGCCACGGTAGCCTAGTGGTCAAGGTAATGGAATCGTGGTCGATGTGTCATGTGGTGGTGTGGAAGTTAGAAGAGGGGGTTCAATTTCAGGTGTCACACCCTCGTCACTTGACCATGGTTAAAAATGTCAAGGTCCGTTGCCAAAAGCCCTCGAGTAGCTGAGAGGTGCGATGCTAATATTCACTCACTGATTCAAAAATGAATTCAGAAAACAGGTGTAAATTTTTTAAAACATTTTAATGTGGGCCAAAGTTTGTAAATGGCCTATTATTAATTTAAAATCACTGATTTCAGACTTTTAAAAAATTACGAACATTAACTTAGAAAATTTTACATTAACTTAGTAATAATGTCATTTGGCCAAATTATATTTGAAAAAATTTTTCTTACGATACTTTGAATGCATCAAAGCAAGTTTATTAAATTATAAAAGCTCCTGTTTTTTTCAATTCCAAATATTCGTTCACTCTCTCCCTATATGTATATATGTATAATCTTGTTCAAATTTTCCACATCGTTAATAAAATACTTTTTTTTTCATCCACTCAAGTTCAAATATATTTTTTAAAACTTGTAGTGGATGATACTTTTTGTTAATACAGTTTTCTTCAAATATTAATTCATTAACTAAATTTAATTAATGAATAAAAATAAACAAACAAAAATAATAATAATTCAACAATATATATAAAGCGAAATAGTTAGTTGTGTTTCTGTAGCGCAATGGATAGCGCGTTGAACTTCTCATCCGAAGATCGTGGGTTCGAATCCCATCTGGGATGGCCTAATTTATTCTTTTACCATACTATTTTATTAGAATAATTAAATTTAATTAATACATAAATAGTAACAAACAAAAAAAATAGTCCAACATCCTATATAGAAAGGAAAATTGAAAATTGAAAGGAAAATCGCTTTGTTTTCTCTTTTAATATTGTGTATCTGTCATTTGTATATACATATTTATATTAATTGTAAGTATTTAATAAAAAGTAACTAAAATAAAACTTTCTTTGTTGACCTAAGTAGGAATTGACTTAAAATATTTTTTTATGTTACTTGTTAATAAATAATAGCAAAATAATTACAGAGTTACTCGATCATTATTAAAAAAATGACCTTTTAGAACGGCTATGTTGAAGAGGAAAAAAAATCAATTAATTGAAATATAAAGATGGATTACACACATTTAACCTTTATCATATTTAATTTTATTACAATTCTGAAATTAAATAATGTATCTGAAAACTACTTTGCATATTCATTAAATTAATTACTATAAGGGAATCAATAACATGTGTTACAAAATAAGATAATAAAAATATGATGTTGGAGTATTATTAATATTTAAAGAAAAGTTAAAATTAAATAAGTGATGAAATAATATGCATATATTTACATATTAACAAACGTCAACATTTATCTCTAAAATACTTTTAAAAAAAGGTATTTCAATTATGATATAAACACGGTATCTTATTACATTTAATCCTTTCAATTAAATGATAAAATATGTAACGAAGATTGACAACACTTGAGGCCAATTTCATCAAAACTACCATTTAAATATTCACTGTACTTTGCCTCTCAGTTATTATTTTTATAAGATGGCTCATATGCGTTAATATGAAAGTTTCTTGTACAGCTTTTAAATTAGTTTTTTGTTTGATAATTTTGTAAGGGAAGAAGTATTTTCGCGAGGTTTTTATATATATTTTCAGAAAATAATGCATATGTAATTATTTTAATGTATTTTTTCGATAAGGGTATAATAATTCGTAACTTATTTACTCCCTTATTCTGTTCGTTATTTATTTTATTTAAATCATTTCACCTAGCAAATTTCTGATAACATGTATTGTAACTTTCAAGATTTTAAAATTTAAAAATTGACATCGCGTATTATGATGGTTAAGACAGCGTGCTTTGCGGTTCAAGTCCTCATTCTGTCAAAGCGTCAATTAAGAGTTGAATAGCTGCTAATTATATCACTAGTTGAATAAATCGGACAAGCATAATATACACGTATACATTGAAAATTATATGTGGGTTTTCTGTAAAATCTGCATTAAAAAGAATTTAGATTTTTTTTAAGCAGACGTTCCCGAATCCAGATTCTTCAAATAAGAAATCGTAATTTCTCCAATTTTGTTACGAGTCAAATTATATATTGCCCGAACTTAGTTCGCAAATGCGCCAATTTTGGAATGCCCGAGCTGAGTTCGGGCAAATAAAAATTGGTCTTTCACTCCCATGAAGCCCGAACTTGGTTCGTGTAATGCATAATATGAAATTTACCATTTTTCCAATACATGGCAATATTTCCCCATGAAAAGTTCGGTAGTTTAGCGCCATTTGTCGGATTTTTGTAATTTTGAAGTTCGTATATAACACGATATAGCAAAATAAATCTAATGACATAATTTTGAAGATAAATTAAATAAACTAATACACAGCATTATTATTTATACCAACTTTCATGAATTTCATGTCCCTCAAAATCCTTTGAATTTCACAAATCTTTTACATCGTGTTATATACGAACTTCAAAAATTATTGTAAATCATTAATATTTCCAATATATGCGAAAATATTGAATATAATAGTAATTTCGCTTACTTTTTTTTAAATAATCTATTTTTAATATTTTGTCGATGATAACAAACGTAATTAAGAAGAAGAAAATTTTTCATTTTCTTAAATATATTCCACCAGGTGTTAAGAATCTCATTCTTATACCATCATGATTTATTACAGATTTACACACAGATGAAGATCATATTATCATTATTGTATCTCGTGCTTAATTTTTATGCCTTGATTTTTTCTGAAAGAAAATTTTCTATGAATCATGCATTTAAATCAAAAAAGAAAATTAAAATTATTTTTTTTAAAAAAATCAAACTTATTTTGAAATTCGAATTTCAACCTGAAACGGATATAAAACTGGTTGAGAATTACTTAAAGAAAATATTTTGAATATATTTCAGAGGAAACTTAGAAGCATAATGTAGACTTTATCTTTGAAGAGAAAAATAGTAAGATACTTCACCCTCTTAAACCTTTTAAACTGAAGCATCTCAGTCAATATTAGTATAATCCATGAGATAAGATCATTTTATGAAACTGGATGAGATTTTTAATTTATACTCAGAATGTGTTGCTCAAATTCTGAACTCAAAATAGCACTTCACGTTAGAGGTGTGTCTCAGCATATCCTCATAAGTCATTAAAAATTCTCGAATGCTGCATTGAGTGTTGTGTGCTATTTATTTAATGAGCTTAAAATTTAAGCTTTGTTTCGCTGTCAGAGTTTAAATTAGAAGGAATAAACTAGAGTAAAAGGAAATATTAATCACTTCTGAAAAGCATTACTTCATCTTGCAGATGTTGAATCCACGAAACAAATTTTTCTGAAAATAAGCTTACAGGATATGAAAAAAATTGTAGATTTAAATTAGTAAATGCGTGAAATTATACTATTTTGATGGTTTTTGAAATATTTGGAGACTTAAATTTTTAAAGAAAAGTTTTTGTTTTTAAACAAAATTTTATATGAAGTATAATTATTTTGCTTTTTCTTTTAACTTCTGCAACATTAAAGCTATTTAAGAAAAATCAGTTGGCTGGATATTAAAAAAAATATTTATCTTTATTTTTTGGATTTAATGTTTAAAAAAGCTTAAATTTATTTATTGGGATAAAAATGAAAACAAAAAATATTCATCTCTATTAATTAGACCTAAGAGATGAAGAAAAAAACTATATTGAAGATTTTATTGATAGTGAAATGTAAAACCTTATTGGAACAAAAATCAAAGATGTAAAACAAATTAAAGTTAAGAGTTTTGATTCCTGCAAAATACTGTGGGTTACTACTCGTTAAATAAAACTAGGTTTTGAATATTTTTCCGTTGAGTGGAAGTTAAGAGAGAGGTACCATTCAGAGTTGACATCATCACTATTCGCTCATTGTTCAATTCACAAGGTCAGTTCCTAATTACCTTTTGTAATTGTCAAGTTTCGTAAATACAAAAATTGTAATTACAAGAGTTATTCGTATGATTTACCTTCCAAAGTTAGGAAACTGTTATAACCTATAAAAAAATAGAAGACTGTAAAAACTTTTGATTAAAAAGGTTTATCTTGCAACTTATATGCATGAAATTGAATACCTATATATGTTCGCGATACTGGAATGTAATAATGGAAATTTATCATATATTGCTAAGTAATACGATAGCTGTATCTTGTAAGTAATTTGAAAGCTTGCATCTCACAAAATGCATGAAAAACTCCCAATAATAACAAAATAAAATGAAAAAAAAAAAAAATTAAAAATATTTTACTCAATATTATTAAATCCTCCTTCACCTGTAAATCCAAATTAAAAAATAAAACAAAGTTAACAGGGTATAACAAAACTTTAAGATAATTTCGTGCAGAATTATCAAAATATATTTCTTTTGAATATTCAATAGAAATTTCCATAGTATGTATAATTTCTCTGTTTAAATTAACTTTCAACTTCTACATCTTTAAAGCCATGCCATAAATAAATTTGCCACAACATGTTTTATATTTGTTACAATTAAAAACTATGTTTGGTTCCGATGAATGAACACATTCTTGTAAAATACTCTTTACGCCATTGTATGCTTTAAAAAAATTCATTTGGTTGCCTCAACTGCTTTCAAGCCAAATGGTCAATGATCTACACAATGTGGGAACCCCAAAACCTCACTTCCTTGCTGTCCATCGCGAACGACTAATCGTATGCAGATTGACTCTGTCGCGGAAGATGTGGATGGAAGAAAACACTGGAAACAAGTGATTGGGAGAGGATGCGCTCTTGGGCATCAACGTCGACATTTGCCTACAGAGATAAGGTTTTACCTTTTTCCTGAGGGAAATGATCCCAGCATTCGGAGGAGGATTGAAATAAGCCCTTAAGAGAGAAAGAGTAAGACTATATACTAGAGACCTGCTTAAAGAGTTTTAGGAGATGGAAGGATTTCGAAGGGGAATTTTTCAACATTATTGTATTTGCATGTTTAAAGAATACGAAATAAGTTCATCGATGCTTTATATAGAGAAATCTAATAGAAAACAATTCAACTCAAGAACTGCGGTAGAGAACTAATCCACACAAAGGCAATAAGGAGTTTACCAAAATGTATCGAGCTTGATTTTCTGAAACAAATTGCTTTCTATTTTCATTTTAAAAGAACGTTATTTTTTCCCAAGTTTTGAGAGGAAAAGAAACATGTGAAAGGGTGGTTACACGTATTTTCCATTTTCCTAAGATGGGAATTTTCCATCGAAGTGTAACAAGAAATTAACTTGTTACGTTCACACACACAATTTTTTGTACCTAGTAAAACAAATTATTTGCAAATGCAAAATCTATTTGCATCCGAAAGGTAAAGCAATTTTGCTGTTTCTATGGTTTTTCTTCAGAAACAGAGTTTCTTTTGTGCAGTAGTTTCGTGCTTATTTTATTGAGTGATTTGATATAATGTTTATGCCGTATTAGAATTTTAGATGAATTCTTTGCGGATATATATATTTCCAAATTTAATATTTTCTTTCGAAATCACAATGTTTGCTTCCCAAACTCATTTTACATATTTGGATATTTCAATTTACTCAAATTATTCAGATACTTTCTTTCTAACAAAGCTTGCATGTATGAAATGTGTTACCTTTCAATGTTTACGAAGCAAGTTACATTTTATTCAAATTTAAAATCCTATAAAGTAAGGTTCACATTTTATTCAATTCCTACTATTAGTTCACTACCTCTCTCTCTATATATATATATCGTTGAAATTTTCAATTGCGTTAATAAAATACTTCCTATTCATCCATTCAAGTTCAAATACATTTTTTAAACTTGTAGTGGATGGCACTTCATGTTAACACAGTTTTTTTTTAAAATATTCATTAATTAAATTTATTTTTTAATTTGATATTCATTCTTCGTTATTTCCATCGAAGTTACAACTGGCTGCAACAGATGGTGCTAGTACAGTTTTCTAACGAAGTAGGAATTGACTAAAAAAATTATATTACTTATAGTTTTAAAAATTACCTACTTTTTGAATTTGTTCGAATAATATACAGTTCGAATTTTACGTGTTATTTGAATTTTCTTTTATTTAAAATTTTCGAATTTTTATTAAGTTTAATTTGTAAATAATGTCAATCATACAAAGTGCTGTTAAAGTAGAGACTGGTATGCCGTCATTTTTATACTAATTACCAAATAACCCAATTTCGCACTGGTAAAGGTAACTTTAAAAGCTATTTGAACAAATTTAATTTGCTTTCGTCCTCTTTTCCTGCGATTGTAATATTGGTGGCGAGGAAAATATTGAACATGTGCTCTTTCTGTGTTCCAAGTTTGTCAGAGAAAGAAAAATCCGAAGTCTGACTCTCAATGACATTAATATAAATTGGCCTCCTAATTTTCACCTACTTATTTCCACCATAAGGGCCTTTGAAAAGTTCTGTAAATTTATTGTAATCATTTGGAATCCTTCTTCACTTTATTTTTTTCCCTTTGTAATGTGATTCTTACTTAGTTTTGTAAGCCCCATGGGATAATTGGTGGTACTTGGGGATTTATAAGTGTTTTCAATAAAGAAATTCACACACAGTGGGAACTTTTAAAATTGTATTCACATAACAGATAATAAACAATGTTGTATTTTTAATACCAACTAGTCTACGTGAAAGTAGTTCTAATAAAGTTATAGGTTTCACACACACACACACACATTCAGTAAATTCTTTCTTTTGTGATCCCTAGAACTAGGTTTCCAGAGATTCCTTCTACCTTTTAGAAAGCCATTTTCTGTGAATTTTCTTGTTAAAAATAGTATAGACTCAGGTTCTTAGAGATAATTTGTTCTTATTTTTAGATGGGCAAATATGTTTTCAATTTCCGAACTTATTACTATTTTGAGTGGGAAGGATTTGTTCATTCTACTTTAACTTCATCTGAAAGGATCGAACCTTTATTATAGCCACGAGGGATATCCAATAATTCAAAATAAATTTATGTCTGGTCTAATCTATTACCTAAAAGCGGCAGGATGCGTATTTGGGACAAAGACGAACTGCCGCTCTATGATGTACAACCCGTTTGGAAACTAATAATGTTATTCTCCAGATCTTGTAAACTTGGCACTATAACCGAAAGAAGCCATAAAACTAGGTGCCATTAAAGTTACCTTTGCCAAAAGAACTATAAACTTTGATCATAAATGTGAAAGTTACGAGTTGTAAAGCGATAAATTGCTTCACAGGTCCTAGCATGAAATATTCATGTAATATGTAGCGGAATGGGACTTGGCACATAAACGCTTCTTTGAGGCGTATGTAAAGTAAAAGGGTACTGCCGAAGATAATTTCACGCATGATTAGCCAAGCGTTTTGATGTTATATCATCAGTAATAATGTATTTATCACAGGCGTCACTATTTTTTAAAATTGTAAAATTATGTCTTAGATGCCTACAAAAGTATAAACAGTAAACATTGTATTTGTTTTGATTTCTGAGTTTTTTCCTATCATCTCCAGGCGATATAAAATATATCTCTTTAGCCCTTTTTATGGTTTTATTATTGAGGTACACTACATTTTTTTTTATTTAAAAAATAAATGGTATTTAATGTTTCTTCAACAAGCGCATCATTCAATGTATTTTATTACAGTTGTAGAAGCATCTGTAATATTATACAACTAGATGGTGTCAAGTCGGGTAAGCATTTAAGAGAGAAAATCTAGTGATACGTGAAAAATTTTAATCTAAATTTCTCAAATAGATAATAAAAATAAAGAATATTCATATATGCTTAAAATGAAACATTAATATTATTCGTTAAATAAATTGCTGAGAATAAAAACTTAAATTTAAAAAAAATAATATCGTAAGTACTTTATAGTTATTTCATTTCTTAATAAGCATTCTATTAAAAATCACTGTAAAAGAAAAAAAAAAGCAGATTTATTAATTTGTTCCTCCTCATAATATTGTAGCAATTTTTTTGTTGATATCAGCAAAATTAATCCGATATGAAAATTTTTTAAAAACTTCATTTATGTGTTTCGAAAAAATTTCAATGAAAAAGAATGAAAATCAATATTGCATTTTAATTGTATTATAAAAGTTGAATGCCATTTTTGTATCAGAAATGTCGTATAGCACAGTCTTCTGTTCTTTTCCTTTTCTGTAAGGAAAAATCTCCCTAAACTAAAGCTGATAATTTCCCTCGTTTCCCTGTAAGATTATTTTTACTCGCTGTATCCCAACCTTTCTAGATAGATTTTGGATTTATAGTGTAGGAAATTTTTATATATTCCTAAATAAATGTCGGTTTCCATAAAATTAAATTTGAAAAAGTAATAAATTTGCTTAATAGATATAAAATACAATTTTAAAAATTCAGCATGAAGTAAATATTCAATATATATATGCAAAACCCGATCTTAAACCGTCATAAGTTATATTCAGTTACTTCAATTATTTTAATCAAATGTTTACGTGTTTTTGCAAAATTATATTGTTTATGTAATTTACAGTCTAGAATTTTTTTCCCCTTCCATCTTGCTTTTCCTTGTATTATGATAATGTGCAATTGTAAACTATTTTTTTAATATCTAACGCAATTTAAACTATATTAAACAGACAAGTAATTTAAATTAATTTCTTAATACAAAATTTAAAGTGAATACTTGTTTATTCCTACAAAAAATGGCTTAAAAAATAATAAAATACTTTTAATTAGTGAAAAATATATAACCAGGAAACAAAATTTAGCAAGCATTGGATTTATCAAATTAACATGTATTTAATGTATGATAATATTAATTAAAATGTATTAAATTATATACTGTGGCAAACACAAGGGTTCACGGGTTCGGACCATCCCCCTTAATTTTTTTCCGATTGATTATAATCTTATGCATATAGTAGGTAAAATTTAATTTAGTACTTGTTATATTAGTAACTAATTTTCTTAATTAATTCTTATTTATTTGATATTTTATTTTTTACTGTTTTTTTTGTTCCCGACCAACGACAAAATCAAAAGAATATGTTTGATGATGCATTGGGTTATAATAGAAGAATCGTGGACTTTCAACGCTGGATCCCCTTTGAAAAATTCTTATGTGCCACTGATTATATATATAACATCTCTGCTTTCTATGCAAATATATATTGCATATTCTCTTATCCTTTATAAGAATTGTTCAGTTTTATCAATAACTTATTCAGGAGAACCAAAAAGCAATTTTAGTCTTGATCAAGAATTTCAAGATTCGTATTTCTGTATACGTATTCTAAATGATGAAAGTGTATATTGAAAATCCTGTACTACTCGAGACAGATTTTAATCAAATATTCAAGTTACTGTTTTGTCAATCTACTTCTCTATCTTGCGTTACTGGATTCTTCATCATTCTTGTCGAATATTATTTGTTCTCACTGTAAATACAATAGTCCTTGAATACTATTCTGAGTAATGTATTGACGAACGAAATTCAAGGTAGTTCTTATTACAGTTCCTGTAATAGGAACTACCTAAGAAGAATCCTGTTTACAAATAGAAATAAAGTTTTCATCTACTTCGGGATTTTTTACACTGAAGCAACATGCACTTAAACGTAAACAAATGAACTTCATTCTTTATTTAAAATTCTGAAGTACTACGACAAATTGTAGAATAAAAATACGACTGCAGTATACATACATACAGACTGAAAAATAAGACTAACTGTGAAAGTAGATCCATTCTTTCTTTATCTTTTTTTTTTCGAAATAAAATACTTTGCTATTCCTAATGAAATATTTTTCAAGAGCACCGTATTGTGCTGAAATGCGAATAATAATATACACAACTGAGATTTAATAAACTCAGCCATCCTTTCCTAAGGTCTTGAATGACATTTAACGCAGGGAAATTTTACCTCTCTGGATTGAGAGTGAAAATCACATTTTTAATTAAAGCGCAAGTCCAATATAAAAAGAATTCCCGTCTCTTAGCTTTTCCAAGGTGCTAACATGGCACATTGAATAGAGAAAGAAGAAACTTTCAACACAGTATTCATTAAATTCAGCGATCACGGCGAACAGCTGCATTAAGGTTAATTCGAAATTCTTTCGCAGTCTTCAAGCCATCGAGAGGAAAACTGATGAAAATAACCCAATACTAAAGTTGAAAAGAGGGATCCAACACAAAACGGATTTAGGGATCGTGAGGAGGGGGGAGATATTGTTCAGTATTATTCTTCAACCTGCTTGAAACATTTTCGTTCTGGCATCATGTTATCCACATTTTTATTCGGTTCAATGGAGGTGCGTATTTTTGCTAATCAAAAGGTGTAATTTGTACTTCATACTAATTTAAAATTCAGCTATGGTGTTGCATTTAGTTTTCGCGTCTCGCGTCATGCTTATTTGAAATTCAATTATAAAGATACGCATCAAAGTGTAGCAGATGGGAAGGGTTACTGTGTAGCAAAAATTATTCACGAATTGCTATTCAAGAGTGAGACCACAGAAATTTTGAATTTTAAATTTCTTGCCTTGATGATATGTTAGCGATATGTATGTATATGTATTTTTATATTTACTTATTTCTAAAATGCTAATTTAAGATTTTAACTCTTTTTGTATAGACGCAAACACTTTAAGGAAGTTCGTGAGATGTAACTTAAGGTATCCGACTACGTTCGGAACCGTAGTTTTAAAAAGGCTCAAATGGATAATTTTCATGATATTTAGTGTCACTTAGATTAGAATACATGTATAAAATTCTTTTAAGGACATTTTGACAAAAAAAATTATTTAAATACCATATTTTGGCTAAAAATTAACTTAGAATAACCTTTTTTCAAAATGTTCTCCTTATGTGAAAAATGCTTCAATTATAATAATATTTTGCCTATATATAACTGAAATCTCTGTACAAAGGCTCTACAATGATTTTTGAAAAATTCACATTATTTTCAGAGTTACAACCATTTGAAATAATTATCGACGTTTTTTTCTTAAAAATTCTCCCCTCTGTTGTAAAACATGGCTAAACCCACTTCTAAGTTACATATTTCAAAAATTCTAGTTGAGCCTCTGTACAGAAGTCTGAGCTATATACAGGCAAAATATTATTATAATAGAAACATTTTTCACGAAAGGAGAATATTTTGAAAATTTTTTATTCTATGTTCATTTTTTGTCAAAATATTGTACTTAAATAATTTTTTATTGTAATACTATTCTTAAAACAATTTTATATACATTTTCTAATCTAAGTGACACTAAATATCATAAATATTATCCATTCATATGCTTTTGCAAAATCACGGTTCCGAACGTAGTCGGATACCTTAAAGGAATAAATACTTATTTATTAGTAGAAACTTTTTGGTGCATATATATCAAAATATACATGAGTAGAAATAACTCAACAGACTTCTTGAAAATATTTAAGAGGACGTGTTACGATTTATAAAAACTTTTTGATTTAACGGTTTTTTGCATTTTTTGGGGGATTGCACTATATGTATATTATGTAAAACAGTTTTCGTGCTCAAAATCCCAGAAAAAAGCTAACAATTTAATTTTTTAAAACAAAAATTGAAAAATCATGAAGTGATTCCATAACACTACTCCTGCAATAACACTACTCCTGCACACATGAAATCTGTTTTACAAGGACGTCCAATATGTATAATAAAAGTTGGTATGTGTTTTCTGCTAACAGGATTGATATTCATAAAATACTTATTTTATGAATGCTATTTGAAAATTCCTTAAAAAATGTATAAATTCTAAATTCAACTATTTTTTTTAAAAAAAATAAGTATCGCGTTGATTAAAAAAATGCAGGCCAACTTTTGTTACATGTACTAATATCGATAGTTAGAAAAGATATCAAAGCATTTGGCCCAGTAGAAAAAAAGTCTTAGCATTTTAGCAATTAGTGATTTTTTTTTTCCTCTTTTTACAGATAAATCAGTGAAAAGTTTTTACTTGCCATTTGAAAGCGAGTAAAAATGAACATAAAAGTTACAACTCTGCATTTTTTTTTTTTAACTTCGAGCTTTCAAATTTTGTGAGATTATAGAAAAATACACAAAGAATAATTTAGACTAAAATAAATTGATTTGATTTTTTGACATAATTTTTAATTTGTTTCTTAGATATTGTAAATTAATTAGGTAGTGTTATCACTAAAAATTAGACTATACATTTTAATCATCCTGAAAAATATAAAAATATCAGTGAAAAAT
This sequence comes from Trichonephila inaurata madagascariensis, assembly GCA_019973955.1. Classification (NCBI taxonomy): domain Eukaryota; kingdom Metazoa; phylum Arthropoda; class Arachnida; order Araneae; family Nephilidae; genus Trichonephila; species Trichonephila inaurata. The sequence continues at coordinate 1,023,540 of BMAV01019688.1, read as the reverse complement.
AAACCATCACATTTCAGCATAATCAAAAGCATCCATCGTATTTCTTTGAGTAATAGTATAATCAGTCATATACAAATTTAAACAATGATAAAAAAATAGAAACAAGTAAAATCATTCGACAGGTTTTATTCTTCTAAAATTAAGCCTGATATGTACAATAACTTTTAAATTTAACTATTTAATTTTAAGAGAAAAACACTATTAGAATAAATTTAAAAAAGCTGTTTATCTTTTTAATAAACTTTTTAGAAAAGCTTTGTAGATGTACAAAATTTTACATGACTCCAAATTTTTCTTTCGATTTTTAATAATTTAAATTATTGAAAGAAAAAGCTGAGTATAAAATATATTTCTATGACAGAAGTATTGATCCTTTTATCTGGTCTGAAATTACATCTGAAACTCAAATTAAGAAAAATCATTGTTAAAATTAATGACTAAAAATAATTGAAAACTTGCGAAATGAATTCGCTTTAATGAAAAGAGAAATAAGATATTTTAGATATGTTTAAAGCGCTTTTTTTCTTCCAGGTTTGGTTGTTTGAGTTCTTGGAACCGAAGTCATTCATTCCTCTTGTGAAAAAGGAGTGCACAGAATTTATAAATATAAAACCCTCCATTTGAAAATTTAAATCAGTCTTTTAAAAGTTAATTAATTATAACTTCTTTCGCATTTTGATTTTGATGTAAAGCAATAATGAATATGAATTAACATTATAAGTAGATGCAACTTCAAACCCTAACGTTTTTTAATTTCAGTAAGACAACCTGGCATTTTTATAAGAAAAAAAAAGGCTAACTTAAATTAAAACAGATAATACCTTTTTTACGACTGAGAACTGCTCTTAGAATTTTTTTAACTGTAATCAAGTGAGTTTTAAATTCCTGAGGAACATGATTGAATTTATTTCTTTTCAGATTGCTATTTAATGCGATGAGATAAAAATCTATTTCGTAACCAATAAGATGCTGGAAAAAGTATTTTTAATCAGCCATTTAATGAAAACTGGAATCAATGTGAAATCTATTTATTTCAAGAAGGTTTATAAAGTAGTGCCCTTTAGATTATTATAATTAAAGTCGTTTTTCATTACAAAGCTTTACCTAGCTCTATTTCTTAAAGAAATAAATTGCTTGTTAAATAGACATTTTGAAATAATTTTATATTAATAAGTTTTTAAAATGACGCTTATTTATAAGTTAAGAAGATGGCGGTTTCGCAGTTTCACGAAACGAAAGCTTCTATTTATATATTATATTCATGGAAAAATAGTTTGATTTATCTTTCTTTCTTTGTCGTAATGGACAATGTAAAAGTTTTGTTGAAAGAATTCCAGTATATAGTTAAAAAAATTGTGGCGTTCCAATATATTTTTGCATTTTAGATAATATCGCCGCTTTCTATTGGATTTTCTTGACTTTCCAGAAATGCCATTCTCTAAATTGAATTAAAAAGAAAATGTACAGTGCATTGAATTTCTGCAGCATTGCATATAAACTATTGCTTCTGTAACAACAACTTAAGAAAAACTTGGTTTGAATTTTTTATTTGGTTTCACATTAATAACTAAATCAAATTATGAGTATTATTAATCGTGATAAAAATGCAATAATGTATATATGTATATATATACACATATATATAGATTTATTTTTGCTTTGCTTCTTTAGATTTAAAGCTATTTTTAGTTTATTGCTATTCATTATATATACATGCATATATGTCATTGATAATGTTCTAAATTGCTGTGATTCTTACTTAATGATTATCGATAGGTAAGAAAATAGTAAGACAGTACAGGACTAAGCAAAAGAGCGATAGTTATACAATAGCAAATTCCTAGTCTTGAACTTATTTTATAGGGTTAAGCACACACACACACACAGACACATACATATAAATATGTATGTATACAAGTATATATTTATAATATAAATATGTATGTATACAAGTATATATTTATAATATAAATATGTATATACACACAAATGATAGTTATCTTGCTAAAATATACTTGAATATCCTGAATGTTCGTTTAAATGTGATTATTAAATCATTTTAGAAGGAAATTGAGGGTTTGAGATTTTACACTGCTGTTTGTAAAAAATGCAACACCATAAAGGAGTCATCAGAATTAAATGAACTTTGCAGCAAATATCAATTATAGTATATTACGTAAAATATAAGTTTCAGAGCCACAGCGCATGCGTGGCGCACGCAGCACTTTCTGAGCTGATACAGAAAGCGTATAAATAGAGGGCTGTAGCGGGACGCTGAAAATAGTTAATGATTATTGATTAGTGGCGAACGTTTAGTGAGACCTAAGTATGCCTCCACGACGAAATAAAGAGAAATTCCAACAACTTACAGAGTTCGAACAGGGGAAGATTATCGGCCTTCACGAAGGAGGCTTTTCCTATCGCGCAACAGGAGCTCGTGTGCAGCGGAACAGTTCCACAGTGATGCGAGTTTGGAAGCAGTGGACCGACGAGCACCAAACAACTCGGAAAACTAGCAGAGAATGACAGAAGGTGACGATGAACGACACTTGCTCCGCATGGTGGGGAATGACCGTACAGATTCCTCCAGGCAGCTGGCAGCACGTTGGTCTGCTGATACAGGTGCACTAATGTCGGCTTCGTCAATTCGTTGACGTCTGCTGAACTGTGGATTTCATGCAAAGGTACCTTTATACAGGATCCCCCTCATGGCAAACCATCGACGGCTGCGACTGCAATAGGCTCATGAGCACGGAGTCCGGCAAGCTGATTAGCACCAAGTTGTCTTTTCAGGTGAATCATGCTTCAAATTCTGGGACCATGATGGCCGCATTCGTGTTAGACGCTATGCCGGTGAACGCTGTCCTCCAGAGTGCGTTATAGAATGACATAGTGGCCTAACACCCGGAGTTATGGTTTGGGGGGCGATTTCGTATCATATACAATCGAATTTGCTACAAATTGAGGATAATCTCAATAGCAACAGGTGCGTCCATGAAGTGCTTAAGCCCGAAGTCGTTCCCTTCCTTCAAGGCATCCTTGGAGCTATCTTTCATCAGGATAATGCAAGCCCACATGTTGCAAAGACTGTTCGAGATTTCTGTTGAGCCCAACACATGCAACTTCTTTCTTGGCCTGCTTATTCACCGGAATTGTCGCCTATTGAGCACGTATGGGATTTGGTTGGTCCACGTCTCGTTCGTGATCCGCGTCCTGCAGCTTCAATAGACAAACTTTTGCTGCGCATACAAGCAACATGGAATTAATTCTCTTCCACAAGCAGACATTCAAAATCTGTTTGACTCCATGCCACATCGTATAGCAGCACTTATTGCAACGCATGGTGGCTACACCAAATACTGATTTCGGACATTGATGTTTTTTTTTTATGTTTTTTGCTTTGAAAATTTCGTTATTTATTTGTACTAATACAAGTCATTTGTGCATTAAATTTCATTTAATTCTGATGATTCCTTCATGGTGTTTCATTTTTTACAAACAGCAGTTTATAAGCTGATTTCCAATGTATAGAAATACATAATATTTTGTACAACATGTTATGTTACCATTAAGTTTTGACTAAAACTTAATTTTCAAATTTCATTCGGAAATGAATAATTTTCAGGTATAGAACATAAAAGTATAATTATTGCATATTAATTTGCATAAAAATATAAATTTTAAAAAATATTTAAAAATAAAATATAAATTTGCTGCACAATTTGACATACACACACATGTGATTATATATATTAAAAGTTTGAAAAAGCATAACAATATTCTTTTACTTAAAGTTTTATTCAGTGAATTCAGAATGAAAGCTCTGCAGGGATTTTTCTAGTTTGGCTTTCATATATTGCTCTTTTGCATTACACGCAGGGGCGTGCGTCTTAAGACTTCTTGAGGCCCTGGGACCCTACACAAATGTAGGCCCCACCTATGACCCTTAAAAGTAGACAGTACATAACATGCGTTGTCAAATACTAATGTAAACAATAATCCGAAATAAGTAAATGTGCTTGAATTACAATTGCTCAAACCGGCTCAACAGACTACCACCTTTTGACAGATTGAGTAATGATGGTGTATTGTGGTAGGCTCAAGCCTGTACGTGGACGACTGTCATCACATGTAGCCAGTTATCGTCCGAAATTCCCAGTTTTTCGGAGAATACAACTAGAAGTAACATTTAACCGTTGAAATTATTTGAATTATGATTCTATTAAGGCTGAGTTGAGAACAAGATGAGGCCCCTATGGCGACCTAGGCTCAGGCCCAGTTGGCCCATACCTTAAGATGCTCTTGATTATAAGTACCATTTTGCATGAACTATCTACGGGCTCTGAACTAAAGAAGAGAGTATATGTACAGCTTAAACTGTGTTTTACTGAAAAATGAAAGAAACAACACAAAGAAGGGAAACTAAATATTAATTATTGCAATTAAATTTTATTTTTATATAACAATTTTTACTTAGTTAATTAAATAGTACAAGATATTGTTTGTTTAAAAAATCTCAAAAGAGAGGATTTTGTTAAAATTAAATGTTTGTAAAAACTGATTATATATTTTTTCATAAATCCAGGGGAAGAAGAGTTATGCAAAAGTGGCAATCAGTTTTATACGTGAAAACTAAATTGCCAGATTTCCTCAACGGAATTTAAATTATTTTTCATGTTTAGATGTATAGAATTATTCCTAAAAAAATTAATGCTTTTTATATAATTGTAGAAAAAAACGACGTCTTCAAAATTATTCTTATTACATTGTAAACAAGATGTGATAAACTTTTTAAAATATGTATCTTTTTGCTTTATATTTTGAAAATTTTACAACTGAATAAATCATTGATATTAATAAAAAATAAGATTTTTTTATCTAAAGATCGTGTTAGTGAAAAGAAGCCGACCGAAAATCCTTTTCACTACTTGAAAAGTGCCCGAAACCATATTTAAGTATTTTTGTATGTTTAATCATGATAAACATTTTTAAAATTGTTATTCCTGAATGTTTACTTGACTTTTTTGAATGGGATGTAAATATTTTATTAATCAAGGAAAACATCTGTGATTATAGAATTATTTGAGGAGAAAAGATACTTTTTAAATTATGTTTTGAAAGTAATCGTTTCTGGAAACTTTGGAGAATATTGGATAGGGTAAATAAAGAAAATCTTCTGATATCATGGTTTCTATTATTTTTTTTCAATGTTGTTTTTAGATTTGAAGTTTGATTTCTAAAATTCATGTTTTTAAATTTCCTAATTGTATGAATTGTCATTTTAAAGGAACGCACGCGCGCGGATAGTTAAAAAGTAACATAATTGTTTTTTTTTTTTTTAATTATTCAAAATTATGTTTCAAACTTTTCTACACTTTTTCAGACTTCGTTGTCTCTTTATTTTCTGGAAATATGTGATGCATTGGGGAAATTCTAAAGTGAAAGGATAAATGTATAATTGTTGTTCATTTATATAAAGGTGAAATGTAAAGGATTTTACTTGTTTGCAAATAATCAATAATAAGTTGATGTATTAATGACGAATAACACTTAAAAGACAACCAACAGATTAAGGATTGGCTTCAAGCTAGGGTCTTAGTTTTTTCCGAGTACAAAGCAAAGTTATATACAAAGCAATCATCATTATTTACAAAAAAGCTCATAACAAGAACAAGAATAATTTTTTTTCCACTGGTACTATTAAATTTAGTCAATTGTGTAAAAAATGATGAGTGAAAATTTACCTAGATTTCGATCATTAATACTGAAATAAGTTAAATATAAAGAATTGTGTACTTATCATATAAGAAACAATGGAAAATAAACTGTTATTTCTTTGATTATCTTATAATTTTAAGATCATATAATTTTTTTCAAAATATTTTTGTATATAATAAAATGGTCTTAAAAATTATATTTTTCTAAATATTCATTCAGATTATGCAAACTGGTGTAACTAATTTAAGAACAAATCAAATGAATTACTTAATTTACTTTTAATTACCTAAATAAAAAAAAACTTTCGAAATTATTCTGGAAATTCATACTTAACGATTCTAATTCATATTATATTTTTAAAAAAAAAATAGCTATTTCCTTTATTAAACGATTGTCCTGCATGTTTTCATCATTAGAAAAAAAAATCATCCTCAAAATTCATGTTTTCTTGACCTGTCTAGCTGTCTTATCAATATTATCCCTGTATAAATGAAAACAAAATTACATTTCTGAAATTTGGTTGATTCCTTATAACTGTTTCGTGCTTGCAAAAAGGCGGAAAAGATAGAGAATAAAAACGAAGGAAATAATTTTCAGTAATTTCAAAAGGCTTTTGTAATAACAGAACTAATATTTATTTTAATTTAGGTTTCGATTACTTGTTTGTTAGCCCTATCGCGACTTAACGCATCATTTTTTTAAAAAAAACCTCTAAAATACGTTAATAATAAAAATCTATGAAGAACTGGGG
>BMAV01019688.1:987696-1005545 GCA_019973955.1 Trichonephila inaurata madagascariensis | reverse complement strand
TATATATATATATATATATATATATATATACAATGTATTTGCCTGTTACCTGTTCCTGTTTTAAAATAAATCCTTTTTGATAATAGAATGTCCTTTAGATTAAATTTAGCATTTATATATTATCAAACAGTTACATTTGATTTTACTACAATAAATTACTTTTTTAATAAATTCAGAATTGCATTATGAATATCCTTTACTATGGATGGTAAATGATTCTGTGTGTGTGCGACTTTCATTTCTCCTCCTCCTTTTTTGTTTGGAGTGCCCAAAAAGTAAGATGTTGTCAGACATGTTTCTTAAAACTTATAAAAAAAAAAGTATTCAGGATGGTTAAGATAAAGGGGAATGTATACTTAATCGTTTGCTAATGACAGCACAATCAAATTTCAACAATGAGTAACGAAAGATCAATTTAAAAGGAACACCGTAATTTCCAAGAAAATGGCAACTGTAATATTTTAAACATTATTTGATCATTTCATTAGTATATTATATAAACATTATTATATTATCTATGTCTGGATACATAAAAAGTAATGAAAACAATAATTCATTTTGTTTTAAATTTTAACTCCAATAAATGTTTTTTGTTTCCAAATCTGATATAAAGGTACATATTTTTATGAGCAGCCCGCGAGATTATAATGTTTCTCTGAAGTGGCCCGCAAGGCCCCCAAACTCCCTTGAATACGCAACTGGGGGAAAGGCAAACTTGTTCTGAATCTCTCGGTACAGTAGAGTTGTGCTACAGTTGAAATAATGAGAAAAAAAATTGTGGTACGCACAGGTACCATCGAGTTTTAAGTTAATTATAAAATGGCACGCGCAAAAATAAATTAATAAAAATCCCATCTGTATAACTGTTTTATTTGTATAACTAGTTAAGTTACCCGAAAATAAAGAATATTCACGTGAAATGTACAACTGCAATTTATCTAAGAAGAAAGGGAGAAAGCAAACCGCTTAAAAATATATTATGTTGTATTATTTTATATGTGTAATATTTCCTAGTTCTGTAACATTTCCTTGGAACATTTGAACTGCCAATGTATAGAGCAAGTGCAATATTAATTGAAGTAATTGTAATATCAGGGGATGTATAATGCATAATGTATACTTGAAAGCAATTTGGATTAAAATAAGTTATAGGAAGTCATCAGCGAAATTTCAATAAATTTAAAATTTAATCTCAAATAGACCCAATGCATCTATAAAGCTTTATGAATCATGCAAGGAAAGTGAGATTACTTTAATTCCGAGGTCTGGCTTCCAAATTATTTTAATGTATTGGTTAATGTACAACTATTAATAATTTCATTTTGAATTTGGGTGTAAAAGATTCAGTTGAAATATTGTTATTCATATGCGGATCCTGACCTAATAACTGCTGAAAGTACAGCTTACATACATTTAATGCAAATAGTTTTGATACTAACATAGTATTTTCAAAAATCTCTATTCAAAATAACAGCATAACAGATAGACAATTACGAATGCATATTAATTACATTTTAGTAAATAAAAAAGAAAGAAAAATTATCCGACTTGCAAACGTGATGATATTTTTTTTTCTCTCAATAATCTCTTTCAAAACTAAAACACAAAACTTTATTTGAAATATTAAAATAGATCAAAAGTTTAGAGAAATAAATATTTTTTCAATAACTATATACCTAATTTATTTACTAAGTATTGCGTGAAATATTTGACAAATATAGTATAAGTAAACTTTAAATTGGCGTGGATTTGCTTCAACAGGCTCTCGAGGTTCCTCATTTCTGATGTCTGGAAGATACATAATATAGAAATACAAATTGAAAGATTCCACTGTATAAATTATACCGGTATCACACATGAAATTATCTACAATTATGAAGAAAGCATTTGTGTTTTAGGGAATAATTTTTTCTAAAAGAGGTAGTACAACTCTATTTTAATCCATTAGGACCCAATTAAAATTTATTTTGCGAATTTCTTTTGTTAAAATCTCAAAATTGCCGATGAATTTTTCAAATTAATGAAAAAGCTTTTAAAGTTTTTCAATGCTTTCAATAATTAATAAATGTTTAATTTTAATAATATTTTTTATACTTTTTATATTTAATATCGAGAATCATTTTTATAAGGCGTCTTCAGAAGAAAATACTGGACACTAATGTGGTAAAATATTAGAATAACTAAAAACTGTTCGTAAAAGAAATATAAATATAACCCTTTTATAAAATGCGTGATATTATAATGAAATGGCGCAAAAACAAAATTGTAAAAATAATGGTTATAAACGAATAATTACAATGAAGACAAGACAGAATCCTGACAGGCTTCATAAAAAAAATTGCTACATGAACCTGATATTTATAAGTAGAAATAAGGCATGAGTACTATGATGCAAAAACAGATTTCAGTGGTGTATTCACATTTGGAACAACATTGTTTTTTAAGGTTTCAATGTTTTGCATTTCGTACAGCAGCGTTTCTCAAACTGTGGGGCGCGCCCCCCTTGGGCAGCGTGACGACTCTTCGAGGGGGCGCGAGCATATTGAAAAGTCAAAAACAAAAAATTATTTAAAAAAATTATTAATTTACTGAAAGTAAGCAAACAAAATACATTCTGATATAATACATAAAAAATAAAATACATATTTACACTGATATATTATACTTATAAATGTGTGTATCAGTGCTACGCAATGTATTTTATAATTAATTTAAAAATGTTAAGTTAAGAACAAGTTTAATAATTACCAGTGACCCCATAGGATTGTCATATATAAAAAAAATTATATACAAAAATTAACACTTATCTTTATAATTTGTAAGGTTTATAATTAACCCCTTAACTGCCGATTAAAAGTTACGTGATTCACTTCCCAATGCCAACCATTTACCTCGTAGGCCTCGCGTATGGGATGTATTGAAGTGGGGGAAGGGGAGGATTAAAGAAGCAAAAATATTCGGAAATAAATAAATTATTCATAAACATTGTCAAGGTCCTTTTATTGCATTCCAAAGCCTTCGGAATTATTTTATGGATAGCAGTGTAGACAAAGCATCGTACTTCGGAAAGACGTATATATACGTCCGGGGAAATTAATGCTTTGATTGAGCGAGAAGTTTATATACACCGGTGGCACTTAAAAGGTTAAGGCCGTATTGTAGTTGCGTCGAATTATAGTATTATTGAATTCAGCTCAATGTGTTGTTGTATGAGGGGGGCGCGATGAAAATCATGATTGAATATTTTGTCGCGAATACTGAAACTTTGAGAAGCACTGTCGTACAGTCGTCAAGTTAAGTGATATGTGTGGCAAGTAAGAAGTTTATTACATATTACTTAAAATACTAAGTAACACCTCTGTCGTGTATGAGGGCTGAAGGCTTAGGAACAGGGACGACTTAAGGCATGGGCCAATTGGGCCCGGGCCCAGGGCCTCACACTCGGTGGGGGTTTCATTTCGTTCTCGACTGTCTTAATAGGATCATGATCGAAATAATTTTAATGGTCAAATATTATTCCCGTACATATTCTCTGAAAGACAGATTTTCCAACTACATGTCAACTGGCAAAAGGGGTAAAACTGTATTTTTATGTAATGACCGTTTTCTACGCCTAGGGGGGCCTAGGTCTAATACCATAAACAATCATTCAACTCATTTAGTCGGAATGCGACCGTTGGTCGAGACGGTTTGTGCCTAGGTTTTTGAAGTTGTGAGTCGTGCACATTTATTTTTGTTTCAAATTACCCTTCACTTGACAATGCATGCTACTGTCTATTTTTAAAGATCTCAGGTAGGGTTTACTTTTGCATAGGGGCCCGGGGCCTCAAAAATCTCTGAAATCGGTGCTTCAAAGAGTCTTAAGGCGTCCCTGCTCAGGAAAGCTTTGTATTTTGGCAAGAAGAGTAAATTTCGAAGTATATACGAAAGTGCTTGAACATTTGTGGATTTTGTTATCGAAAGGTCCATTGAAAAAGGACTTCTTCGTCCAACAAGACTCTGTATCTTGTCACATGGTAACGACAACCTCTGCTTGTCTTAAGAAAACTTTTAAATTAAATTACTTCTATAGTTGACTCATTCACACGATTTAAATTTCATGGAGAATATTGTTGACTCATAGAAGAAACATCTTCAGGATTTAGATTCAAAGGACAAAAATGAACTTGTGAAAAAAGTGGGAAATTGGCTTAGGTAACTATGAAGAAAAACGACTGCAAAAATTAATGCACGATATGCCGATTCGGGTGTGTAATGTTATTATAGTTAAGATGCCATTAAATATTAACAATTCACACAATGTTTTTCGTTTAAATGTAGTATATAAATTTTGCAATCTATTCTCTAGTTTTCTGAATAACAATGGCAGTTATTCTAATTTTTGAATTTTTAGAAAAAGAAAAGCTAATTGTGAAAACATTGCAATATTATAAAATTTTTTTATGCTATACTCGTCTGCAAAACATGCAAAATACATATTACATGCTTTGCTTTAAATTTATCTAGAATTTGTTTCTACCAAAATAAAAACAGATCTCGCACAACGTCGAGCTTCTTTTTTTTTTCTTTACTCTATTATTTTGAATTGGATTTGTATTAGTTAAGATATCCGACTCTCTCTACGTTAGGAACCGTAATTTTGCAAAAGCGTATAAATGGATAATATTTATGATATTTAATGTCACTTTGATTAGAAATGTATATAAATTTCTTTTAAGAATAGTATTACAAAAAAAAAAATATTTAAGTACAATATTTTGACACAAAATGAACATAGAATGACCCATTTTCAAAATACTCTCCTTTTGCGAAAAATGTTTCTATTATAATAATAGTTTGCCTGTATATAACTCAGACCTCTGTACAGAGGCTCAACTAGAATTTTTGAAATATATAACTTAGAAGTGGGTTTATCCATGTTTTACGACAACAGAGGGGAGAAATTTTAAGAAAAACACGCCGATAATTATTTCAAATGGTTGTAACTCTGAAAATAATGTGAATTTTTCAAAATCCTTAGTTGAGCCTCTATACAGAGGTCTGAGCTATATACAGGCAAAATAGTATTATAATAGAAGCATTTTTCACAAAAGGAGAACATTTTGAAAAAAGGTTATTCTAAGTTAATTTTTAGCCGAAATATATATATTGTATTTAAATATTTTTTTTGTCAAAATGTCCTTAATACAATTTTATACATGTATTCTAATCTAAGTGACACTAAATATCATTAAAATTATCCGCTTTTTTAAGACCATGGTTTCGAACGTAGTCGGATACCTTAAATGATTAAGGAATAGAAAAAAAATCCAGAAAAATTTCGAAGCCTAATTTAAATGTGCAAACATTAGAAATAAAGGAATAAACTAATGATGCCGATAACCTTTTCGGTTCTATTACGTAAAATAATTTCCAGTTAATATGGTTAAAAATATAACTTTGATACCTTTAAATCGTCAGTGAAAGGCACAATATAAAAATTATTTTAAACCATTTTTTACGGTTCTATTTACATTCTGTTTGTGCAGACAGTTCCCGTCGTAAACAGAGAGATTACTCTGCATGTTTTATACTTCGGGTTTTTTTTTAACAATGCCATAAATAATAAATGTGTATGCAATGAAACACATGAATTTGTTTTACTAGCGATAATTTTTTCGCTGAATTACAATTTAAAATTTTGGAATGTAAAAATGAATGAAAAATAGAATAGTTAAATAATGTAATGCGTTCTGATTTTTAATCATTCTTGACGAAATTAAAGTGTCTGAAATGAAACTTAAAAAATTCTATTGTGAAACTCTTAAATAGGGTATTATATTATTTATATATTCTTGTGTGTGTGGTTTTTTAAAAATCAAGTTATACAACTAAATACACATGCACTAAAATAGTGCGTCTTCCTAAAAGTTATAATGAAACTGTTTTAAGTTGATTTATGCAAGGCAGTGTTTCTTAAACGAGGAGTTGGACCCCAAGTGAGGTCGTGTGAATTGCAGCTGAAGTCACCAAAAATGTTAGGATTTTTGTTGATGTTATTTGTAGTCTCAGATTGTCTAGAAATGCTAGAGAATCTCCATGAATTCAAAAATTTAGGATTTTTAATTAGTCTTTTTGCATAAAACATAACAAATTAACAAATAGTTTAACACATTGCATCTGAAATATAATTGAGATGAAATATGTATATATATATATATATATATATATACACACACAACGAGAATAGCTTTTTCACGTAATTTGTAATTTATAATAAAACCGTATGCAGTCGGACCTCTATATAACGAAGTCGCTAAATCCCGAAAAAAAGTTCGCTATATGGAAAATTCTTTATATAGAGATCTTTAATTTTTTTTTGTAAAACACATAAAACAAATTTTAAATTCATAAACACTATGTATTACAAAAAAATTAATTATTCACACGTTTTTTTAAATTAATATACATTTATTTTATATAGTTTACCTATAAAAAAAAGAAAAAAACTCCGAGAAAAGTTTCTTTTGACGCCTTTATCCACTTTCTGAAGAGTAAATTTTTTTCTTTGATGTTCAAGCACTTACGCTTTGACAGTTTCCAGCTACAAGAAACGAAGTTACCAGTACGACTGATCAACACTACAAATGAACGTAGAGCAGTTCAAAGACACGAGGCAATTCCACTAAGGGTGGCAGGGGATATCGAAGATGTTTCCAGTGAACTGGACAATGGGGGTTAAAGTTTGCATTTCTTGGATGAATGCCCAGAATTCTATTGCTCTGGGTAAGTTAGGAACCTAATAAAACCAGTTCAAGGTTTATGACCACCATAAAATGTGCTAAAAGAGCGAATAACTCGAAATGTCCAGAAATACTTAAAAAAATAGGGAGAAAAAAAGTTGAATTACAAGAGAAAAAGTTCGTTATATAGAAAATGCACTTCGCTATTGGGAGGTTATTTGTCGAAGAAAATCGTAAAATGTTCTTGGTTCCAGGAAAAAGTTCGCTGTATAGAAAAATTCGCAATATGGAGGTTCGTTATATCGAGGTTTCACTGTACTTTATTTGTTTTACACATATTGTGCTATGCTTATGGGATCGCATAAAATTTTTGTGCAAGAATTTGGATCACCACCCCAAAAAGTTCAAGAGCCCCTGATGTAAGGCTGTCATAAAGTTTCTACTACTTTATTTTAAGGCTACACACAGTACCCTACAAATTTCAATAATATCGAAATTTTTGCATTTTCTTGTGAGCCATGTCATTGGGAAGCTTGGCACCACACAAATTATAGATCAGCTAACAAATTAGTTTTTAAGATATTTGAAGTTTTCTGAACTTAGGTTTTGATTTCAGTTTCATTTTAAAGCATTTTTTCAATCTTAAATTGAATTAATTAAAAATAGTTTTAAGCACAATCAACTCTTTCAGTGTGAAATGGTTATTAATTTCAATTTTCCTTACTAAAACATTTCTACTTGATTATGTTTTGAGTTTTTTGAATTCTCACAATTACTTAATTGAAATTGATTTCAAGACCAATTTTTGTTCTAAAAAACAGTTTATATAACTTAGAAGCTTTTTCATTAATTTTTTCCTGATGAGAAAATACCACGGCCGAAATGTTCTCAGGTTGCGGTGAGAAACAATATTTGGAAAAGATGGAATACTACTGAAAAGGATACATCTAAAAACCAGCCCTTCGCTGATACAGCAATAAGACTTCAGAATATCACGGTTTTCTTCTTCCGAAGGGTTGGTTGTGAATAACGTGAATTGATATCCCAACGATTTCCCAAGAGGATTAGTTGAAGGATCGCGGATAGATCCGTCACAAGTTGAAAAATAACATATTAAAAAGTTGGAGCCTTACAGGCGTTATAGGTTTGTTTTATACCTCTACACAAACTTTAAATGCATTTTTCTCGGACTTTTAATTTTGAAGATGTGTTTTCTAATTCCTAAGGCTTTTTTTCTGTTCAAGATAGAGTCTTGAAATTTTTTGTAGGTACTACCAAACGAATGTTTTATAAAAGTTAGTATGGATTTAGGTCTGAGATGTCTAGTTATTTTTTAAAAAATACTCAATTCAAGATTTTAAAACTTTTCGTGTTTTTTCCTGGATTAGCTAAAAAAATAAATATTAAAAATCAACAAAGGAACACATTTTCAAATCAATTCTAAGTTTTGTTTTGCAATAATATAAGAAATATAAATCACTTGAAAGGACTATATTTTTTTAAAAACTGAGCAATTTATAAGAGTTTGAAAAAACTTCAAAAATTCTTAATTTTTTAAAATTTTAAAATAATAGCAGGTCAAACTGACCTTTTTTGCTTTCAGAATCAATAATATAATATGAATAAAAATATAAATTATTTCTACTGTTATTATCTACAAAAATTTATTTAGAAAAAGGATATTGTGCAGCCTTGATTAAAAATGTGCCATATAATTTATACGCAACAATTATCTATCAAGTGAATTTCCCGATATCAAAAATATCTTTTTTTTTAAAAAAAAAAAATGTATTTATTTAAAATGATATTTATTATACCTAACCAGCTGCAAAGTTGCTTTAAAATTACTAGCTTATATTCTGTGGCTAACAATCCTTTTATTGAATTTATCACAGAGAAACAGAGATTTATCAGTGAGAGAAATCGTTAACTGAAGAATATAGTAGTTCTATTTTTAGCTCTGACTGAGAAATCCGCATAGAAAACTAAACGAAATAATTTGTCTTAAAGTGGACGCAGATTTTTAATTGTCAAAATATTAAAGAGAAATTTTAACAACTGGAGTAAAATTACATCTTGAAAGGATCATTAAACAGGAATTATGCTTCGTATTTTTGCTGCACTTTATATTTTATTTCAATTTTTGATTTAAATAAAGATATTCTCAGTATTGAACGAATTGAGTACTTGAAGTTTTCTGAAGAAATGTGCTTTTCCATTTATTATAAAACTGAATTCTTCGAAATTCAAATATCAAAAATTTCCAAAAAAATGTCAATGCGATAAAGTTTCATTGAAAGGAGTATTTTTAGAAACACTATAAATAAGAAATATGTATTTTCTGAAATTCTGCGAAAACTTAATTTAGCCTTAAGAAAGCGACTTCACAGAATAGAATCGTTATTATTTAACTATTCTATTAATAACTACACTTAAATACTTACTTTTGGTAATTACATGTGTATAATCATCATTTGCATTGAAGCTACTTTATGATTATTTTAGTGATTGATAATTTATTTTAATTTTTATTCATTAGTATTATTACAATACATTCATCAAATTCCTGACTGTGATTTATATGCATTGTAAAAGTAGTACATGCAAGGCATTTTTATGGGGGAAATCAATTAAACTAAAGAAATTATTTACATCGTTCTAGTTTAATTTTCCTTAAAAATACGTCCCAGAGTAAGCCAAATTGACAATTTTGTATTGTTAAGGGGACACAGTTCAATTGAATTGACAAAAATCAGCTCACTAATCCATATCAACCTTTTTTTAACTTTAGTTATTTTTATTTATTTTTCTATAATACAATGTTTGAAAGTTATAACTTTAAAAAAAAAAAACCATAGTTATAACTTTTATGTTCGGTTTTATTCACATCTCAGTGGCAAATAAAAACTTTAACCTTTTATCTATCGAGGGTACTTATAAGTACCACTCACTTTAAAATTACATAGAATAAACATTTTTACGAATATTTTGACGATACATAGCAAAAATATTCTCTGAAATTCACTCTTCCAAGATATATGGCAGCACGGGGCTCTTTGATGAGTATTTTAGCGGGGAAGGCGAATAGTTTTATAGCAGAAATTGTGCGTTTTCAGCGGATTGCGAAGATTAGGATTTTTGTCCCGAAAAATTACTTAATGTCAAAATTTAAGTCTGATTTTTTTTTTTTTTTTTGTATATTAATAAAGACCTTAGAAAACGATTTGACTATTTATTTTAAGTGAACAGTGTATATATAATTAATTTTACAGTTGAATATCTGTAATTAGTTAATTAGCTCTAACGGATTGAATTTCCCGAAGTTGAGTATTTTGTTTATGTATATCCCTTAATTTTCAATGTAGTGATAAAAAAAAGTATTTCATGAAAAAAAACTGCAGTAAATCATAATGTAGTAGATAAAGGGTTAAACTGATTTATCTGTGAAAGAAAAAAAAATCGCTAGTTTTTTATTTCAAATGCTAAGGCTCTTTTCTACTGAGCCAAATGCTTTGATATTTTTTTCTATTTCTATTAATACATGTAACAAAACTTGGTAGAAACTTTTGAATTAAAGTAATATTTATTTTTTTTAAAAAAATTGAATTTATACATTTTAAGAAATTTTCAATAAGCATTCATAAAAATTGCGAAATCATTTTACGAATAGCAATCATGCTATCACAAAATCATTACTAACTTTGGATATGCGTAGCTCAACGTACTTGTAAATCAAACTCCATGTGTGTTTCAGTTGTTGTAGGAGGAGTAGCATTTTAAAATCGCGTTTCATGATTTTTTAAACTGTTTCTTAAGAAATTAAAGGTTTACCTTTTTGTGGTATTTTCAGCTCAAAAATTGAACATAATACATACATACATACATACGTGAGGGCATCTAAAAAACTTTGTGAATACCATTAAATCTAAGTTCTTTTTTTTAATAAATCGTACCATGTTCCCTTAAAACAGGGGTGGCCAGCACGCTTGCCCCAGTATGGTACGGCAGGTTTGTAATAGTAGCACGCGAAGACTTACTGAAAAATTTTAAAAAGAAAAAAAAAATTGGAAAAAATATATTTTTTTTTACAATATTATTTAAATATGGTTGTCTCAGAGAAAAAAAAATCACCTCAAAAGTTATTTCAAATTCACTCAATTAATTTAGTTACAATAGAAAATTGTCATGCAGAGAATACTCCTTCATTGCTGTGTGAGTTGGTTTTCCAAAAGAAGTGCACTCGCGATATTTTGGAGTTCGAGGGAGCGTGTTTTAAAATATCTGGAAGAAAACAATGGGCTGTGCCCAACGAGTGCTTGCTCTTCAAAAATGAAGATAGACTTTGAGATTTAGCTTTTCTTACCGACATTATTGGACATTTAAATCATTATATTTAAGAATACATGGAAAAGATTTTTTCCACTGTTGTTGGTCATATATCTTTTGTGAAAAACTTATCTCCCTCCCCCTCTATTTTTGAGGGAGAGGGGAATTAACACATGTCACATTAATGCATGAACTATCAACCAAAGTTAATAGTGCTCCGAGAGCTATCATTGATTTAATATCTATTTTATTGGATTCATTCAATATTAGGTTTGATGATTTTCAAAATGATAGTAAAAAAAAAAAGCTGAAATTTCACAAATCCTTTTTTAATTTATCTGTAAGACATTAATTGTTAACCATCTGAAATGCAAATCGAAATAATTGACCTACAACCCCATAATACACTGAAATGTAATGATATAAGCTTATAAGTATAGTAATCAGCCAATATATAAAATTTTTTCACCTTCTCACACTTTTTTGTTTGTTGGAAAATTTGGAGGTGGCACGTATAATTTTTTTAATCAAATAGTGGCACTCGCAGGGGCGGCTCTACGGCCGGACAAACCGGACCCTTGCCCGGGGCGGCAAATTTTAAGGGCGGCATTTGGATTGAATTTGAAAATATATATTTTTTTTTGTTGCAAAAAACTTGATATATTTTCTGAAACAGTATTGAGTGTGATTTTGGTATTTCCTTTATTGTATCTTACTTCCTTATTTCGTACTCTGTATGTTTAATGTCAGTTTTCTTTTATGTTGAAACTTAAGAGTTAGAGGCTTGAGTATATGTTCAATCGCGAAATTTGATAAGTTTACACATCTTTCTCTAGTAACTTTTCCCCCATCCCAGAGTAGGTTCAGCACGGACATTCATTTCACCCATACGACGTCCGGTGTCAACTATCCAAAAGGGGACAGGGGCAATAAGAGTTTTTAGTAGATAGATAGTTACAGGAAGTGTTTTATTTTAGTCTTGAGTGTATAGTTACTATACATATATACATCAGTTATATATTACTATATATATATATATATAGTAGATGTATATATTACTACAGTTATATTATACATTAGATGTATATATTACTATAGTTATACATCAGTAGACTCTTTTTAGAAAAAATTGGCATGCTGAAATGGGTGATTCCTTCTTTTACATTTTACTCGTTTGAATTAATAGTAATTATGTCCTTAATTTCGAATTATTTTGTTTTATATTTTGTTTATATAATATTGTAATGCTGCCTTTTTGTCTGCAAGAATTCGTTTTGAATGAGTGTATCTGTGTGAACATTTTTTTTTAATTATAATGTTTTGTTTTGAGAGAGGGGTGACATTTTTCATTTTTGTCCGGGGTGACAAAACTGCTAGAGCTGGCCCTGGTACTTGTCCCAAAAAGTTTGGCCACCCCTACCTTAAAACTACTAGTGTCAAAACATAATGCGAAAACAAGAAATCAACACATTCACTCCATTCTTCACATATCTTAATTCAAATTTCTTAAACAATGTCTCTCATCATTTTGTTACATGTCTTAAAAAGAATTCAAAGTACACTCACAATTCCAGAAACACATTTTCTAGAATCAGTCTAGACTTCACTTTTATAGCAAAATGTAAGCAAGACCTGGAGGGACAGATATTCAGAAAACGAGTCTTAAAAAAAGGAATCGTTATTGTATCTTGGAAAGTGTTTCCCTTTTTCCACCGGCTGATAGCTCTGGGTCGTAAATATTTTTCCCCTATGGGGGCTTAGTGTAACCCCTGGTCCTCTTTGCCGCAGCAAGAGGTAGAGGAAGACGCCATTTTTTCCTACCAATGTCAAACTCAGTGGCGAGCCCCCGCGGTCTTCAATCGCATTAACTGTCAACGAAGCGGAAAAGAAAAGGCGACAAAGCAATATTTGCGCATTGAGATCGCCTATCTTTCTCTTAAAAAGCTAGAGAAGCTAGGGGGTGCCTCATAAAATATCTTAATATAGGTAGAGGGAATCGAGAGACCGATAAATAAATTGCTACGGGAGCCGCGATATTTTAACTCAGGTGGCTCCATTGGAAATGAAAGTATTCAATTATGTATATTAATCACGGATTCAAATCAGCTTTTGACACCGCCTGGCGATGAGGGGTAAGATCTCACTTTGAGCAAAAAAGATTAATTTCTGCGAGAAACCTGGGGATGTATATTTTCTTCGCTGCAGCTTGTTCTCGCCTTTAATAATTCTGGAGAAACCTTTTAACAGCACATCATAATGCTTTTAACTCGGAGAGTAGAATTTTTAAAAACGTGCTTTATAGTTAAATGGATTCTGAAAATTTTCAAGGAGATATATTACATACACATTTAATAACATGCAAAATCTAAATATCATATTCGTAAAAGTGGCGCTATTGAGGAAGAATGAATGTCACAGAAGCTTATCATAATTTCTTTGAATGTAATAATCGGAAAAATGGGAGTTTCTGTTAAGCTGATTTTCAATTTAAATTTAATAGAAATGTTTAAGAAAATTCTGGATAAGTATTTATATACTAATGTAAATTGATTTCAAGAGTTTGAAAACTATAAAATTAACAAGTGTGCCTTTATCTCTTAGCCAAATATTCTAATGTAGTTTTCCATCACATACTGGTTACAGCGCGTCTAAAAATTTCACACCTTTCGAAATATTTAGATGGAGATTAAATAGTGGGTTATTATGATTCAGTTTTAAATAAGCATTTTTCGTATTTTTTCCTACAGACAATTCTGTTTTTCGTTATTAAAAAGGCCTTAACTCAAATGGAATTTGAGTACGATGAGTTATGGGATATAAAATGTATTTTCAATTATATTGTATACAATAAGATTTAGAACAGATCTACAATAGCTTAGAGCAGGGGAGATCAACCTTTTTGGGAAGAGTACCTCCACTATCTAACAACAGCAAATATATTATGCGTGCCAATTCTAATTGACAAAAAATATGAAAAGTGTGAAAAAATGTCTTATAGGTTTATTATCGGGTTTTTATGCAAATAGTACACTTTTTAATGCGTCTTAGTGGAAATTCAAAAATAATATAATAAATAAAAGTACAAACGTAGGTTTTATTGTTAATAAATTTTTTTACATGTTCAATTAGTTAGGTTAGGTATAAAATAGAATCGAGCAATTTAAAATATTTAGTTCTCAATAATTATTAAGCATTCAGCATTTGCTTACAGGTCGCATCTTTATTAGGATTAGTTCTTAAAGATGATAATAAAACTAGGATATTTTAGGTGCATATAAATTAATTTTAAGCAATATTTTAATTTTATGATGTTGGTAATAGAATATATTTGTTCACAAACATGTTGTTGCAAAACCACAACAATATCTGACAGTCAAATCGTTTAAATTTAGAAAATTGCTGACTGGTTCAAAATTTTCGAAACTCAATATAATTTGGATCACTTGCAGTTGAAATAAATTCCTTATAGTAGTTGTGTTTCAGTGTAGTGTGGTATTGTAGGTCAATAATTTCGATTTGGATTTCAGGTAAGTTACAATTACGTCTTGCTGCGAAATTGAAAAAGGATTTGTGAGAAGATCAGGATTTTTTTTTTTTATCATTTTGAAATTCATTAAACCTAGCACTAGATGAATCCTTCAAAATATTTA
This sequence comes from Trichonephila inaurata madagascariensis, assembly GCA_019973955.1. Classification (NCBI taxonomy): domain Eukaryota; kingdom Metazoa; phylum Arthropoda; class Arachnida; order Araneae; family Nephilidae; genus Trichonephila; species Trichonephila inaurata. The sequence goes on along the minus strand of BMAV01019688.1, from coordinate 990,847 downwards.
TAAATTTTAAAATATATCCTGGTTCGGAGCGTTATTAGCTTTGGTAGATAATTCTTGCATTATTGTGAAACGTGTTAATTTTTTTCCCTCCAAAATTGAGACAAAAAGAAAACTTTGTTTACAAAAGAAGATATGACCAACTAGGGTGGAAACACAATAAGTTTTTTCTCTGTAATCTTAAGTTCAAATTATTTAAATGCCCCATATTATTGGTAAGAAAAGCTTAATCTCTTAGCGATCCTTCATACTTTAGTACCAATCACTCACTGGGAAAATCATAGTTTTGTTGCGGATATTTTAAGACACGCTCCCTCAAATTCCAAAATCTCGCACATGCACTTCCCTTGGAAAGCGAGCGAAAATAACAATAAAGTAGTATTCTCTAAACAATAATTTCTATTGTAATTCAATTAATTTTAAATGTATTTAAAATAAATTCTGAGGCTCCCCCTCTCCCCGAAACAGGCGCATTTCATCAAAAGTGTAAAACAAATTTGTTATTTATTAACATCTGCTTAGATTTTTAAAATTTTTCAAAAAGTTTTCTCATGCCACTAAAGCAACTTCACCGTACCAAACCGTGGGATGCGGGCCACGAGTTGTCCACCCCTGGTTTAGAACAATAACATAAGGATAATATAAGATGCTTATATAGAAATATATCCTACTGAAAAAATATAATTCTTAAAAAGTAACTGGACAGTTCGTAATCAAATTTATACATTTGAAGATTGCCAAATACATAATTTAATTTCCATTTCTGTGTTGAAAAGACTAACAATTACAGGGCATTAAAGGGAGTTGGAAACCCCTTTCTCTGTATACTGACAATGTTAAATTGGCTGTTTTCGATGTACCTTTTCTCAAAATCTATTATATGTATATGCTTGAAATTTTTTTTTCCATACAATTAAAGTACACCTATCTCATTATACTGACATGAACTTTTAGCTAATTTTGAAATTTTTAATAATTTATGAAATATTTTATCAAACATTGCGAAATTTGACCCATTTTTCACATAAAAAATTTGTAAAAAATAAATTTTTGAGTTTTTTACAAAAAGCTCATTTCAGTATATATTGGCCATCATTATAAATATATCATTAATTTACATACCTGGGAACAGTAGTTTCTCAGAAAAGGTACATCGAACATCAAAATTTACATTTTGAGATAAATTGGTTTTAATATATACAGTGAGACTTCTAATCGGCTAGAAAATAAAAAAAAAATAAAAGGCTCAATTTACAATAAAAGATACATGTTTTGGTTTATATCAGACGCTCAACTTTTAATCAAAAACGAAGTACTTTGTTTACATTTTTCGCCATTCAAATGAGCGTAGCCCAGTTTCAACAATTATTTAAAAATAGGTTTTAAGGGCTTCTAACTATTCTAGAGGTTAAAGTAAGGTATTTTTAGAAAGGTTAAGATGTGTACAATTTGAAATTGTAAAAATCTCAAATTGTCAAAAAAATATGATTTTAGCTTTCCAACACCCCTTAATTTTTCTCATCTTCACCATTCGAATAAAGATGTATCTGAGAATGCCATGAGAGAGAGAGAGACAACGCGATCCAGGAAATGTTATAAACAAGTGGATGATTGCGGAAGAGTAGAATATTTCTGATGTATAAGGCATGACAGTCATCTTGAATAATGAACTATCATTCGAACTGCACTAAAAATGATGAATAAAAATACTGGCAGAAAGGACTGGCGCAATACACGTATGGGCGAGTCAAAGATATCTTTCTGATAACTGATTTACGACTGTGAGAGAATCGTCTGATTAGGGGGTATCGGGCCGCACCCCTCCAACGACAATTTACCACATCTTTTTCCATATTTCTAATTTTCTCTTGCAATATATACCCTCCATAATTTTATGCCCCATGCCCACGTAGCCCTTAAAAACTTTAAATCTTTAACCACACATTATCGATAAAGTTATTTCGAAATGTGTCATGTGCTATCATCTTGGTCAGTAGAAGTCTGGCTTTATGTAGAATTTAGGCCGTATGGGGGAGCGATGCACGCCAAATGTCAAGAGCTCAAACTTCCTCCCATTGGTATGGGTGTGGTAGTTAGGAGAAGAGGGTGCCAGCTCAGGGGTCGTCCTCGTCACTTGACCATGGTCATCGAATCTCATAATTTTGATACCCTGACCATGGTCTCAAAATTACAAGATCCGTCGCCAAAAGCCCTCGAGTAGCTGAACAGTGCAACGTTAATATTCACACACTCACTTAAATAGAATTTCGGAATAAATTCGGTTAAGATAGGTTGTTAATTATTAGTCACTTTCCTACAAGATGATGCTAGATTCCATATGGTTCACACATCTCTGGATTAACTACACGTTTTGCTCTATTTCTTCCTTAGCTTACAAAATCAATAAGCAACAATTAATGAGCATCCTCTGATAAGCCATGACATTTGAGTTCCTCAGAATATTGTAGATCTGGAATAAAAATTGAGATGCCTCTGCCAATATCCATCACAGGATGTTATATATACCAAGGATCTATATAACTCATTACTTATCCATATAAAAACATTTGCAACCAAGGACGTTTAATCAGTTACTTATTACAACATTTATTGCACAATTACTATCGTGTGTTTGGATGCGTTCTATAGTCTTGTGAAATTGTAAACTTTTTAAAGATTACGTCTTCGTTTTATACCTATATGAACTGCATAAAGGGCGTATATAAATGATGAATATATAAAGATACACACACACACATATATATACATATGCATAAAATTTTTTAAGAATATAAATGTATAATACTTAGTATAAAGATGAAATAACTATTAAGGTATCCGCGACTACGTTCGGAACCGTGATTTTTCAAAATCGCATAAATGGATAATTTTCGTGATATTTAGTGTCACTTATAGATTAGAATACATGTATACAATTGTTTTAAGGACATTTTGACAAAAAAATTATTTAAATGCAATGTTTTGGCAAAAAATTAACTTGTGAAAAATGCTTCTATTATAATAATAATTTGTCTGTATATAGCTCAGACCTCTCTACAGAGGCTCACCTATGATTTTTGAAATATATAACTTAGAAGTGGGTTTATCCATATTTTACGACAACAGAGGGGAGCAATTTTAAGAAAAAACCGCC
>BMAV01019688.1:928646-977916 GCA_019973955.1 Trichonephila inaurata madagascariensis | reverse complement strand
TAACAAAAATTAAGGACAAAGAACATGGACAGTTTTTCATAACATCCACATCCTTTCCTCACTTGGTCTGTGCTAAAGATCAGTGGTCGCTAGAGGGCACTCCAGTTGGTTGGTTCAGTCAGTAATAGTTATTATGACAGAAACGGGTATAGTTTTAATAAGTGTTTGGGAGATAAGTGAGTTTTTTTTCCCAACGAAATTATCTTTTAAAATGGGTCGTATACTCTCAGTAGGACTAAATCGTAACTTTTCAAATCTTATTAAAATACAGTGTTTTTACTTTTCTTGAAATACGAGTACATATACCTCTTTTTCTTAGGATCATGGGAATTTCAATGAGCCGCGAGTTCCCTACCTCAACCAATATCAGGAAGAGGTGACATTATAATTTGAGGAAACATGACATTTATAATTTGTCAGTTGTCTAATTTAATTATTCGTGACGAATTTGAATTTTTTAACACAGGAAAAGATAAATTTTCCTTTTTTTCCATAACTTTGCAGAGTCAACTTTTTGAAGAAGTCATTATCACTTTTAAAGAGATCATTTTTTTCCGAATCATTAAATTTTCGATTATATTTCAGTAATTAATACTCGTGCATCTTATAAGTAAAGGATTATTCTCTTACTAATCTTTCAGTTTATTACTTATTAGCTTTATTTTTATATTAGAGGAAAAAAATATACAATACTCATTATAAATGTTTCTTTTAGTACTTTTATACCAAGAATAATTACAGAGAGCTCCTTAATATGAAATCCAGAAATATTAATTTTTCATATATAGTGAAAATTACCAGTATTATCAATAGTAAATTATTATCAAAAAAATAGAGAAAAAGAATGCAACTCTTAGAGTATAAATGTTTCTTTGAAAAATGATTCAAACTTCTTGAAATAACAATAACAATATACGTGTAAGAATGAGCGAATGAATCAAATTTAAATTGAATGTGTAGATAGAAAAAATAAAATCCCACGAAATTTTTGTAATGTTATTTTATATTTCCATGAAAAAGTGATTTTTCTAAAAATATTTTTATTAAATTTTGGTAGCAAAAACCATTGTTTAAAAATATTTCATATTAAATTAGTAAACGCCTGTCAAAATATTAAAAAAAAAAGTCCACCCACAAAAAATTTCGACATCATGAACTTAATAATGAGATTTACTGTCGATAAAATTTATTTATTTTCGATTACTTCTACGAAATCTCTGATTTGAAACTTGTGATAGATGTGACATTTTGATCAAAAGAATTCATGTTGTTATTTATAACTTTCGAATTGTGTGTTTTGTGTTTTATAAATAAACACCTACACGAATGTCAATCAGTTGTTGTTGTGGCATTTTGAAACACATAGCTTTACTATCTTTTGGAGCAACAACCTGCAGCTACAGCTCTATGCTGTTCCAATTTTAGAAATATTAAAAAACAAAAAACATGGACAACTAAAATGCGTGTTGGAAGAATTTCAATAACTGGAGAGTGAAAAAGGCATTTGATTGAGGAATAATCAGTTTTCTGAGAAATTTTCGAAACTCCACGTCAATATATATTTATGAGTATTGATAAAACTCTGGAATTTGAACAAAAAGGAAAGGAACATGATTTGAAACAGTTTCCTTAAATAGAATTCCTCCAACAGATGTATATGATGGTCAAGGAGAAGCTACAAATACTTTCATTGCAAGTGAATTTTTTTTATGTTGAGTGTGATGTTATGACGTTATTCCAAAAACTGACGTTTCACAGAAAAATACAAAATTATTCTACACGGAATTCCGTACAGTTTATTAAGATAAAACTTTCTTAGGGATAAATTCTCTGGAAGTTTGTTGCGGATATAAACATATTTCGATAAAAAAAAGAATTTAGATGGAGCTTCATCGTTTCTTGAGAATTCCATTTAGTCTCCTTTAACAAAAATCGACAACAACTGTCATCATACTATATGTTGCTCATACCACCTGTCTGACGTAGTCAGATCGAGACCCACGAAATTCATCGTGGCAAGGGGCTAGAAGTACGCCTGTCGTTGGCTTTGGCCTTGAGCACCATACAGTTGACAGTACGAATTATCTCGGCGAAATTCACCGAAGGGACGATAGATGGCGACAGCACCTATCTCCAACTACACAATTTAGGCATGGAGCTGAATGGGAGGGAAATATTCTTCAGCCCCCTGCACTTGTGATTCAGCCCACAAGACTTTCGTATCCACTGATTTAACGAGCACGTACTCCGTGTGTACTCGGAGGGTATTTGGTGGCATCGAACCCAGGCCTTCCGGTCTGGAGTCTGATGCTCTAACCACTAGGCTACCCACGGCCCCATCATACTATATAAAGTATTCTGAGTACTGAATGTATTACAGAATGTGACATTTTTCCTTTTAAATGCGCGACAAGAAAAAGGATATTTATTTAACTAACTTGCTGCTGTTTTTACCAAAGGACCCATTTCCTGTTAGGAAACTAGTGACGTCTCAACGGTCATGGAGTTTTGCGTGGGAAAGTATCCGAGGCCGGACACACCAACGCTTATGTTCCAAGGCAAGTCAACCTTTGACCTTCCTTTATCCAGCCGACAGAGAAGTGACCAAGGAAGTTCTCTCGCCAATCTGCGGCTTCTTAGTCCGCCGCGTGAGGGGTGACTAGGACCAATAATCGAATAGTAATCCCGCGGCTACGTCCAAAACAGAAATAATTCTGACTCGCGTTTCACTTTTGTGGACCTGATTTATTCCATCTTTACACACTAGAGAACTTGATACTCTATGACGCTTCTACACGTTTCAATACTCTACGACACCCCAACACACTCTTGCCGATTGACTGCCAGAAAAGTTTGGACTCTCTCACACTTACTGTGACCTATCAAGGTTCACTCCTACGAGCATACCAATGTCGTCCCAACGCAGCCTTTCACAGGAGTGATCCGGCCGTAACAGTAACCTCAACAGTGCTTCACCTTAGCAGTACCATGCCAAACTTGTTCAGTGAACATTCGATTCCCCGTTTTCATGTTTAGTATCATATTTTGTCAGAACTTCCCTTTTTGCAACGATATAGTTTAATTGATAAGTAGGTTGTGCTAAATGTGTTAAGTAAACGGAAGTCAAAAAATATGTTTTAATAATTTCGTACACAAGTCATGTATAATTAGAAGTGTAGAGGGGAAATATGCTTGATACCATTGCGTTTCTGTCCATAAAATGTCAATGAAAGATTTATAGTTAGTTCACTAAGTACGATAGATTATAACTTACCTTCGATATATCTGTTAAACTAAAATTATTAGAAGATTCTTTTTTATATAAATATGAAGGAAGAAATTAAAAAGTGCAAAAAAGGGCTACATTTCTTTAAACAAGGTTTCCAGAAAGGGTTAATGCTAAATCTAATCTCACCCAAGGCCACATTTTGGTTAATTTAGACACCACTTATTTAAGCAGTGGCATCTTAAGATTTCTCACCCCTATACAAAAGTAGGCCCTACCTGTGACCCTTATAAGTAGACAGTATATTGAATATGTTATTAAATACTCGTACAATAAATGTGAGAGATTCGCAATCTTACAAACTTAGTCACAAACAGACTCAACTGACTGCCACATTTCGACTAAATGATGTATTGTGATAGGTCAATGCCTAAGCAGATACAATGGGCATGGCATAATAGTCTTACCCCTGTTGCCATTTGACATATAGTTAAAAATTCCTAGTTTTTCGGAAAATATGTCCGGAAACAGCATTTAAATACTGATATTATTCAAATCACGATCTTACTGAGGTCGAGTCGAGAACGAGACGAGGTCCTGGACCCGAGCCCAGTTGGCCCATGCCTTCAAACAACCCTGCGTTAGAGGAGATAGCGATAACAATCCTCAAATTAATGTGGGGAGGAAATAGGACTGTAGTGATTATCCTGTAAAATGATGTAAAAAAAGAAGCACTTAAAGCGTGTATTTCTTATTGTAGTATATAAAAAGAAAAAATATAAATTTTTTATGTACAGTATTTCAGCTTAATTTTTGAGTTAAGTGCAAAAACACGTTTAGAAAACAAGGAATAATTTTTTTTAAATCTTGCCTCTCCGAATACTTCATAAACAACAATGTTTTTTTAAAAAATTCAACACAAAATTGCAGAGAGTTTTAAGGTTCCCTCAGCATGTGAGAAAATTTGGCACTTCTGTTATCGTATAAAACGATTTTTCTTTTTACGTGATATTCGCTACATTGCAAGTACATAAAAAAAATAAACAGTGATTCGGTTTGGTGGAAGTTTGTAAAGCGTTCCAACTATGGTTAGAATGTTGGAGTAAAAGATTAAAATCAATCGAAAGCTCCCAACACTTTCTCTAAATTTTTTTCCCACTTTAGTTTGGCGACGAAAGAAACAAGACAAAGCGTGGTGCAGAAAAAACTAGGAAATGTCAACCTTAAAGAATTGCATTCCGAACAGATCCCTTTGATAGCAATTCACTCTTGTAGAGCTAGAAACAAGGAATAAGATCCTTGGTCATCTTCAACACAAGACTTTGACAAGGTGGAGAGAAAGGTACAGAAGAAAAGTAAATATAAATGACAGGAAAGTCTCAAAAATTGGAGCCAGCACGTTTATTTTCCTTTCCAAAGTATAGCAGTTTTCATTCGTTTTTATTTGTTGCTTTTCTAGTAATTTCGGCATGTTTTTCTGATGCTGTAAGAATGAGTAACGTTTTTTTCCCTTTTTTTTTTTATCGTTGTCATTCTTTTTTTTTTCTTTGTCCCGAATTCCCTCTGGGCTACAATCAATATTTGAAACGCCGCAGTCTCGTATTTTTTGTTTTCCTTTTCGCATTTTTTAGAGCGAAAACCCAAGTTTACTGTTGTGTTGGAAATTTTTCAACCAATGACTTTGAGTAACGGAATTCAAAGTTCACGAAGAATAAGGGAAGCGACAATATTTTTTCTCAAAGAAAAGGAAGGAGATTGTTTCCTTTTTTTTTTTTTTTCACTTTACAATGTGTGTGTGCATAGTTATTGTGCTTAAGGTGCCATTAAGTTTAAGAATGGAGTTATACATATATTTAGATGATCATCGATATTACAGAAGGTGGTTGACTGTGCGGAAAAGCTGCTTGGGAAAACTGTTTGTTTTAAATTCTTTTTTTCTCCTTCCATATAAGAGAAAAGTACTAAAAAGAAGTTTCATGAATTTGAAAACACAGTTTTGATCTATAGCAAGCCGAATTATTGGCGTATTTTCACTTATAATTGCTTTCTTTTGTTTTACATGAAACAAAATGGGTAAATGTGTACATGCATAAGTAATTGTAAGTACGTTATAATTTGAGTACATAAGTAAGTTAATTATACTTGCATATATATGTAACAGTTTAAGATTGTACTTTTTAAAACATGTATTTATTTCCAATATAGGAAAATATTACTGAGTGAGAACAGAGAAAAGAATTATAGAAAATAAAGTCTCTATTATCTTCTAGAATACCATCTGTACTTAAAATTTATTATTTGAAAAAGCCCACTAATATGAACTTAATTTTCAACTTTTGCTTTTAGCGGCTTGATACATGTTATAAAATTTTCATGAAATTATTTGGATGTTAGTTGGTATTATTTAATAATGTTAGTGGAGCTTAAAGGATTACAAGGTGTCACAATTAAATTCTCGTACCACGCATGCTCTAGCCGTTAGTCTTGGTATGAAGGAGTGGGAATGGAATATAGTTAACCCTGATCTGTTTGGTGCTGATCGCAGTTACTCCATCCCTCTATCTAGTTCAGTTTGATTTTTATCCTTGTTTGAGAAAGAGACGTTGTTGTGTCGATGTGCCGCGATCATGATAAACGCAAAATAAGCTGTACATAAATTTTAAATTCCTCGGGAAATTAAAGGAGTTTTTGGAAATAATTACACGTCACATAGTCAAATTTTCGAAAGAACGTAATATGAAGAACGTTTTTGACATCAAGAACAGGTCATGCTCATTGTTTTTGCTCTACATTAATAGCATCATCATGATTGAATGGGTAACTGGAGGCCGAAAAGTAAAACAGTAGTACTACATGAGGTCCTGAGAAAGCTTAGAAAAAGTTTGAGGAGGAAAAGGCCAGATAAACAGAACAACATGGGGAGTTTGCACCAAGACAACGCCCCGGGGCACATTGCGCTCTGTGTAAAACAGTTTTTGACGGAAAAACTCATTACTGTTCTCGGACATCCACCATACTCCCCAGATCTTGCACCATATGACTTCTACCTTGCATTGATGGGAACACATTTTTAGTCTGTAGGAGAGGTGAAAAGTTAAAAAAGGCACACTTACTGAAGATGGGGCCAAGTAATGCGCTGAAGCACTGCTTTGAGCGGTGGAAAACTCTTATGCATTGATAAGGAAGGGGATTTAAATGTATTTGTACATTGTTTACAATAAAGCTAATTTTTAAGACCAGTCCGGTTATTTGATTTTCACAGTTGTATATGAACGGAAAAGTAAATTACAATGCTTCACTGATCGTAACCTTTTTTTCTCCCTAATCAAATATCACTTAGTATCAGGAAAAATCAAAAATTTCTCATTCTTCAATCGTTATTATGAAAGAGCCAATAAACTAAGAAATTTTATGTAAATCAGAAATATTTCCTTTTTATTTTTATTACGATCCTTTTTATCGTTCTGAATTCTCTCTTGGCTGCAATCAATACTTATAGCTTGTACATATTAATTTTTTTATTCGATATGCCATTATTTAACTATTTTCAATCCATAAATTACATAAAATGTTTTTCAAATTTTACGCAGGATTATGCAAATAATTTTGGTTTTGAAATTACTGATCGAACTCTAAGGAATATTGTTTTAACTCTTATTTATGTCACTATATCCAGTCCTCATATCCGTAAACTTAATCCTCTTACGTTATGTAATATTTATATTTCCAAAAAAGGTTAAACGAGGAAATAGCGCATTTCAGGTTCTAGTTGACAAAATGCTAAAGCACAGTTAAAACGCTTATTCCAGTGAACAAACTTTAAAACTTTAAATTAATTGGCTGTCTGTTCTCTGTAGGGAGCTGAACCTAATCACCAGTTGCTGTGTATGGTTTAATTAGATTAAACTCATGAATTTAGATACTATGGGACTTTTGCTCTGGTTGAGTAGGTTGAGTTAATGGAATAGAGTTACCATATTGATTTATACACCACTCTAATTAAGTCATATAATTTTTACTATGAAGATCTAATTATTTTAATTAAAAACATCATCAGTGCTTGTTGCACTTATTATCTAAAAATCAAATTGATATTAAAGTTTAGTTTCTAGTTACACACAGACAGGAAAATATTGCTGACATCTCTGTGTTTTCTATTCTGAAGTTTCATTGTGGAGGGATTTAGCCCCACCTCTCCAGAAACTGCACCGCATAATATTTGCGTCGACTAACTGTAACCGACAGACTAACTTCACCATGGGTCTATGGACATTTGTTAGGAACGGAAATAACACCTGCAATCATAAGAAATCTAATACAGGGATGTCTTAAGCGTTTTTGAGATCCTGTTACCTAAGGTAAAAGTAAGGCCTTGGCCCCTTCGCAAAACTAAGCCCCACCTATGGCCCTTAAAAGTAGACAGTACATAGCATACTCGTACAAACAATAACCTGACACAAATAAATGTACGTGCCTTACAATCGCACAAACCGGTTCGACCGACTGTCGCCTTTTAACTGAATGAGTAATGATGATGTATGGTGGTAGGCCTAGACCTATACATGAATGATGATCATCACATGTTGCAAGTTGACATATTGTCCGAAATTCCCAGTTTTTTGGAGAATACAACCGGAAGAAACATTTGGCCATTGAAATGATTCGAATCAGGATCTTATTAAGGCTGAGTCGAGAATGTGAGACGAGGCCCAGGGCCATTTGGTCAATGAATTAAGACGTCCCTAATGTGATACAGGTTTGTTTGAGGTCTCTAAAATTCTTACTTCCTTAAAGTCAAATCTTGCCCTTAACTCAATATTTATATGCCGCAATTGTTATCCTATCTTATTTCTATGTCCTCTGTGTTAGACGGTCTCTTTGTTGCATGTAAAGAGCAACGCTCACGAAATCAGGTGTTCAAATATGGTTCACTACTCTTTAAGTACTTGTACAGGAGAGATATCAGTCCTTTTAAGGAAGTTATTTAATTATTAACTAATTAGGGCGGACAATGTTTAACACGGTAATTTTTTTTTGAGACTCTAGGTAGACTCCTTGTGTATCGACAAGTATAACACAAGGCTTACAAACGTAAGTCAATACTCATACAATAGTAAAAGGAAGGAAATTGTAGAAGGATATAGGCACAAATGGGAACCAAAAGGGGGGGGGGGAATGAGAAAAAAAAAGTGGATGCAAATAAAACACACAAAAACAGAATTAAATACAAGACACATACACATGTATATTCACGTACAGAAAATGTTAACAAACGCATAAAATTTACAATCTAAATAATACAGGAAAAAATGCTATTAATGTATGCACAAAACGATGTAAAAGATGATTTGCCTTGAATAAAGGCAAAGAAAGGAGGAGGCCACACTATTGTTCTTTTGTAGGCAATTCATAAGTGTACGCCTTTCCGAAGAGAATTTAGTACAAGCAAGAATCGGATGCTTGTGGCATTCTGGACTGTGTCACTGGAGCAAGAACACTGATCAGTACGAGACAATTTGAAGCATTTTAAATAGGCTTTAAAGTTTCCATGCCCAGTTAGAAACTAGTTAAGTTTAAAATTAGGTTGAAAGTGTTTAGCCTTTAAACGGCTCTGAATAGAAGGAATAAATCTCTTGGTGAGATGCGCATTATTTGAAATTTGATACAAGTTATTCCACTTGGAATAATCTTTTCTTTAAAAACTTTCTTATGATACGATTTTGGAATGCTCATAGGAATCAAATCACTTAATTTTGTCGCTTCTTTTGCAAGCCAGGAGCTACATTTCTATATTTGTTGAAGTTATCGAATTATTCTTTGAAAATAATTTAATGAAAATAGAAATTCAAGTATATTTCAATAAATTTCAATCTTGTATTTAGATAACAAGAATCAACTCCTAACAAAGAATACTTAGAATTATGCCTTATATGCCCTAAGAGGAATAAGTCTAAGCTACTTTAATTCACAATGAATTAAGTTCCTGAGTTTTTTTCTTAGTAAGCCTTTAAAAACTTAATTATGTGTAAGGAAAAGCAGCTTTAAAAATGGACTCGTATAGAAAAATTGCTAAAATATTTTTATCGGAAAAGAAATTCTGTACGATTTGTAAAAACACTGACTTTTTCATAAAATTCAGTGTGTTTACAAACATAGAATTTTATACTCATATCTTAACACATATTTTCCCAAAAATATTTTTATAAGACTTCTGAAAAAATAATTTTTGTGTAATTTGTGATTATTTTTGAAAATAAAGATTTTAAAAACTTTCAAGAACTTTTATTTGATAGGTTTGGTTATAAATTATTACAAGCTGTTTTTTTTTTCTCTTCAAAAGTAACATAATGTTATAGGAAAACGACGGTAAGATCACACGAAATAATAAAGGAAATTCTGAGTTGCATAAGTTAGAATTCATTAAACCATGTTGAATATGAAAAGTTTGAATCTACATTTTATTGCTTCGGTAATTTTTTTATGGTTGTTACTTAGGGGGAAAAAAACTAAAGTTCGTTTTTTTTTTTTTTTTTATATTGGTTTCAAATTAGATTAGTTAAGCGAGAGATCATTTATTTTCACTTCAACTCAATGACATTTAAACTGATATTAGTTTTCAGGCACTGTTTTCTAGTTTGTTTTAGTTGACCCCGTTATCTTTTACAAGAATTTGCTGCACAATATAATCTCGAAAGCTTCCTTATGTTGAAGTTAATTTTGAAGGTATTGTTCAAACAAACCCCAAGTCAACTTTACGACCCCTATGTTTCACAAAGGAGAACCCTTTGTTAGGAAGTCCTAGCAATAAAGAAATAGCGTTTCGACCGTTAATTTTACCACTTCCGAAATATCGCTTCCTTAAATCCAGCTTGATGTGTTTCCGATCCCTAAGCTCCCATTAGTCACAATAATGTTGAATAAATGTGTCTGCCTTAAATAAAAGAGAGGAAAATTGATTTCGGTTGTAGGTTAGCACTGCTGTCTCTCCAATGAGCTTTGTTTTAAAACTTGTAATACCATTTTTCTGTTTTTAGGTAATCGTCTATTATGCATATAAGTAGAAAGAATTTATAGAATTATCTTTCAATTCCAGTGGTAATTTAAATGGTATGCAGTATAAATTGCGTGATTTGTAATTGGTTTAACAAAAACATTTGTCTAGGTTTCACAAACTAATAAGCATAGTATAGGGTCAATTTATTTCCTTTCACAAGCGTTAGTTTTATAAGTATTTCAATTGATGCGTCGTATTTTATTTGAAATATCAAATGATCGGTCTCTTTCTAACTAAACGAGTGGAAGTAATTTGTTTCGCTTAAGAAAATTTATATATCTAGAATTTATAGGCTTGGATTAGACTTATAGAATTTGTCTTCCTGTAAAATAATTCATACTTGTTTCTTACATCTGTACTTATTTCTTTCAATTTAATCTGCCATTTCTGCAATTTAACACCTTAATTGCCACTGGCGTATATATCCGTCTCACTCAACCAATACGTTAAGTGCCCCGGACGTATATATACATATTTCCTAAATACGGCTCTTTTCTTTGTTTTTTTATCAATAAAAGGATTCCGAAGGCTTTGGAATACAAAAAAATGACCTTGACTGTGTTAGTGAAGGATTTGCTAATTTCAAAGATAAATTTGCTTATTTGTGCCTTCTCCTTTCCCTTAAATACACCGTATACGCGTGCCTGTATGAAAAACAGTGGCACTAAGTACAAATATAGCGTAGTTTTTAATCGTCAGTTAAAGGGTTAACTATCACCGTGCTATGAATGAGTAAAAGGATTGCGACATATTGGGAAAATTGATGAGTAACGTGAGACTTAAGAAATTAAATCATTGATTTATTATGTACTAGCTGCATGGCTCAGCGTTGCACGGGTTTTCTCTTTCCCTCATGATGCCAGCAATTATGTGTGTGCGTTTGTACGCACGCAATAAGAGTGATCTTTTCTCTCCCTATAGCCCGGCATAACACGGTTTTAAATTATTAATATGAAGCAATAAAAAGAAAACGATTCTGATGCTAAGAGTAAAACAAAAAACTTTCATCGTTTTTTATAATAATAGTTAGTTTTTAAGAAACTAAAATAATGAAATAAATTTCAGAGATTTTCATGAATCAATCAATCATTACATATAGTTAGCTTAAAAATGTCTCTGAAATGCATTTTTATCCAAAATAATAGACGATGTACTTTTTAATTAACAAATAATTAATTTAGTAATGAAATAATAGAAATAATCATTTTAAAAAACATATATGTTAATTAAAATCCATTTTCTATAAGTAATAAAAAGAAAAATTTACAGATAGCTATTGAAACGATTGCTTTTTTTAATGCTTGAATAAACATATATATGTAAGTTATAAAAAACAGTATGGGCGAAAGCCTAGATATATATTTACATGTACTGAAAAAAAATTCAAAAAGAAAAAACAAACTATCTGATCAAAACATTTTGATATTTTAATTTCATAGTTTTTCATTCCATTGTCATTGCTACAAATTTTGTGCAATGAACGCTTAAAATAGTGTAAATAATTTATATCTGGAAGTGTAATACATTAATATTACTTTTTGTAGTATTTATTTTATGTTAAAATCTTGTCACCAACTCTCCCTTCGAAATCTAGTTTTATTATGAAATAAAGAAAAAAAAAATAGTGATTACACTGATCAACGGATTAAATTAAAAGCAAGCGTGCATTGAGGCATGGTGTAGACAAAACAAAAGAGAAAGCTTTGCTTCACACAAAAAAAATAGATGTATGCTGTCACAGGCTTTTTTGCAGATGGCAGAATTTTTTCAAACTTTCTTGACAATTATCATTAAATTTTGGAAACTTCACACAATACCTTTATAAATTATAGCCTATGAGTTATTCTGGTGTATAAGCTATATTATTGTAAAGTTTCATTGAAATCCATTCAGTTGTTTTTCCGTGAAAGACTACCAAACATACTTTCGCATTTATAATATGAATCTTGATACAGCAATTAATTACAATATTTACACAATTTATTCAAACTATTGAGTGTTTTTATACCACAGAATACTTTGTTGGTGAAGGAGAACTGCAAAATACAGCGTCTCTTTTCGAGTGTTCTAAGTGATCAACCATTTCGCTCTCTTGGGGTGGGGTGATCCCATCTTACATCTCGAATTCCACTCGACGTTCAGCTTCCTGGTGGAACGCAGATGTTTTTGTTTTTCGACTACGGCTGTCGACGTGATATCAGATGAAAGGATCCTGCAATATTTTAGGGGTGCATGTGTGGATATGAGCCACATTATGTTATCTGTATAGAAAAGCAAATCTATCCACTGCGAGGCGGGAAAACGTTGCAGGATGCATATTTATTAATTTTCTTAGCTAATTTTGGAGTTGGAGCTCTAGTTTTACAAAACAAAATAAAAATAAGTTATTTGCTTTGTTGATTCATTGATGATTAGTATTTTAACTCACGTAGTACATTAAATCAGTGTTTGTTTTATTACGTATTGAAAAAAAAATTTTAAGTCATACGAGTTCTCTTAAAAGTCCTTATCTCGAAAAGTTACAAGAGCTAATTTAAGACATTCTAATTTTTTTTTTTTTAAATCATAGATGATAAAAAGTTAAGGTGATTAACTACGTTCGGAACCATGATTTTGAAAAAAATGTATAAATGATTATTATTTTTTTATATTTAGTGTCACTTGGAATTAGAATACACATATTAAATTGTTTTAAAAATATTATTCAGATAAAAAGAAAATCATTTAAATGTAATTTTTTGGGCAAAAAATGAAAAGAAAATGACAGATTTTCAAAACATTCTCCTTTTGTGGAAAATGCTTCTGTAAAAATAATGCTTTAATTATAAATATAGCGAAGACTTTCCTATAGAGCCTGGACTAGGATATTTGAAAAGTAACACATCAATCCCGAATTAACAATCAATCGAAAACATAGCCAGCGTTTTTGTTAAAATTTCTCCACTTTCTGATGTATTTGAAGTATGAATAAATCCACTTCTAAATTATATATTTCAAAAGCCTTGTTCAGGCTCTGTTGCAGAAGTACTACCTACATATATAGTCAAATTATTATAAGTATTGAAGCATTTCTTTTATAAAAGGAGAACATTTTGAAAGCATGTCATTCTTCCTTTTATTGTCAAAAAATTGCATTTAAATATTTTTTCTTGTAATTATAATAGTTAAATAGTTTTATGTGTAACTTCTAATTAAAGTAACACTAAATATGGATAAAAAAAAAGAATAATTTGTAAGTTATTTCAAAAATTACGTTTCCGAATATAGTTAGATACCTTACGCAGCAATTGCAACAGAAGAAGCATAGAAACTTAAGTAGAAATAATGAACTTAATACTTGTCATGTTATTTCTAGAGATATTTTAAAATAATTATCTCAGGAATATTTAAAGCATCGTATATTTTGTTCATCAAAATATTCTAGTAAATAAAATAAGCCCTGGTATGAGTTCTGCTATATTTTTATGTCTGGAAAGTAAATGTGAAACTCTTAACCAATCTGCTATTTATAATGTAAACTACTAATCAAAAAGTTATTATTTTTATACTTGTGAAAACTAATTTTCTCGATTCTATCTTTTACATTTTGGTTGCGATTATGAGTACTGCTATTTTATCAACAAATAAAATACGAGGATATAACTAGTCTCGCAAATCGTCTGTAGACGATAAATAATTCTAATGGTTATATTCCGATGCATACCCGAATCCAGACGCATATAATACTATTCCATTTACTATTAATATCAATTAGTTAAAATTTTCAAGTTTTGAAAAGTGAGTAAAACAAAACTAATATTTCAGAAATACGTATAAAACAAAGACAAAAATGGTTCTCCGATATATCCATTAACTGAATGTATGCACTACTAACTCGTGCAAATGTAATGCTTAAAAATTGTTGAATATCTTTATTATTAAACATGAACTTATAAACGGTCTGCAATATGTTGCGTTTTTTTTAGACCGGGGAAGACCAAGTTCAATCAGTAAAAGCTGTGCACACTGGTTGGTCTCTTATGGCTCTATTGCTTAAATTCGTAACAAGTAAGTTAACTATTAAATAAGCCAAATAAAAAAGCCAGACTGAAATATATTAAGCACTTAATATTTAAAGCCAATTAATTTATTTCAGGTTTCAAAAATTTACATATTGGCACGATAAAATATTACTCAGGGGAATAAGAAAGCTAAGAAACTTTTAAGATTATCTTTAATTAGCTAAATGCAGCAAATGTAAAAATATGTAATATTTATAATTTAATTTGGAGGGAATTAGTACTTGCATAAGAGTATCTTTTTCAGAGACATTACTTTAAAATTACATGTTCTTAGTATAGATAGAATACGCACATGAATTAGTAACGCACATATTCAGTGAATAGATATTTTGTTAAACTGATTTTTGCTTCTGTTTCTAACGTTTTTAAAGTTACATTAAATGGATTTGCACTCGAAAAAGTTTTGATATATGTAGAAATATTTTGAATATTGCCATATTTCCTCTGTTTCTTCTACAGTTTATCCTGCAGTTTTATTAGATAATATTCTATTCAAATAAATTGAGCACTATCTTACTTGAAATTTACTTTTAGAATGCTGCGATAAATTGCTACAAAAATTTGTGAAGTATTTAATATTTATAGCTAATGTTTTCTATTACAAAATATTTCTTCTTAAAAACTAAGAAATTTATAGTATTTCAATTTAAATTTGTTTTCAGGAATTTCAGAAAAGACTATTTCAAAAACTCATTGGGTAGAATTAATTTTACTCTCTGTTGCTTTTTTTTGAGTCTTGAAGCATTTCTTTAGAAGCAATAAAATGATAGGATTAATACCAACATTTCAACTTGAAATTCAAAATGGAGAAAAAACATGTGTTCAGACTTAAAAAATAATTGGGGAAATATGCTACATAATTTCAATAAAATGCTGCCCTTCTATCTAGAATTTGCTTTTATAGAAACATGTTTATACGAAAAATAAATCTCTCTTTTTCTATGCAAGCAATTTTATTTAAATTCAAGGCAAATTCCACTACAGTTCCACGGTTTTGCAGAAGTTATTCTGTTATTGAATATACACCACATTATTGCTTGCAGTCCCCAAAAAAATTATATATATATATAAGCATATATACATATATATATAATGTACGAACATATTTCAAAAATATATTATTTTATGAAATGGGATTACAAGATTGAAAGATAAAAAGACAAGCCTTTTTGATTTTATGTGAAAAGTTCTACTTTATTCCTTTTAAAGAATACATCAGAGGAAGTAATGCTCCTTCTGAATAATTTGCAGAATACAAAACCGAGCCGTATGGCCTATTTCCTTCAAAATGAACCTTCTTGAAACAACATTTTTTTTGGTGTCCTTTTATTTTGCAGCTGAGGAAAAAGAAAGCCATGCGTTTCGTTTGAAGTATTCTTTGATACACAAAAGCGGAAAATTACAATGTTATTGCTATTTCGTATGCTTGCTTTTATTTCGATTTAAGCCCATTACTTACTTCCGTTATGTTTCCGAGACCATACATATTCTATTAGTTTAATATGTGAGCCATAAAAATTGAATACGTATCCTTTATTCTACGTAAACGGTAAATTTTTAAAATAGTACTTTGTGTTCAAATCTCGTAAAGGCTAAAAAAGTTAAACTGAAATTCAATTGTTACACTGAATTTGGCTCGGGATTTTTTCGTTGTTTTTGAAATTATGAAATCGAGGGAAAGATGAAAAATATTTTTTAGTATTGTCAACATCTTGTCAGGTATTGTACGAACTATTAAGTTACTCCTTGCGTAACAAAGTAATTTCTGTTTCTTTCTTCTTTATTTGAATTTCCTTCGCTACGTCTTAAATTATTTTATAAGTTTGTAACAGAAGCTATCCGGTTAAAGGCATAAGAAAATGCTTTATCAGGGAAAAATTACGAAATGGCTTAAATTAAAATATTTTTGAGCCCGCAGAAACTTTTTCTGACGCTCTCTATCACAAAACTTTCACAATAAATCAAAACTTTTAAAGCATCCTAAATATAATTTAATTCTTGAAATATATTTTTTAACAGAAGTTCTCTTTTTTGAAGCTAAAATTATAAAAATTTAACATTTAATATTTAAAGATTAAGGTTCTCCAATGAACTGCGTTCTTATTCAAACAAAAAAGTAATTTTAGATAACTTAAAAATGATTTAATTTATATAAAGGGTAAATAATTAGCATCTTGACTAACATATGAGCAACAATATAACAATTTTCCAGAGTTCACCATATATATAATATAATATATATGGTTAATATAATATAATATATATATATATATAATATAATATATATATATATAATATAATATATATAATATATATATAATATATATATGGTAACATAATATATACTGTTTTGCCAGATAATTTGTTGATAAAAAGTTATTTGTTAATTGTTTGCGTTTCAAGATTTAAAGAAGCAAGATATCTACTAAAAATAAGACTCTTCGTAAGATTGTAATAAAATGCCTAGTAATTGAAAAAATATGAATATTATTCAAATATGACTTCTTAAAAAGTTATAATTAAGGAACATTTTTTGACTTTTTAAATATTTATAGTTATTAAAATATTCTTAAGATCCATCTTAAAAATTTGACCATCTAATTTTTTAGAGCTTTGATGCATGTCATTTAGCATTAATGACTATTTCATGAGAACTATAATATAATTAGTAGCTGAGTGCTTAAGTACAGATATTACAAATGTTTGTATTATTTTTAAAAACAATTCCATGTAGCTCTTTTAAACAGATTTATCAAAAAAAGAATTTAATAACTAAATAAAAACCTTTCGGACAATATTATAATAAGGTTGATTTAAATAGTTGAAAAAAGCAATAAGTTTTAGAGAAATAAATTAATTTACGCAAATTCACTCACAACACAAATTATTGCTTCATTTTGCATGAATGACATGCTTATTTTATTCCGTCAATTATATTTATTCTAGAGAGCCCACTTTAATTTTTCAGTTGATAACTTATCACAATAGGTTAAGAAAGTAAACTGAATTATATATGGTCTCATACACATAACCTTTACGAATGCGGTCCAGAGTAGAGATTGATGGAGTCATTAAAATGTTGAGTTTATACCTCTAGTAGGAGGTGAAACAGCGCATTTTTTTTTCAAGTAGCACAACACTGATTTAAATTTTGTTATGACAAGTATCGATCTAGAAGTTTCGATACATCGTGAATTTAAGTTTGTTGAAACTAGGATTTATTTCAGCACCTGTGCAGAGTTATTTTTTTAACTGACACAGAGCCACCAATAGTTTGATTTAATAACAGAAATAGCACCAAAATTGGAATGAAGACTAATGATGATGAGGGAAGTAAGATTCCATGGAAAAATTTTAATTTCGAATATCGCCGATAGGTGTATTTATAGCCCTGTACATTGCAAAAGTTGTTACAAAAAGGAAAAAATAGTTAGAAAATATAAAATAACAGTGAAATTTTGCTTCACTCACTACATTCACTTCCCCGGTGAGAAATTGGAAAATATTCAATATGACCATCGTTCTCAGAGAGAAGGGAATGTAGTACATTCTCTGCGCTACATTCCCAATGGCCGTACGCAACATTCGGCACATACAAGGTTGGTACAAACAAGGAACATTCTGCACAGTCTGTAATATACCAGCTATAGTTCCATGTGATTCATCGATGATTTCAGTTGCAACATCGCTTCTTTTGACTCAGGTTTACGTCCTTTGCTTGGGCTAGTTTTGAGAGACTCATGTTTCTTTGAACTTTTTAATCATTCCTTTCAAAGCATCAAGTGATAAAGTTCCCTTACGTAACTTTTGTGGGATTCTAAGCTCACGAGAAGAAGTGGATAATTGTGGGCCATTTGGTACTTCTCGATACCTTGCAGAAATTTCGTTGTAGAGATCGAAGTTGTCGACTATCATTTCTTAATTCGCCATCCGCGAGGTGAAGTTTATGAAAAGATTTTTAACACGGAAAAAATTCCGACAAGCCATTCAGAGAGGTTGATGGAGTTGTAAGACAGCACTGTCCTACATATGGGGGAGGGCACAAAACATCTGTAGTAAAAATTCCGCTAAGGATGTATTTTACCATCTCTCCAATAGTACCAATCTTATGCGCATTACTAATGATGCGCATTTTGATAATATGAGTCACATATTCACTTCAGATACCTCACTTTTGCTGAGAATATTCTTCTGAGCTGTCTACATGTTTTATAGCCCTAATTATTGACATGGTTGCTGCATATGCAAGCAGAAATTTGGATTTTGTGTTCCTACTCGAGTTTTATGCTGATTCTTGGTTTGGTAAACTACAGCAGCACCATAAACAATCCTAACGGGGATTTTTGGAACAAGAAATTTTTTCATGGATTCATACTTCTCATGTCATTATTGGTCTCCATACCAAGTTTGATGTCATTGCGGTTGTTAGATCGAGCTACAGGTGGCTCGGAATAGTGTTAGTTAAAAAAAACCTGTATGTCAAGTACTTTTAAATAGAGGCTTATTTTTGCTGTATCTTTCAAACTTAGAATTTTTAATGTGGTAGTTCAAATAAAAAAATAACGGTGCAGTTTTTGATCTCTTTTGTAGGGATTATTTTTTTAAATTTTATAATTAATTTTTGTCTAATTTTGTATTAAAAACAGCTGTCCTCTATATAAGTGCCCTCACAGACTTAAGAACAACAATTTTTTAAAGAACTGTTCAATGCTCTTGTTTTATATGTAAGTTAGATAAATGGATCTCTGGTTACTAATATTACTCCAGGATATTCTTGATAAATAACCAGTTTTTTTCCGTAACAGAGCACAGAAACCGTTGGCCCCGACAGCATGCTAAAATGTCGCTATGATTGATATTTTTTAACTCAGATTTGAGATATTTTCTTTGAGCTGATCGTAGATATTTGCGCCTTGGATAACTGTTCTGAAAAGGAATTCCTCCTGTTATTAGACGGCTTAGTTCTTTTCATCGTTCGTTTCGATCTGCAGGAGTAGGGTCTTTGCAATACGACCTTTTACTGATTTTCAGAAGTTGGTGAATTATTTCAGTCCTCACAGATTTAAAGACAAGCAAATTTTAAAAAGTACTGATTAATCCAGCTAAGTATATACATCTTTTCTCAAAAACAATGATTTTTATTTATGTCACTAAATCGCAGAGGAACTAGAATGCATTTATAAACAATCTAAATTTAGCTTTTTTTTTCATTTAATTAATTCAATAAAAATTATACCAAATGCTATAATGTTCGAATTAATTGGGGCAAACGAGAAAAAAGGGCTTTTTCTAACATCTTTGCTTTTACTCCTTACATATCTTAAGTAGACTGAAAAATCTCTATATTAGTACGAAGTATGTTATCTTTCAGCAGAAATGACCTCTTGAACACGTTTTACCATTAATTCCGCCAGTGCATCGCAAATGTTCTTACTTTTATCATAGAGGAACTGTACTCGTATAGCAGTTTTTATCATCTGTTCTGTTGTCGTGCAATTCCTTTTAGCTAAAATATTCTTGAGAATACTCCATAAGTTCTCAAAAGGACTCAGGACAGGTGAATTATCAGTCTAAATTGTATTTTATTTTCCCGCATAAATGTCTTGACTGATATAGAATTAAGACAAAGAGCAAAGTCCTGTTAAAATATTATGTCGAATGTTATCTTGAGTTGAATTATCCTAACGTAATATTTCTATGTATGTGACAGAATTCATCATGCCTTTAAGAGGAACTAAATTTCCAGTGCCATTTGTGGTGAAAACGCCCCAAAACATCTCTTCAGAGGGTTGTTTTACAGTCTATTGGATATGATCTGGTAACAGAATTTCCCCTTCACTTTGTCTCACTGCACTTGATTTGTATCCCTGCACAAATAAATCTGTTTCACCACTAAAAATTACCTTCTTCCAGACCTTAACAGTCTAAGATTGGTATTTTTTGGTACATGTTAAGCGTTTTCCCATCATTTTTCTGTTTTATCCACGAGCTTGCTGCCTTACAACCAACTTCCAGAAGCTTTTGCGTACAATTGAGGCATTCACTTCAACACTATACTCTAATAAATACTTTCGAAGGTTTGTGCCTGTCTTACTTTGATTTATTTTGCATTTATTTTTAGAATTTTATGAGTTCTTGGAGTAGTTTTCCACTTCCACTAACATTTTCTTTTTCTTTTTAGAGAGGAACTCCCGGATTCTTAAAATGTTCTTAAGATTCTTGAAGCACTTGATTTGCTCACACCAACTGCCGTAGCTATATCTCTCACAGTCATTGGTGTGTTCTTTAATAGTGATTATTTCCTCGGAGTACTATTCATCTTTTAACAAGCAAAAGAAATACGTGTTACACGGAACGCAAAATTATAACCATCAGCTGCCACACTGAAATATCCACAACTGAGCTACTGATACACTAAAACCAGTCAAACGAGTAAATTATAGTCAAAGTTTATCCATAACTCTACCTCTAGGCAGATATAACCGATTTGTGGCAGTTCGGGACATCACAGATGATCCCATACCAACTCAAACAAGAAAAACATGTTTGTCCCAATTCGAACACTATAGTATTTAACTAAAGGAATTTGACTCTAATCTCCATATGGTTAATTTTATCCTTAAATATTTGTGTGATACATAATAAGTTTATGTTATTTACTTATTTTTGAATACTATGCACAATCTCGCAAAATTTTTCTTTGTGTGTGATTCTAGTTAAAACGGAAATTATCCTTTTTAACATCTATCATGAATAAAACTATAATAATATTTCTATAATACTTTAAATATTTGCATACACCTTGCGAATTAAAATAACAGAAATAATCGTAGTATCTTTTAAGATGCAAACTTTTCTTTGATTGACAACCCTCGTATTTTACGCAACCTATCTTTTCCATTTATTCAAAATAACCGCTTATAGAATTTAAAAAAGAAATGGAATTCGATGTATGTCAGATCAAAATACAAAAAGATAAAGTTCAATATTCTAAAACGGATTGTGCATAATAGATTATCATAACATTTTTTTTTCCTTCTTTTATCAAAACGTCGTAAAAACCTACATATACAAAACTACCTACATGCATAGCCTACGAACATATAAATATGCATAACTCTATAAAATAAGTGAATAAGAAAGAATAGCAAGAAACAGAAGGTACTCAAAGTAAATCCTTTTTGATTCTGACCTTAATATAATCAATAAAAAGCCTATAAGGCTGTTTTTGAATCTTCAGATAACATAATAGATCCAAATCCTTAAAAATAGTCTTGAATACAGAATCTGATTGTGATAAACAGAGAAGTTCTGCCATGCCTTAAGGGAAGTGATATTATTTTTAGAACAGAGATCCACTGAATATAAATGCACTCTCTGAGCATTAAGAAATGATATACAGTACGGAAATCGAAATATCGAAGGCCTATTGGGCAAATGGATTTCATGAATTATTTGTTATACCATTTGTAGCACGTGGACATAAACGAGCCATTCATTTTCAATATATATCCTTAATACATCAAATAGTCAGCCTCTTTGCTTTGCAGTACAATCTAGTCTGGGAAATGATATTGATAGAGACATTTTGGTCAAAATCCTACCAGTGCTCAAAGCAAACGAGTGGTAAAGGAGTCGAATTCAATTTTTAATAGAGCAGATTGTGACAGCTGATTTATCGTGAAGTTCAGGCTAATTTCCTCGATATTATAACTCTCGGAATGGCAGAGGAAAATGGTTGAATTTACTTTTATATTCCACGGCGGTTGTCGTTTTAAACTACGATTTAAAATGTAATGAGATATTGATTCGGTTACGTCAAAGGAACGACGTTTGTTCTGTGATTAATGCCTCACTTTTCGTAAATTCTATACGCCCCACTTCAGATAGCTGAGGACGTTAAATGAAACTCTACTCAGAAAATAATTATTGAAATTATTCAACTCTGTCAGCTACTTAATATTTGTTGTTATTAATAATAGCGCGAAGACGTATGATGTGCCAGGTTCAGTGAATGTAAGAATGCACTATTTTAATCCTTGTTCCTTCTTGGTATATTAAATTCCACGACAGAATTATTAAGAAAATATTCACGTTTCTCTTTGAAAAATTAAGTACGATTTATCATGTTTTAAGTTTATTGAAAGAAATTTGACCAAAGTATTGAGTATTAACTGGGAATGATGACTTATGACGTACCAAGAAGTGAAATAATAAATAAAAATAAATAATCCATAGGTATTACATATAAATGAATAAATTCTTGGACTTGGGAATGAATAAATTCTTCACAACTTGGAAGTTTGAAATCGCTGGGAATTCATTTGGATTTTTATAAAATTTGATACAAGTCTATGAATTACTTGCTTGTAAATGCTTTTAGTTTGAAGACAGAAACGTTTAGTATAATATTTTTAAAATGGCAACAAGTAAAAGAACATTATTGCATAAATAATATTGTTGGATTTTAATTCTTAGCGCTATGCGCATTAACTCTTAATATCATTTTTTTCTTCAAAAATAAACAATGATATGTTGAAATAATTAAGAAAGAGCCTTCTTAGAGGTGAAAAAGACGAAAAAAATTTTGTGTTTCCGCTTTTACTGGAAATAAACGTTTCTACAAGTCTCGGCATTGAAGTATGCTGGGAGGAGATCTAATGTTTATTTACATAAGATAAAAAATTTTCTATATCAAGTAAAAATACCGATGGTAAATTTTTTGAAAGGGAAGTCACTGAGCGAGTATAGTGTCCAGCAATGTCTCCTGATCTAAACCTGAAAGAAAACTTATGGGTTTTCTCTGTGGAGAAAGCATTTGGTAAGGAGAAAACCTCTTTCAAAAGCTATGAATACCCTGAAAATTGAATTGTTGAAAGTTTAGAAATTAAACTCCCATAAACTGGTTAATAACATTATTGCAAACATTAAAACTAACTCACACAGCTTCCCCTTGCATTAAAATTGGATCAATGATCAGTGGTGTAACAGAAAATATTAGGCTTCCTCCCCCCCTCCTGCAAAGTCAGGTTTGGGGCCGCAAGCCGGATCTTACTTGGCGTCAGTCAGGCTTTGGGCTCCCTGGAGTCCTGGTCCCCCCGTGATGCGGGGGTGTACGTTACGCCACAGTCAATGATTATATATATATATAGCTGTCATCCACCCCTCCACCTGGTCAATTGTTCTTTTAAACGATTTTTTTTTCATGGCTTCTTCCTTCCTCTTCGTTTTTGAGCAACCCTTTTTTAAGGGGAAGGGGATATCCTGGTCTAGTTTCATTCATCTCTCCAATTTGAGGAGAACCGCCCTCGTGGGGTTTTTCGTCTGATGATTCTTTCCCTCCATTTTTTTACTTGACACTGAGCATAAGCTTCTCAATGGTGCTTGAAGGATCTAATTTACGTATGTGCAACCATTAAATCACGATGAGATACATGCATACAAATCGGAGGCGATTACATTCCATATTAATTCCATAAACCTTATTTTTTCTGAGTAATTCTTCCCCCTCCTGGTATACATTATAATCATTTTTATTTCAGGATACTATTTCATATCTTCTGCAGTGTTATTAAATGTTTTCCTTTGTATTTATAAGTCCTGATGTTATGCAGAATTCCTTAAAAATTCGTAAAATTACTAATCATAGCTTCTGAAAAACTCCGTAATTTTATGAATGCAAAAATAAATTTGGACATTAATGTATTTTACTTGATCATTACATTAAAAAAAAAAATCAGAGAAAATTATTCGTATTCGAAATAAAAAAAAACAATGGCCTTTTTGTTCTTTTCGAACAAAATTTCAATTTTATAGGTGTTTAATGCTGCATGAAATCTGATTAAAAATTAGTGGGGAGATATTTTTTATCATCAGATTTATACCTTCGATATATCCAATTAATAGGAGATTAATTTTAACTGTGCGTTTGTTATACTTTTAATTTGTTTCTAAAATACTCATTCTTGATCTTAAAGAAATTTTCGTGGTACAGAGGTTGAAAGTTTTTGCTCTAGACTGCAGAAGATAGTTTTTGACATTTATAACACAATATATGAAAAAGCGGAGTTATAAATTATTTTTTCATTGTCAGTGTTTGAAATAATGTTGACAAAATTGCACAAATAATGCAATTTTTAAATATACCTTAAATTATTATTAATATACTTATACAATGTATTATTTCAGTAAAAATCCATTAACAAATATATTTTAAATTTTTATACGGGAATTTAATGCAGTTTACTGGCATACTTTATTAACAAAAATGCGTTTGAAATGATTAATGAAACAAAATAAAAACTCATAAAAATCAGAATGCTAATAAAAATAATCAGACTCATATAAATGTTGATTAAAAAAAATGGATATGTATCACTGTGATAAAATTTAATATTTTTCATAGTACACTTTAAAATTCATTTAATAAGGTAATGAATAGCATAGTTGAAGTTAAATTTCAATGTATATTATTTTGTACCAAAAAATATCTTTAATTTTGAATTTTATTTTTAATGAACTCAAACGCACGTTCTAAAAGAAAACTCATAAAATAAACAAATTTTCTGCTTTTTATTAATGCAATCAATACAGAGTTGTGCCTTTATACACTGAGTTTTTTTTTTGAAATTTATTATTCATTAAAAAATCCTTTTTTTAAAAAAATTGATTTAAAAAAAATACAGAAAAAATTAAATTAAAATGTACAGGAAGTAATAAAATAGAAAACACCTAAATATCTAAATTGTAGTTCATAGATCCTAAAATTCCCTTTTTATGTTAGTGCAATCATTAAATTAAAAAAATGGATTGATGAAAGCAATTCATAAATGAAAAGAGACAGCAAAATTTCAAATTAAAGAAATGTTGCATTAGTAAATACATCATAACATTTCACAAGGTAATAATTGATGGTTGGTAATTTAATAAACAGGTAGAACTTTAAGTAACCAATGAGGTTAATAGTAAAATATCTCATTCACATATTTTCAATAAAAAAACATATTTGCCAAACATTAAAATTAAAACTTTGCAGTACATTCTCATTCTTGTTTCAAAATAGCATTTTCTGTTTGAATATAATAACGAAAAATACTTTAAAAAGAGAAATTTCAATCCCGGAAGATGCATTAGTACTTAGTATGCATTAAAAAAAAATCTGAAAGCTTTTGAGATTCTAAGATCTTTCTGGGAAATATTTTCCTCATTTAATCCCTTCATTGTACTTTCATCAAAATAGCGTCTACTCTTGATAATTTACTTTAAGAAAATTAATTTAACAGAAGCTAGCATTGAGAAAAGAAATTAATTCATAGTTTTCTGAATATAAATTTGACTTTTTTTCACGGTTAGTTTGTAAATAAAAGATGATCGTTCTTAGACTGATTGTTACTCATAGGAACAGTGACCGCGGTAGCCTAGTGGTATAGGTATCGAGAGCTGAAACGTCCTTCCGTTGTTGTGGTGTGGTAGTTAGGAGAAGGGGGTACCAGCTCAGGTGTCGTCCACGTCACTTGACCATGGTTCCAAATTACGTGATCCGTCGTCAAAAGCCCTCGTGTAGCTGAACAGTGAGATGTTAATAATCAATTAATCAATCAATATTCATAGGAAAATTGAAAAATCGATGTTTATATAATGCATTCAACAGATATATTGAATAAAGTGCACCAAAAATTATTAAAATGCCATCCGGAACAGTGATTCTCAAACTTTCGATATTGGCCACCCAATTTTCAATCATAATTTTCCTCGCGCCCTCCCCCCTTCATACAATACCTGTGTATTGAATGCAATAATAATGTACTCTTTGACGTTAAAGCTGCAATATGATTTTAATCATAAACTGTATCAATATAAGTATTAAAAATTGTGAGTATAATATTGCATATGACAAGCCTGTGGGAGTCGCTAGTAATTTTTAAACTTGTTCTTAACTTAGTATTGAGAAATTAGTTATCAAATACATTGTAAAGTACTAATACATTTATAAGTATATTATATCAGTGTAAATATGTATTTTATTTTTTATTATATCAGAGTGTATTTTGTTTTGCTATCTTTCAGTAAATTTGTAATTTTTTAAATCTCTTATTTTCGACTTTTCAAAATGCTCGCGCCCCCCTCGTAGGTTTATAACGCCCCCTTAGGGGGGCGCGCCCCACAGTTTGAGAAACGCTGATCCAGAAGAAAAGATTTGAAAAATACCATATGAGTAGCGAATATTAAAAGCAATTTTCAAGATGCAATTATTTTATAAAAGTGAAAATCTGAAAAAAAATTAGTAATTATGTAAGGAAATTTGAGCAGACATCATTTTGTTAATAAGTACGATTGTGTTTTATTGTAAGAGTTAATCATTATTAAACCTAAATATATATATACTTTTATAATAATTTTTAAAAAAAAAAAAATAACAAATTTAATTAATTCATTTCGAAAGACAGTTCTACATCTATTTCAAGTATGCTCAATATGAAACGGAAAAAAAAAAAGCATTAAATGCTTTAGTTTTAATACATAGTTTATGATAACGAACCTATTAACAGACATGTAAAAATAAATCACAAATCTTGAACGGAATTCAATATATTAAATTAAATCAAAGAAATTAAATGAATCAATAGTATTATAAAGTAATTTTAGCATTACAATTTTGTAACATTACACACTTCAAACGATCTTTATATACACTCTATAACAAAAAAAAAAACGATGCACCAAAAATGAGCCGTCCGATAAACACAAAAATTGGTGGGTAGAAAGATTGTGTACAGAATAGAAAATGATTAAAATTTCAGAAAAATTGAATGGTTTATTTCAGAGTTAAATAGTTACAAAGTAACGAGCTCAATAAGATGTTGACCCACCTCTAGATTGGATGTAAGCTGTCACACGCCGTGCAATAGAATGATAAAGCACCCTGGTGGTCTCCTGCGGTATTTCTTGATAAATTTCCCCAGTTGTCGGGCCCGGTCATGAACATTCCTTGTTAGATGCAGTCGCCTTCCCATCCTAGACCTGCTCGATTGAAGAGAGATCTGGTGATCTGGCTTTCCAAGGAAGTGTTTGACAAGCTGTAAGAAAGTTCATAGCAACACATAGCGTATGTGGTCTGGCGTTATCTTGCCAAAAATGAGGCCAGGGTGCTGCTAAAGGAACGGTAGCAAAACAGTTCTCAGAATGTCGTCGACGTACTGCTGTGGTCTAATGACGACCAAAGGGGCCCGGCTATCAAAAGAAATGGTGCCCCAGACAATAACTCCTGGTTGAGGGTCTGTGTGGAGTGCAATAGTGAAAGCAAGATTGGCACGCTGCCTTGGGCTTCTCCAGACACGCCCTCGATGATCATCAGGACACAGTTGGAAGCGGGATTCATCGCTAAACACTATAGGTCCCCATTCAGCATGATTCCAATCTGATCGAGCTAAGCATCACTGTAATCTGGCTCGACAACATGCAGGTGTAAATGGAAGGTGGCGTAGTGGTCAGTACTAGCGTAAATTGCGCTCTATCAGCCGTCTGTGAATGGTCATGGTGGACACTCGTGTGCGTTTCGTACGTCCTGATGATTGATAACGATGAATCAGACGCTGTGACAGCTGATCTGACAATCAATCTGTCCTCCCAATCTGCTGTGGCCTTAGGTCGACCGCAACCATCATGACGCTGAAATCTGCCATTTTCCACCCATTCTTGCCAGAATCTTCTAATGCCCGCATTACTTCGAACCATTCGATTTGCCGATTTGCCCAACCTGCCTCTTTCAATTCAATGATACGACCTCTTTCAAACTCTGACAGTTGCTCGTAATGAACTCGAATCCCTCAGTCATTGAAAGGTATCCTAAATTGCAATGCAGCCGAAATTTTGACCATCAGACTGAGAATTGCTTGTTATAGACACCTGCTGAGTGCGCAGTTCCGATGCGCTGTATTTTCCGCTATTCATTCATTGGACATCAAATTTTAATCATTTGCATGTTCGGTACAAATGTCTTAGCATACGAAATTTCATTACAATCGGGCAGTTCCTTCTTGGTGCGTCGTTTTTTTTTTTGTTATAAAGTGTATTTGATATTTAGTCTATTTTGGCTAATTTTTACTGAATATTTTGTATTATAATAATAAACTTTTTCCTTTCATATTATTAAATTTGATTACAAACCAATTAAACATAGCTTGGTCAAAATAATTAGAAAAAAAAATGTAGTGGAAACTTTAATAAAAGGATAGGTAAAGTGCATATAGAAAAATTATCTTTGTTTATGCTTTTTGACACCAACTGTGAATTCCATTTTTTCAAAAAATGTATTGCAAGAGAGATTTCTTATAACTTTTCATAAAGTTTCCATTGAATTTAAATTGAACTCAACATAAATAAATAAGTATGCATTTATGTGTCGAGGGATGAATTTTCCTTTTTCTTAAATGTAACAGAAATTCAACAAATAACCATGGATTCTACATTAACATCGTACTATCAAATAAGTTTATACATATATAAAATTTTATACATTATATATTAAATTTTTACAGATATATGAATTTATTTAAAACAATTGAATATACAATTGAATTGATTAATGGATTATTAACGTTTCACTCTGAAGCAACAAGAGGGTTAGTGATGTGGACATCGTAATTTTGAACCTCGGTCAAGTAACGAGAGTCACATTTGACCACCCCGCTAGTTCCCCACCCAGCCAACGTAAAGCCTTTAAGCTTCGCCAGATTTAACGGGCATCAACCCTTGATACATGATGAGTATTTAGTAGCCCCAGGACTCGACAGAAATAACGTAGGCTTTGAGTTCACGACCCTGACTACTCCACCACCGCGGCTACAGCAAATCAATTGTGGGATCAAATTACTGTTAACTCGGGAGAAGTAGCGCTCTCGGTACTAACGTTAGTAGTCCCAAGGGGTGACAGTCACCCCAATCTTATTATTTTTTTTTATAATTATTTTTATTGTACACGATAAAAATCGTAATTCCAGTTAATAATTTAATTAAGAGAAAATATACTTACCGGCTTTCAAGGACTTTTAAACTTTTCTTTAATAATTTGAGAAAAAAATGTCCAATCAAACTGAACTAAAATAACTCAAATGTGCGCGACTTTAATAAAGGACACAAATCTCAGACACTTTTTGTTAACACTACATGATTGGTATTTGCAGGTAAAACTGTCATATTTTGCTCTTGTTATTGTAGTTTTACTGTCAAGATCGAGATGAATTGCATGTTGAACTTTTTCTCGCTTGTGTCTTTTTGATAAGGCACAGTGTGTAATGTGGTACACTTATGGCTTCATATATTTCTTGATGGATTCTTTCGGCAGTATTTGAAAATCTTCCTTTCGACTAAAACGTTTCATTTTCATCACTTTTCTAAAATTTAGTTTCTATACCATGATTAATATCCCTTATTTCATCCGGTTCTTCCTTCAGGTTCAGGTTTTTGCTTGGTCAGTTTTTGTTTTCGAAGATTCAACTTCATCCAATAGAAATCGCAGATGCCCATTGATTTTTCTTAATATTTTGTTCATTAACATTTATAAACCATAATGAGTCGTGCAACACAGCAAACAAAACCACTAAATTGTTCACAGGGGGAAAATGTAGCCTGTCCATAGAAAATGTTTTGGAACAAAAGTGGTCGCACAGGGATCTCAGTCAACCCAAGCACGACAAGATTGTAAAAAAAAAAAAAAAAAAACTTTTGCTCCTCTCAAAAAAGAGGGCAGATATGTGACAAATACAGTTTAGTTCCTATGAAGATTGTCATATAGGAGAATATTGATAAGAGGCCATTGTGGTAACAAATGTTTTCTCAGAATTAATAACTTCGTAAGCTTAGGGTGATTTTGCGCCTCGCGTGACGGCCGCGGTAGCCGAGTGGTATAGGTATCAGACCGTGGCTTGCCTTGTCACGAGTTCGAGCCCAGTACCACTAAAGACCCGCCATGTAGGGCAGCGATGCACGTTAAATCTGTCGAGAGCTGAAACGTCCTCCCGTTGGTGTGGTGTGGTAGTTAGGAGAGGGGGTGCCAGCTCAGGTGTCGTCCACGTCACTTGACCATGGTTCAAAATTACGTGGTCCGTCGCCAAAAGCCCTCGTGTAGCTGAACAGTGCGACGTTAATATTCAATCAATCAATCAAAGCGCCTCGAGTGACCTCTCTCGGGTTAATATTAACCAGGCACTTCTCGCGCAGGGTATGTCATACTCACCGTCTACTTTTTTTCAACGCTCCTTCTAAACCTTCTTTGGAAAATGGATAGTTTCTCGTGTAGCTGACTTTAAGGTCATATCCTTTGAGGGGCCTTAGCTTGTAAGCGAATTCTAAATATATGTTTTTGGATACTGCCTCTTCGGGTATGTCATATCCTGCGCGTGAATCACGGTTACCGTTCTGAATGCATGAGTAAGTTTTAAATCTCCCTTATGCTATGGCGTATTATTGTAGATATGATTAATTTAATAGATGGAGTACAACAGTATATATATATATATATTCGGATGAAGAAATTCTCTTCGCAGTATGATGAGAAAGAATCAAATGATGAAGAGTATAACAGCAAGTATGATTCCTCCACTGAAATCGATCCAGATTTAGAAGAGGGAGATACTGTTGAAAATAAATGGTTTATATGTAGAGAGACAAAATTATTTGGGAAGAACGTAATTTTAAAGGAGACAACTGGTACACATCTTATCCATTTTCAGATGAACGTTTGAAAAAAAAAACTATTGCTGGAACAATAAGATAAAATAAAAAAGAAATTCCAAAATTTTTGAATTTAAAGAATAGAGAAGTTTACTCCTATATGTTTAGTTTTAAAAAGATACAGATTAAAAAGAAAAAAAAAATTAAGGTCCAGTGAAAACATCGCACTCACGACGAGATTAAGGAGTGTATAAACAATGTACTGAATGCCCTTATAAAAAGAACGTGAAAACTAAATTTACGTGTGAAAAATGTAACAAACATACTGTATTTCTTTCTTTCTTTCTTTTTAATTGCATACAAACTTCACGGTAAAAACAGTTTTAACACTCTTGGATATGAGATACCCTGCGTGAGAACTTTCGATCATTTTTTTCGCACGAGTGATGCCCGGTTAAGACAACTGTGAAATCTTTTTAAATATCTAAA
Source organism: Trichonephila inaurata madagascariensis (assembly GCA_019973955.1). Lineage (NCBI taxonomy): Eukaryota > Metazoa > Arthropoda > Arachnida > Araneae > Nephilidae > Trichonephila > Trichonephila inaurata. The sequence continues at coordinate 946,415 of BMAV01019688.1, read as the reverse complement.
CAGCTTTCAATTATTTATATTAAATTTAATTTTTTCTTGGCATATTTTGAACTAAATATTTTTTTTTACATAACCGAACATTTGTTTGTATTTCTTTGATTTCTATCTTTACTCTTTCCTTTCCATAAAAATTCATCACATAACATTAAATCTTAGGAAAAGTTTAATACGTTTCACGTGAAGACTTTCATCAAAACCCAACTTTTTCAGCTATTAAATAAATTTAAGGGATATTAAGTTTAATTAAATTTTTAGTTAAACTACTTGTTAACAACGTGGAATTCTTTATAATTTAATACATGTTTTTATTAATGTATTGCGTTAGCCTCATTTCCAGGATATATATTTTAAATATAGCTTGGAAAAATATGTGACCTTCCCACAGTATATAGCTTGAGACTCATTTTTCATTCTAAAAGTAAAACTTTTAAAATACTTCAATAAATAATTTTTTCTTAAAAATTTGTTTATTAAAATGGTTATGACTATATATGTGTAAATTAAAATTATTCCTAATGAAAAAGTGTACGAAGAATGATGCCCATACTTTAGTTATTATCTTTCTCCAGCTATAATTGCTTTTATTATTTATTACTCAATAGATAAGGGTGTTATTTGGTGCAGGAGCTGCTATAATTTGTTCATTTATCAACTGCTCAAAAAACCTTTAATTAAACGAGTAACATTAGTTCTATAAATAGCATGTGTATGTGTTTGATTAATTATATTAATATGTTAATGCTCTACTAGTATCACGTTGTTAGTAAATTATATGTCTGTAAAATAGAGATGGACCAGAATATTATTTGGTGGAATATTGTATAAATTGTTAAAACTTTTAACAGTAATAATCGATAAGTCTCCATACTTTCTTCAAAACGCCACACAGACACGCACATGCACGCACGCCCACACACACATCAGTTTTGAGAAGCATGGTAAGTAAAAGCGTGTTTCAGATAGAAAAAAGGTAAAATAACTGCTACTAACAAGTTAGGTATTTCTTTATTGTTTTGAAGAAAACAAGTTACATTAATTTTTTCTAACTGTTTTTGTACATTTTCAACAAAAGAAAAGAAAATGAACTGTGTTAAAGTTTCTGTCCAAAAATTTTATTATATAAAGAATTTAAAAAAACATTTTTGTTTATTCTTCTCAAATTTTTATCTCAGCAGCTCCTGAAAATTATCTTTTCATAGTCTATGAAACATGCTTTTCATTTAAGTAATATTTGCATTTACCAACATGACAACTGTTAAAGTAAAATAAATTTGTCTGATGAAATTTTCTTTTTTTATCTGAAGTATACTGAATTAGCATGACACAGAAAAGAAAAAATAAATACAAATTCAATCAACCTTATGCTATGAAGTATTAGTTACTAAAATTGCGATTCAATAATAATATTAAGCAGTTGCGCTATTTTACCTTCAGTAATATTTTTAGATTTTTCTTGTTTAAGTTTTGTAACTTATAAAACGTAATACCGTAGAATACTACTTAAAATGAAAAAAAAAAATGATTCAAGAGTAACTAAAAAGTGTAGTCTTACTAAGAGTGTTAACTTGAAAATAATTTATAGGAATGATTTCAACAGCTTTGAATTCCAACATCTGGTAATAAAAGGAATACAGTATATAATTATTGTATACAATTATATTAAATATTTAAAATATTACTTATACCAAACCGAATGATTAGAATTATTGTAAGGCCATATTGAAAGGATTAATAGATTTTTAAATAAAAACTAAAGCGTTAAATCTACTTTGCTTAGTTTAATTTTGTTCTTCATTTCTTTCTCTTTACAAAATAAATATTTTACTACTTTACTACTTTTATATTTCCTTTAAATCATCATCTTACTCGTAACCAAAACTCTTAATTGTTAGACGGTGTAGTTATAAATTGCTTCACCAATTAAATCTATTTCCTTCCCAAAAAATTTTGTATCTAAATGCAAAAACCAAAAATACGGAGATAAATGAATGGAAATATCTGGCTGAAAAAAATTAATTCTGAAGTATTGAAAAAAATATTAACAATGGCGAATAAATATACGAATAATATTCGTAAATTAGAAAATGTTTTTAATTTGTTTTAAATGAGGCGAATGAATCATTAAAATAGAAATAATGTTTCTATATAAATTTTTTAAAGAAGCTTCTTAAGATAAAAATATTTTCTCTCTCTTTTTCTTTGAACCACATGAAAAAAAGGACCCACACTCACAGAGAGAGAGAGAGAGAAAACGAATTTGTCTTTCGTAAATCTCAAATTTCATTTATCTATTCCTATTGCAGAGAAAAATACATTAATAGATCCTAGCAACCAAGTAAAAGTGTCAGAAAATCCTGCTTCTGGCCAGCTACGTAAATAGAGAAAAACAAATCAGAGATATGTTCGACGACCTATGCACTCAGCGGTGGTCAAGTTTCACTGCTATCCCATCGGGATGAAATATCCCCATTTACGGTAGTAAGAGTTCTTACGAAATAGGAGAGGGAGTCTTTTTCGGGAATTTTTATTGTTGTCTGAACTAGTTTAAGGCAATAAATTTTTCCTACACAAGTACTATTCAGCAAAGCGATTTTTTTTCCATCTCCAATCCGGTGGGAGTTTTATTTCAGTAGAAAAAACATAGAATAGTAACACAAACTGGATTTTTATGTAAGAAATTATTAAAAGTAGAATAAAAATTTGATGGAGAAAATGATAGAATTGAATATTTTTAAATAAGAAAAGTAAATAAATGAGGAATGGGGAAAAAAATTGACCAAATAAATAATTTACATATTTCAGTCATGCCAATTTTTGCTGCCGTATTGTTGGCTAAAGTTCGCCTTAATTGTTTTGTACAAGTCAAACCCATCTTTAAGACTGTTTTTGCCATATGAAAGAGAGCATGAATTTTACGCAAAACACATTTTTGGACAGAAAAAATGACTCAATTTTTATAAAAATTTGTGACATTGTAACTCATGCATTTGTTTATAGTATAGTGTTTTTAAAATTTCAAAAATATTTCATAAATAATTAATTTTTCCTTTTAACATGGAAATGGATAGCTCATTTAACATTACAATATAGGAGAAAAAAGACCGAATACATTTTATAAAAAAAAAAAAAAAAAAAAAAACTAGAAAAAAAATGAAAAATATGATAAAATCAGGGATTTTCTACAGTATAGGGAAGCCAGAATATAATATTAATGTTCACAAGTACTTTTAAATATGAAAAGACATTCCAAATTAGGGTCCTATTTTTTAACATTAGCCAAAGGCAGTCTTAAGTTCATATTGCAGTAAAACAGTAGCAAATTTAGTATATATAACTTTGTTTGGAGTAACTGATTTATTTATTGGCGTAATGGAGAATATTAGCCCCCCACCCTGCAAAGACAGGTTTTGAACCCCAAGCCAGATCTTACAAAGGATTGTATCAGGTATAACATCAGACTTTGAAGCCCCTAAAATCCTGCCCCTCTCCCCCTATGTGGGGGTGTACATACGCCACTGGTTTTATATATAGATTATATGTGCTAAGAAAGAGAGAGATGTTTAAAATGTATAATCAGAAGAGAGAGAGAATTATTGCATCCAGAATCTTTTGTTTAATATAATTGCTCATAAACACAGTTTTTGAATCAAAGAGAAAAGTCAACGAACAGTAAAGCTGCTTTTTTTACTTCCTTAAATCAATGCTTCTCAAACTTTCAATATTAGCGACCCAATATTCAATCATATTTTTTATTGCGCCCCCCCCCCCCCCTCTTCCATACAAATAATAATGCAGAAATTCAGTAACACTATACTTTGACGCTAAAGCTACAATACAATTTTAACCTCTTTAGTGCCAACGGAGTATATATACGTTCGCTCAATCGGCGCATTAAATTCCCGGGACGTATATATAAGTCTTTCCGAAGTGCGATCTTTGGTGCGCATTGCTATCCATAAAATTATTTCGAAGGCTTTGGAATGCAATAAAAGAACAATGCCAGTGTTTGCGAAGGATTTACTTATATCATAGAATTTCTTATTTATTCATTTTCTTCCCCTTTCCTCAACATATCACATACGCTCTACTACTTGGAAAACAGAGGCATTGGGGAGCGAATCGCGTAACTTTTAATTGACAGTTAAGGGATTATTTATAAACCATACAAATTATCAAGATAAGTGTTAATTTTTGTGTATAATTTTATATGTGACGTCCATGAGGTCACTGGTAATTATTAAACTTGTTCTTAACTTAGTATTGTTAAATTAAATATATAATACATTGTGCATTACTGATACATTTATAAGTGTATTACATCAGTGTAAATGTTAATTTTATTTTTTATTATGTCAGAATGCATTTTGTTTCTTTACTTTCAGTAAATTAATAATTTTTTTAAATAATATTTTGTTTTCGACTTTTCAATATGTTCACGACCCCCTCATAGTTATACGCCCCCCCCCTTGGGGGGTGCGCCCCACAGTTTGAGAAACACTGCATTAAATGGTTTAATAACTTGACAAAACATATATAAGCTCTTTATATATCTCTCTCACACACATAACTTACACCTCTTTACACGTTGTTGAAACCCATATTTTTTGAAAATTACCTGGTTCTTATTGTACAGACATTTATCTAGTGCTGACCTATTAAATGGTTGTTTTAGGAAAAAAATATATATATATACAAAAATGGTATTAAATTTGGTAGTAATGAATAGCAACATTTAATTTATATATTTAAAAGGATCTCATTAATCCATAATAAACATTATTATATACATTCCAATTATTTAATAACTTCATGATGAAACATACTTAAAAATAACCGAATGAGATAAAGAATATATATTTTTACTAACATGTGACATTTGATCCAGATGACAAATGTGTATTTGTATTTGCTTCACTCCTAAGAGTGTGTGCACATAAAGGAAATTAGTGTTATAAACTTTATTTTAAGATGTGGATAATGCATTTAATTATGTTTTTATTTCATAAATATTAAAACTTTGCGCATTGACTTCATTTATACTTTTACACTCATTAGGTAATTTTACCCTGCAATATATAGTAAAAACTTTATCTAGGTTAGTCATTTGAAAACTGTCCATGATAAAGGTTAAAAAGTTTTCTACGTTTAAATATTAAGGTGCCGAACTGCTGAAGACAAATACTTGTTTAAGGTGATCTTGTGTAATTTAAATGAAAATCTTAGTGAATCTTTCTTAACCATACCTAAAATTTTAGTCCTCCATTTCTCGCTAAAAATTTCGTTTTCCAAAGACAGAATAAACAAGTAATATAAAAAAAAATAAAGTCAATTCTTACTTAGGTCAACAAAGAAAATTTTTATTTTAGTTACGTTTTATTAAATAGTTACAATTAAAATATAAATATGTACAGTCGAACTTCTCTATATTGCGAATTTTTCTACATAGAGAATTTTTTTCTGGAATCAAGAACATTTCACGATTTTCTTCATAAAATGACCTCTCTATAGCGACGTAAATTTTCTATATAACTAAATTTTTCTTTTATGATTGAATTTTTTTTCTCACTATTTTTAAAGTATTTCTGAACATTTCAAATTATTCTCTCTTTAACACATTTTATGGTGATCATACATCTTGAGCTGGTTTCATTAGATTTTAACTTGCCGAGACCAATAGAGTTCTGGACGTTTCAGTCAAGAAGTGCAACCTGTAACCCCTATTGTCCAGTTCACTAGAAACATTTTCGATATCCCCTTTCACCCTCAGTAGTCTTGTGTTCCAGTGTTCTAGTTATAAAATAATGTATGTTTAATATTACTTGTATGCTTTTAATTATAGAAAATGTCCTTAGAATTCATTAATTTTAATATAAAATTATTTTCTTAATATTGAAAATGCAGCGTATTCGACATTCTTTTTTCTTGTTTTCCTTGCAGTTTTTCTTTCTTCCTTTCTTTTTTTTGATGGGTAAGATATATAAAATAAACATATATTACTTTTAAAAAAAGTGTGAATGATTACTTTTTTTAATATATAGTGTTTATGAAGTAAAATTTTGTTTTATGTGCTTTATAAAATATATTTAAATGTAAACCTCTATATAACGAATTTTCCATATAGCGAACTTTTTTTCGGTATTCAGCGACTTCGTTATATAGAGGTCCGACTGTAGTTACAATTAATATAAATATGTATATACATATGACAGAATCATAATATTAAGTGACAAAATAGAAAGCGATTTTCTTTGTAATTTTCCATTTTCCTTTCTGTATATAGTGTTTATTTATTTATTTTTTTATTGAGAACATTTAAAACCCCGTGCACCACAAAGTGTCACACGGCGGCTTACATAGAAACGTGTATATATATATATATTATATTTCACTGAGAGATTACCATTCAAGTCACACTCTTATATCTTGAAATTGATGTGATTTAAAAAATTTCAAATGTTTAAAATATAATTTATAATTAGAAATACGTGTATTGTATCAGAATATCTTTTATATTATATTATAACGTTTTTATTATTACTGATTATTTAATACTCATCTTTTCACATTTTTCTGTAATTTATCATACAAATATGTGGTTTTGAGTGTTATGTGTTTCTAAATTAGTAAAGAACTACCATTATTCACTCACTATGTAATAAATGATGTTTACAGGAGACTTTTGTACTTTTCTAATTAATCACATTCATCAAAAGAGGGATTGTCTTGTATGGAGTACCGCCTCACAATGCCGAAGAGGATAACACCTGTCGTAAACAATATACCGGATTTCGGACATTGTATATTGTCAACCAATGGTGTCGATACAGAACGGATCTGACAAAATGTCATCACATTAGCACTATTCTGCCTCTGTAATTGGGTGTTGATTAGATTAGTATCCCATAGGATTGAGGTCCCATTATAGTCTGTTACTATCCCTATTATTGATTACGTACCCTGCGACACAAATTCGGTAGAATTAAGACATCCTAACTTTCCTATTCGCTGCAGTTGAGAAACAATAAAAGTGAAGTTGCAAAGATTCAGTCCAAAAGAGGAGGCAAGGAATTAATGAGTTTCTCAGAACAATTTTAAGTTTAAACTAAGATGAAAGATGTGCGATTGTACATTTCATTCGTGGGAAAGTTTTACTCGCAGCTTTGTGATTAAAGCAAACACATGGCGAGTTCTCTGAGTGATTTGAGTTATCTTGTGAGAATTCGTCTTGTGGATGATGGGAATATCCAATAAGTGAAAATTAGTTCGAAAGAGAAGTTCTGCTTTTAATTTATTTTCATTTGCAATGATAAAGCATTTATGAAATATCCCTTTAAGTTTCTACCGAAATGAAAGCGCCTCTCGATAATTTCTGTCGGAAAACTCTGAAATTATCGGTGTGATATCTTTTAAATTTATTAAAAGTAAAACGTTAATCAAGCAAGTTTATCAGTTTAGGACCATCATTTGGACAAGCGAATTCAGAAGATTATCAGAGTAGATTGTTTTATTACAGTAAATATAAAGACAGATTTTTTGATAATCGGTTGTTTTAAATTCTACCAAATAATGTTTCTGAATTTCAGTACTCAATGGCTTCTGTTGATTAAAATAGTTTCAATCAAAATGAAATTTGGAGTATTTTCGGGTATTTTCTATCGGAATTTTTTTTTTTACAATTACACCCAACTCTGTTTACATGGTATTTTTGTTTTGTTTTTTTACACAATCTTGAAATAACACGGAGCACGAATTTGCAATTTTTTTTGTTCTAGCACGAATCTCAAAAAAATTTGAAGATTCATGCCCTTTGAATGAGGACGGTTTGATTGAATTAATGACAGTTTATGATAAAAAAGAGTTCGATAAAGATGATGTTGAACGTGAAGTTCAGCTACTAACAGCGAGCGAGGGCTTAAAGTTAGCGATTGCTTGAAATTTGTTACAAATATGGAACATTTTCTTACTCATAATGCTGACATAAAGCGTCCATTACTATTTCAACGTAATCATAAGTTTTGTGTAGCAGGATATAAAGAATTATGTAAGGAACTTGAGACTTGAGAAACTAAAAAAAAAAAAGCCGCTAATAACAGATTTAGTAAAAAAAAACAAAAAAAAAAAACAGAGGCCGTTAATAACAAAAGAAATTCTTCATTTGAATCAAAACAGACAGTTGTATCAGACATATCTGACACATCTACTTACGGTAGCATTTTTGATCCAGTTAGTATTAAACATACACGCTTGTTATCAAGTTGCGATGAGTAGTTGTTAGTAGTTTTATTCCTAATTTCAGTTTGAATTTTTGTATGTTATATATACTTATATAGATTAAATTTTTATTTTACATTAATTAAAAAAATTTTTTTAATAAAAATAAATTATTTTTGCTTTATAAATATGTCAAATGGATTTTTTTATGATTTTTTTTCTTTTTTTTTTGCATGATTTTATGGAAAAATATTTAGACCAAATCACCAAATTTACCATATTTCACATGTATTTTTTACACCATTTTTTGCATGATATTCTAAGGAATGTATCTACCGTGTAATAAAAAAAGGAGTTGGGTTTAATAGAAATATTGAGGATTTGATTTGAATACTACATTTAGGAAATTGCTTACTCAGTTTTAATGTTTAAAACAATCTAATTTAATTTAGTTAAATTAATCAGTAATGGAGATTTTATTGTCTGGATGTCATGCCAAGATCATGCTATATTCCATATAATTTAATGCATGAAGTTGGTGCCACGTTAGCCAAGTGGCTATGGTCACAAACTCGTAGTCAGTGGGTCGAGAGTTCCAGTTCTAGTACCTCTGATGAACCACTCATAGAGCGGTTGATGAACATTAAATCTGTGTCTTGGCGCAGAAGCCTGATGACGGAATAGAAGTTTGGAGAGAGCAGTGCCGCAGCTCAAGTGACGTCCAGAGTAAATTTTTTTGTTTATGATTTCACACAGGCAAAGTATGTGTTTGAGACTACTGTCCTTTAATGCAGTGTTCCCCATCATTTTCATCGCCGCGGACTGGTCAACGTTGGATAATTTTACCGCGGCCCACTGTGGGATAGGATGTTGATTGTTTATATTTTAGATTGTTTTGATTTAATAATTTTATTTTAATTTTGTATTTAAACGGGCCTTCAGAATAAAGTACAGCTACATGAAAAATGTATACAAAGTGATTTAACAAGAAATATAAAGTGATTTTCATAAAAAGTAGCCTAAACCCAAGAAAAATATTCCACAGTAAGCAAAATGGAAATAATTTAACGTTTCTTGTATGGACTGGGTGTTAGAAACCACTGCTTTAATGCATAGATTTTATGATGCATTATCGAATGACAGTCTTTTTTTTCTTTTAAATGAAGCTGCGGAGGGTAACTACTATTGCAGACATAGTAAATTCCCCGTTAGCTGGTGTTACTTTGTAGTGTGGTGCCATATAGGTGGATATCAATTGCCACAATGTGATTTTCAATGTGATACACCCTTTTCACCTCAGAGGGAAGCACCTGAACTCTGATGATGCGAAATTGTTCTTGTTATTTAATTTTACCAAGAGCAACCGAGAATATCAAATAATAGTAAACTTTAAGATAGTATTCTATCATAAAATTCAGTAATTAATTTCAGTACATTATCTGTGGATGTGTGTTCCAGTTGTAAGCTGGTTTGTTTTTCACATTAGCTTACCGTGACATCTACTTATATAAATAATCTAAATTGAATCTCAGAAGCTGCACATGTTTTCTCTAATTTATTTTCTGTTGTTTTTCATTTCTCTTTAGAATAAAGTACTAAATATCCATAATTTACTTATAGTAAGGTATATAAAGACAAATAGGAAAGTGATATTTACAAAGTATTGAAGCTGAAATATCTGCAGAAATTCAAACAAATTTATATGAAGTTAATAAAATCGGTGTAAAATATATACTCCAAACTTAATTTTATTCTGCATCTTAACTATTAATTACTAATGGCAGAGAAATATATTTCAAAGCTTATTTACTTTCTATCATGCCTTTAGGAAAACATTGGCTCATCAGTTTTCACCCGAGGTATATTCCAAGAGAGGTTGTGAGGAGGTTTTGTCATCATTATCGTACTAAGTGAAGCATGCGGACAATTCCCGCAAAAGCTTATCTGCTGTAAGAGCTAGCCGCCAGCTCTTCATATCTAACATTCATGTTCTAACATATCTAAGTTGTCGGTTCATTAAATAATGGTTTTAGCGGAGTTTCCGTAATAAAGTGCCCCCGGGAGTTCAGATTTAGTCCTAATCGACCTGAGACATGCAAAATAATCAGAATTATAGGTTGAGCATTAGAATTCATTTGATAGGCTGTAAACTTGCTAAGGTACGCTTCAAGTAACAAAATCTACATGATTGAGTATAGGTTTTAAAGAAATTAAGTATATTAGAGAAGTGTTGGTGAGTACAGTTTTTGAAATAGCTGATAAAAAAGAACCAATTAACTCACTAACTTAACAATTAATTTATAAATGATTGTCTATTCATTGGTGAATTTTAAATCCATTATGAATACAAATTATTATTACAATGAATATATATTACAAATCAGTATAACATTTGTCCACATGCATACTAGTATTCTAGGTCTTTTGAATTGCGAATTTGTATGTGAACTAATTCACAAACTAATCCAATATTCAAGAATCAAAAAGAATAATACTTGTTTCAACAAATTTAAAGTTCGATTCTTTAAAATATCTCATACAGAAAATATTCGAAAAAGCATTGTCATAACTTTTCAAATAGATAGAAATATAAATAGGAATTTCTTAAAATATATATATATATGATAAAATAAAAGTGATAAATTTCTTAAACTTACAATTTTAAAGAAGAAAGAAATTGGAGTTCAAGAGACACAACAAATGTAGATACAAAAAGAGTCTTTGGACTAAACAGGATACCTATTATAATTTCTACGGCTGTCGCTGAATTAGGCCAGTGATTTAGGGTTAAGCAATGCTTTATGGATCCACCTTCCCCGTACAGCAAAAATTTTCGGCATAATAGTAAAAAAAACCAGAGCCATGTTGAAAAGTTAAGCCTATTTCTAACACACGTGGATGATAAACCTGACAATAGAGGAAAATTAAATTATGAAAAAAGAATATTAATGTTTCTCTCAAACAGAGGAGTATTAAGAAAATTTTCTATAGAAAAAATTTGGATATAAACTTACTTATAAAAATAAAAACCATGAATGTAGCAACCATCTATGCAGAAATCCCTCGCTAAATGGTGTTAAAATTTGAATATCAATACAAGAAGGAAAAAAAAGTGGCACCACCTAGATAGTTATTTTGCAATTAAACTAAGCACAAAAGATATTTTAAAATAAACTAAACATAAGATATTTTTTTAATAAATTAATGAACTAAGTTATATAAAAATAGATTTAATATGAAATAGAAATATATTTAAAATTAAATTTACTTGGATAATTGTATTCCAGACAATTATTACCAAATTTCATGTAATTACTATGCTTTAATACATTATCAGTAACTGATACATTGCTTCTTTTCATAAAATTTAAGATAATATTTCTAAATATTAATAAGTGTAAGTTACTGCCCCAGAAAGGCATTTTTATAATGTTAAAATCAAACGAGTCTCTTTTATCAAAATTATTACTTTTTAGCAAATTATTTTTAACGTTTAATTAAAGGTTCAAAAAGTTAGCTGACTCATTATTATCTTTAGTTTTTAATAATTTCAAATAGTGGGGATAATAATTAAAGCTAGGAACAAAGTCTACAAAATTAATAAATATAATTAAGTCATCTATGTTTCTTAAAATGTATTAAAATCTGTAACTAATGCTATCATTTTCATAAAAATGCAAGTAAATATTGGCTAAGCAGTTACTAGCTGGTCCACCTTGTGTTAAACCTTTAATTTGCTGATAATAAGAGTTATTATGGAAAACATAAGTTTCATATAATGCTAATTGAATAATAGAAATATATTTATCATGTTTTATTATCCCATTCCAAAAATATTTGTTACATGCTATTTTAAGAATCTTAAGCATGTCTTCTGTATCTATTGAGTTAAATAAATCTTCAAAATCATAGGTATAAATAGAAAAAATTTTTTTACCTTGCTACGCCTAATAATGTCCATACTATTCTTAGCAATAATAGAATTATCAATTATGTCTAATGTAGATTGAATAATATTTTGTAGCTTCTTGCCCGGATGTGTAACATAAGTTTTAAAACCATTCGTAATAGTTCTAAATTTAATAGTTATATATATATATATATATAACATAACAAAAGTGTAAAGGCAGAGAAAAGAAACCGAAATAAGCAAATTTAGCATAGAAATATGTGGGAGGGGAAATACCCCACTGAAGAGATAGAAGCTGTTGAGAACGGTAGATGAAAGGGCTTTGAATGCTTATTAACACACCAATTCGGAGCTCACCGACATGCATTCCATGTATGGGGCTCCAAATATAAAATAAGCGACTGCTCTGAATGATGTATTGGATAGGATATGAAGTGGGTCCGTTCATTGGCCAACACGCTCCCTAAATTTGACATTCTTGTATTTCTTGTTGTGGAATCAGATTAAGAACATGGTTTATAGATACCCAACTGAGTTTCATGAAGATCTTGTGAACAGAATGTCAATTACTACTGGAAATGTGCGTGACATTTCTGACACTTCTGTTAATGTACATCAATCCCATTGTCACCCCTATGAATCTCGCATCACTGGAGGTCGATCTTTCCAGCTCCTATTGTAAAAGGTTTGGTCATCGAAATGTTTATTCCTTTTGACTTAACATGTATTCCCCCCCCCCCTTATCTGTTGCTAATATTTATTTACTTGTTTACATTTACACGTCTAGTAATATTTTCGTACCTTCATTCCTACATTTAATCTGCATAGAATGATTAACAGAATTTGATTAAATAATAGATTTAAAATATTTAAATTATACTCACAAATCCTCATATAAGATGAGAACAAAAATATATACATTCTACCAAGTACAGGAAAAATATCGTGGAACATTTCAGATTCCATAAGGTTAAGAATCTTATAGGTTTCAGCAAAGAGAAGTTATTGGGCATTTGAACGGTCTGAAAATGAACATCATTGAACCATAACCTCAGTCAATAGGTGGATGAAGGAAATGCTAAGTGGAGTAAGTATGGATCAAATCCTGACAATCATTGTTTTCTGAATTAATGGACATCATGAATGAATGTATTGCTGAAAGGAGTGAAAAGTGTTTGGTTGTTTGCTTGGTTGTTATTCAAATAATTGTTTTTGCAACGGTCATAATTCAAATCATCACAACATTGGATGGCTAGCTTTCTCGAGCGATATAAACTGTGGGGAAACTTACCATGATATTTCAGAAAAATCTGGCACAGCTGTATGCGAATGAATATGCAAATAAATGTAATTCCTGAACACGAATAAAATGCAAATTATTGTGCCTGGAAAATAAGATATCCCCTTAAAATAAGCCTCAATGCTTCTTTTTCAGAAAAAAGAAAGATGTAAACAAAGACCGTGTGTAAAAAGAATCTTATACATATTGAAAACGTAATGCCAAAATGATATAGCCAGAATACTATGCAAATTTCAGAGTGAACCCACCTTATCGAGTTATGCAAATGATGTAAAGAGGACAGCTCTTCAGAATGTACTGGATAGGCATTTGAGGAAAGAAATTTGCAGAATGCGCAGTGGCCGTGCAGTTATTTCAGTTAAATAAATCATTGTGGAAAATTTTGCTTGCTTCATAAGATTTAAGTGTAATAGCAAAGAATATTTGGGCGCCACCAACGGAGAATCAGGCAGATGACTTTACGAGTGGTATAATAATTGCACTGAGAAGGGCACATTTGTCCATGAGTTAAAATTGGCTGACACCTACATAGACCACAATCCCCAGGCTGTAGCAAAGATGATTGGAACAAGAAAATGGCTCCTAAAGACGATGTAGACCCAGAACGGCCTCGTACATGAATGCCTCGCACCCCGTCCGGTAGATCGGAAGTGGAGGACATGCCGTTTGACCTCTATCATTGGACCTAAGCCCACTGGAATTTTTCTTCAAGAGGGGGGACGTATGGAATCTGAAGAGGACGAGATGGTAGATCTCCTATCAAAAATCATTGTGAATGTTGAAAAAATTGAATGAGCACCTATTATCATCGAGAGGTTGCAACAAAACGCATTGTCGTCTTTTTAGGCACTTTCTGTGAGTTTTATATGAACGAAAGTCATATTATGTAACTTTTGGCATCGTTTATTCGCTTTTCCAACATTTTTATATAAAATCAGGTTTTAATTCTAATTGTACTCTTTTCAGTCTCTCAGAGTGGAAACCCCTCAGGGGGCTCACCTTCTTTAGGTGGGTACGGGTGTCACAATCCCTAGGTACCCTAGTGATCTTTTCCTTTTCCCAAGGGGTTTACTATCTTTGGTAAACATGGGTGTCACGACCCCGGGGTACCCCAGTGATCCTTCTCTATTTTCGACCCTCCATCTAGTCATCCAATTTCTTCTTTTCCCGTCCAGGCCACAGACCTATGAATGTTTGGCGCAGTATAGCCAAAACCGGCTCTTGCGCCATAAAACACCAAACTCAACTCAACTCAACTCTCAGAGTGGAATACGATCCTATGCTCAATGGTATTTATTGATTTTCTGTTTGGGTAACATCACCCCTCTTATTTTGTAAAAAACCCCCTTAGATTCACCCTGTATCTCTCTCAAAAATATGAGAAATTTCAACCCAGCATTATACTATTCATATTAATAAGTATCATACTATTTTAGTAGATGATTTTAAATGCTCTCTTTTAAGTAAAAAGAATATAAAATAAATATATAAATGTGCATGCATTATATACAGAAAAATAGAAGATATATTTTTTTCCTCAGGATGCTTTTAATTATTTAAATGACTTGTATTTATTTAAGAAAAATATCACCAAGTTATAAGAAATACCAATGTATTCGTGCACATGCGTGCATACAAGCGTTGATATATCAGGGGAATTTTAAGTAACTTGATACTTATATTTATTACTTTCATTTTAAGCAATATAAGTAAAATAATATATTTAAAACCACATGGAAATATGTGGAACCAAATGCAAAAGGACACATTATTGTAAATTCTATAGTAGAAAACATGCCTTAATTTTAGGAGAAAACAAGGCCATAGATTTTTAAGAGATTATTTTAAATCTTTCTCTGAAAAAAATGTGAATCACGTGAAACCTTTAAACATGTTTGGTCTGAACTTATAATAATAATACTGACATTTATTTCAAACCCTTTTATACCTTTATTTCTTGAAAAGCTCCTCTTGAATAAAAATATGGGATTTTCAGATTTTGAAAATGCCAATAAAATAAACAAAACAAATGGGGCACAAAAGTAGTCGTGAATCTCTCATATCTGTTGGATGCATTAGAGCTCATCTCTTCTGCAAAAAGATATCGTGGATTTTAACAGGTGTCTAATCTGAATCTACACCAGAGCGGTTTTCAATTCCTCGTACATTGCCTCTTTCTGAACAAAAATATGTGCTAAAATAGACTAGAATCTCTCATATCTGTCGGATGCATTAGAGCTAATCTTTTCTGTAAAAAGATATCGTGGATTTAAACAGGTGTCTCTCTCTCTCTCTCTCTCTCTATATATATATATATATAATCTGAATCTGCTTCAGAACGGTTTTCAATTCCTTGTGCATTCCGCCATTTTGAACAAAAATACGTGCTAGTGAATAAATTTATAAATAATGCATTATACATAAGAGTACACCAGAAACACATGCATGGAAGAGGAGAACAGAGGGGGGAGCGTAGTAACCATACCATTAAAATATGTATCTACCTCATAATTTTCTCTCTATGAATAAGAACAGCACTTTCTCCTAGTTTCTCAAAGATCGCGAAAGACACTTTATCTGCTTCGAAATACTAAATATTTTAAAAGTATGCGAAGGCAACAAAATAAATTTTGAGACAGGGAATAAGAGATGTGACATATTTGCAGCATGTATAATGAAGAATGGATTAGCGCGAGAACGTAAGGATTTTAGGCCTTTGTGAGAGAAAGTGCTGCTTACATTACCATATTCATGAGCAAAACATTTTTATGATACTGCCGACATGCAATTGCTCTGTATAATATATTCTTTCTTTTTTAATCATTGTGTCAATCATAAAAATCCCTAAAAAATGGAGGAAGACCACATTTTTACTGTAGGGCTTATATCCCATGCATAGAATGTTCTGTTAAGCCTCATTTAAAGGAGTTTAGAAACAATATGTATTCAGTAATACTGTTCTTAAAGTATTAAAATTAACATATGACATTGTAAGAAGCAAGACTTATAAATACCTTCCTAGGAATTTAAATTTAATTAGATTCGTTTTAATTACTCGAATAAAATGTTTATGATGTTATCACATCAAAAACATTTTGTTTCTGAAGTGCCGTAATTTTGATAAAATAATTTCAAATGTGTTCGATTTTGCATTTATAATAATACAAACGTTAAGTTGCTAGTAGGGTTAGAGTACTTGTACAGTCATCCCTGCTTCTCTTCCCCGTTACTGGCGGCTGCAGTAACAGAAATAATATAAATGAGCTCTTAGCTAGGATTGTTTTCGGCAAGTAGTGAGTACGAGTCCTGATGCTGTGTATTTATTGGTTCCATTAAAGATTCTCCGTGTAGAGGGACTGATGCCCGTTAACTTTTAGAGCACAAAATTAAAATATTGGCGTAGTGTGGAAGTTTGGAGAAGAGGTGATGACGCTATTGTCGCACTCCTGACTTCATCGCGGCTCAAAATTATGAGGTCCACATTGCTAATAACACTCACATAGTTTCAAAATATGACGTTAATGGAGAATCAATCAAGTTAAGGTATCAGACTACTTGCGACAATTTTTTTTAAAAAAAAATGTAGATATTGAGATTTTTTGGGGGTTTTTAGATTTATTTAGTACATTTTAAGAAAAAAAAAGCTAAAATTAAGATGAGAAAAATAAATTATTACTACTAAAATGGGAAAAAACTACATAAATGGGGCTCGCTCTGTACAAATAGTAAATGAACAAATTCTCAGTTTTTCAATTTTGATGTATTACTTTGCTATTTCTTTTTGAAATAAGGATAAGATATATTTAAATTTTACAAAAACTAGAGCACATTCTCTTAGCTATTATACGAAATTACTTTAAAAAAAATAGTGATTATATTCACATAAAAACTGTAAATTTTGTAATAAAACAGTGATTGATAAATCTGAAAGTGAAAACACTTCTACTGTTATACGGAACATACACACAAAATTTCAGCAAATTATTTAAAAAACTTTTTAAGAAATCGCTGTGCGCGTTTGAACTTTTTGAAAAAAACTCATTTCAAGTAAAATGCATTTTAAAGTTTGACATCTTATGTAAAATTAGCTTTTTTTTCTAGTGAATGGAAAATAAAAAAAAAAACTTGGTATTTTTATCAAGCTAATAATATGGCCTATAAAATAAAATCATAAAACAATTCGTCAATTTTATAAAAAAAAATCATGATTTTAGGGTAGTCGGATACCTTAAAACGATAATACAATTAGGCCTCGATTTAACCAATTCATTGGGACCAAACATTTTTTTCATTAATTCGGGGTTATTTGTTACATCGGGGTCCAAAAAAATTTTTAAATAATGCATTT
>BMAV01019688.1:901742-919530 GCA_019973955.1 Trichonephila inaurata madagascariensis | reverse complement strand
TTTATTATTGTCATTTTTCCTTTTAATAGTGTTTAGATTTCTGAGCCGATTACTTTAACGATTAAGTATGTGTGTGTATCGACTTTTGATGGGAATTTATATATTTTTCTGCTCCTATATAAATTCCACATAACAAATGTCGAAACTGACTTTATATTAGGTTATTATACATAATAATCTGAATGTTTTTTATCTAACAGAAGATTTATTTTTTCAATAATTTAAATATAACAACTAAATTTATACAAATTTCGGTCATTTTGTTAATGCAATACATAGTTCTGACTTTACATTAAAGCAATTATATCATTTTTAACTTCATACTGAAAGTAATCAGTTTATTTTAATGTATTCTACATTTCTTAATCATCCTACAAAAAATTCTTAATTATCTGAAATTCAAAGTAAATTAATTTTGAGTTAAAATTTTTAAATAAAAAAGATTCTCGTATTGTTTCTTACTTATAACTACAGTCTCTTTAAAGTAATTATAAACTTGATAAAGAGGTTACAGTTTTCGTGATTTTTTTAATAAGAAAATATATTTACAGTCGGACTTCAATTTAACGAATTCATCGAGACCGAACAAATTATTTTTTAAATCGAGGTCCAAATTATACAACTTTTTTTTTTGCGCTTACCTTTTGAAAATTCCATAAGCAACTACACAAAAATATCCATTGTTAGGAATTGCACACTTTTTATTCAGCAGCTAAAAATACAATAAGCGAATTATTACGCACCAGTTAATTGGAAATTTTAAAATAACCTTCTGATAAAATGTTTGAAAATCTTTTGATTCCTGACTCGAAACAATTCTTTTTCTACTTAATGCAGACAAGAAAATACTGCGTCCTTTGCATCTTGCTGCATGAGGTATGCTTTCATATTTTACAAATAATGTAAGGAATTAGAAAATATAACAGTTTTGATAAGAGTTTAATTATCAATGTCTGCATAAAAATCACTACGCATTTGATTTCGACCATCTGAAATGCTTAACAAATTTTCAAAAACAAATTTTTTTTTTACAAAACTGCACATATAATAAATCTCACTTCCCTTAGAAAGGAGAGCAAATGATAAAACCTTTTAAAATATCCCCTGGGTTGTGGAGTAAGATGAGATAAAGGAATCTCCTGTGCTATTCAAAATCCACACGTTAGAGGTATAGACGAGTCATCAGTGTAACCTAAAGTCTTATAATGGGTTATAGCCTTCGCTGTCAAAAAGTTGCTACTTACAAGAAAAGTCTTTTCTGTTCTGGGCAAAAAAGATACTGTAATAAGAATAATACTGATACTACTGGTGCGTGTGTGGTGTTATATTGAAATAATTCAATTAATTTTGTCTTTTTCTTTTTGTTTTATTGATAACATTCGGTAAATTTCAATAAAACAATACTTAATAATTTAAATTACCAAGTTAAAATATTAGACTGAAAATATAACTCTAGTAAACAACGGCACTCCTAAATATGCTGAAGCCAAGATCAAGATTACAAAAATATCCGTGGTAAATAACAGCACCTGTTAACGCTAAGTCAAGTTCAAGATTGACACTAAGGCAGAATCCGTTACATATGGTTTTCGTCGAGATAGACCACATGGATCTGAGCGTGGTGACAGCTACGCTCCACCCACTCAGGGGGCCATTTAATTCACAACAGATGCCATTTCAAAAGTCCTATTTTTTCTAATCCAAACTAAAATTGTTTTTTGTTCGGTTGTTGAAATAATTTGTTAATTCGGGGGTTTATTATCTGTTAAATAGGGGGGCTTGCCTCCATTTTAACTGGGGGAAGGAAAAAATTCATTAAATAACGAAATTCTTTAAATAGGGGTTCGTAAAATTGAGGTGCGACTGTATATATATATATATATATATATATATATATATAATCTTTTAAAATCAAACAAATATTGACTTTAATTATTATTTAAATAATTCTTCAGAATTCACGCTTTTAGGCCTTGAACGTGGATTTGAGGGATACGAATGTACACAATTATTTCTGGGTTGATCCTAAAAAATCTATAGAAATGTTCTTATTGTTAAAAAAAAAAAAAAAGGAAATGAGTATATACAGATATATAACCAGGGTAGCTAATATCCAATCTGAGAAGGCCATTTTTCTCTTTTGCTTTTTTATTAGACTTGTAAAGATTTGCAAGGTAAACTGTGATAAGATGAAAAAAGATAAGGTTAAGAATTTAAAAGTTAACACGTGGTCTATTCGATATCAACGGTAGCGAGTAAACATTGATCGTATTGAAGTGCGCGGCAGACTCAAGTTCTTTTCGAAGGTCGAAAAGAGTTCTTTCAATACCAGCCAGATGCGGTTTGGCATACGGCTACGATGGAAATAACCTCATATTTTTGTTGTTATTGTCGCTGTTTCGTATTTCTTTCCTGGAAGTATTTTCCTGGAAATCAAAATTCGATAACTTTCAACTTCTACCATCAAAAGAACACGATTTTTGTTCCCCTCGCCGTGTTGCAGAGTGGATCGACCATAGCGTGCAAGTGGGATTTATAGAATTTCGATTGAGTTATGGAAGGGGAAAAAGAAATAAAAATTATAGTGAATCTCAGAATTCTTATACATTTTTCCCTCAAGAAATTCTATATGTAATGAATCTCGAAGTTATTGCATATTTTCAAAGCTTCAGGGGAGGGGAAAGGATCGTAATTATGCTGTCCTGAATATGTTTCAGGATAAAAAATATGGAATAAAATATGATTCATTTATCTAGGCTGCTTTGATCTCTTTGAGAGCATAAAGTACAAAATATTAGAAATACTGATCTCAATATCTGTTATTGTGTTAGAAATAGAATATCTGTACATTTTCAATTTCCAAGCATTATTTTAAGGGCAGGAAATAAAGATTTTCTTATGCGCATGGATGTAAATAATAAAAACATGTAATGCAACACAACTTTGAAGAAAAACTTCATTCGGTACACGAATAAAATATAAATTTTTATATAAAAATGAACAAATATTATATCCTGCATTTTTGTACAAAATCAAAGGGAATTTATGGTGATTGTATGGATGAATGCTGTCTGGATGCAAGAGCTTTACTTATTCAAATTGTAAGATGAATCATTTTTGAAAATAATATGTACTTTGACAGAATATTTTCAGCTTCTTTCTGAACTTGAATTTTCAATATCATTGAATCACACATTTATGAAAAGGTAAAGTTTTTCTTTTCTTATTAAGCAATTATACGCAGAAAAACAATATTTATTTTTTTTTTTGCAAAATCTCTTGAAAATTGTTTTATTTATTGTTTGGTACGATTTATTCAGTTTAAAAAAAAAAAAAAACTGAACAATAAATATTCAGGGACTGGTTTGAAATGCATAAGGTAAAAGCTATATGAGTACATTATTGTAAACCTGAAGATATAAATGGGGTTTCTGAAATATTATCAGGTAATGTTTTATAATTATTCTTCTATACTTAAAACATTAGTTTCTAAATTAATGGTACGGTTGAAAATTCTCCTTTCTCTTAGTTTTAATGGAATTTTGGAAAGCATAGCAAAAAGGAAAGAGTATAAATCATATGTAAATGTATTATTTTTAAGTAAAAGTTTCAGGGGTAATTACTATTCCTCTAGATTATACGTTTCTCTAAGAAATTGAAAGTGCATTTGAAATTATGCATAATTTAAATAATTGTTGGACTTTAGTACTTACTATGTAAAAGCCTATGAGGGATATACATATATTGAATATCATTGTTATATATATATATACTGGATATGCTGATTGAGATCTCATTACCGATTTAAACTCACATCAGCATTTTTAATAAACAGCACAACTTCTTTTTAAATACTGTACCCCGGGGGGGGGGGGAGGGGGGGGGGGGGTCCCACAACCCTACGGTTTTACTCTTTCTCTTGCCAAACTCATCACTGTCCCAGTCCCCCCCCACACTTCTGGGGACCCTAGTCTATTATATAGTTGTTAAAACAACGCCATATCCAGTGGCATACTCTATCGAAGGGTGTGGGAGTTAACCCCCCGTGGACCAACAGATTTTTAATTTTAACCGTAGAGGTTACCCCTTTTCACTTCCGTCTACGTATTTTTTAGACTGTAACCTCCCTTCCCCTCTCCCACAAGAGAGACCCTGTGTACGCCACTGACACCATCTATTTTCTAAGCCCCCACACACATACATGTCATGCCACCTCTATTTTCCGAATTCATGAATTGTAACATCTTTCCATAAGGGCATGCCTAGTTCATGATAAAATATAAAATTTCAAAAGATTTGAAAATTTGGAGATTCTATCAACCATTTTTCTCCATAAGACATTCTGTTAAATATAAAATAAGAAAAGATCTTATCTAAATTAAATGCATACCAATGCTTGGCTTTAAATATTATTTACTAAACCGAAGGTATAAGGGGATGATTATTTACAAAATATTTTCCCTCGAGAGGACCATTGTGTTGTTTTTGAAAGGACATATCGACAGATGGCAGTGCAGGCTTTCTATAGAACAATAAAATAATTCCTACACTCTACTTCATCGGAATATAGCGTCTCAGTCAACACATTCCAAGGTCTTGCCCAAAATGTATGCATGTATAATGCATTCGGTTAGCGTGCATATTTTCGTTAGTAGGGCTCTAAGAAAAGTCAGAATCTTATTGCATTAAAATTTTAAGAAATTACGTCCTTCTAATTTGTAAGATTAATTTACTTCTGAACTTAAAAATAATAGTTTAATAATTTAATAAAATATTGATGTATGAATATTAACATCTACAATGTTAACAAAATATAATTGCTAGCATCTATTTTATCATAATTATTGCTGTTTAATTTCTAATTTATATAATACTGTATCTAGATATTCAGCAAAAAGTTCGTTACTGCTAGTTTTAATCAGGATTAAGTATGTGCTTTAAAAGTAATCTTATAGGTTTAAACTGCAGAGTTATAATTTTAAAAATTACTTAAATAATAGTGCACTAATGTTAAGTAAAACAAAAATTATATCAATAATATTAAGAATATTTTTATAACTCGCTATGCAATTAAAATAAACTAATAACAAATATTTTTAAAAGTATTATCTCTGTTAGCTATAGTATTGTCATTTGTGAATTGATAAGGGTGGTATTAAATTATTATTTAGCCTTACATTAATTATTATTAGCCTTATTAAAACATCACCCTAACTATCAAGAAAGAATAAACTAATCAATGGAGTTTATTAATTATTTATATAAAACGATAATTATTTATAAAATTAAGTTGGGTAATTTTATTATATTGAGATTATTATAACCTTCGATTTTTTCTGATTTATGGGAAATTAAGAATCTATTACTTTGAATGTAATTTATAACAAAGTTTATGTGTGTGTACCGACATACGTATGCTACTATTCCATTGAGGTACTTTAATAATATTGTAAAAAAAGTCTTTCCACTTGTTTTAAACATAACTGCACATTAAGTTAACTATTAATTATAGTTATATATCTTGGAAATTGGTTTGACCAATGCTGTTGTTTGTCGAATGGTTAAGATGATTTCGTTAAAAGGGTTATGAATAACTTGACTCGTGCAACGTTTTCATCTAATATCGATGAAAGAAAATTACCCCTCTGTCTTTTAGAGAAAGAGTATTAATTTATCCTGTAACATCAAGAGTTAGTGCGATAAAAACGTAGTATTTTTTTTTTAATAAACAGAAATTCGTACTCGTTTTATTTGAATTACACGAACAATATTAAATATTTTAAATGTATGGCATTTTTTTTTTTTTTTTATTTTTTGCTGAAATATTTATTTTTTTTTATTTTTACTATTTTTAAGAAGAGCTTTAAATAATAATAATAAACAAGTATTAGTTGTTAAAATGTTTTAAACATTTTTAAGATAAAATCCTTTTTTTTTAAAAAAAATATTTTTCTCAGTTTTTTTAAGCCTGCAAAAGCATCTACTGGGCTTATCTATAAGAAAATATTCCAATATTAATATAGATATGCCATTTGACAAAATATTTCAAATTAATCAAATCGATTTTTGAAAAAAAAATATAATGCTTGATAACGAAGATGGCTGCCGTTGACACGTGATTAAAGTAATGCAGATCTAGCCAAAGCATATATATTCAAAGTGAAGAAAGGAATGATATCTCGCTGTATATCGCATTCGATAAAATATGCTTAAGTGGATATTTATTTAAATTTATGTACATTTGCAGTTAGATGATCAATTTCTTCCGTTTTATATTGGAAAGATATTCGAGCTGGCTTCACGAAGAATATTTTTCAGAAAAATTTCTTGTAGCGTAAAGCAGTATTATCATAAAAACATCTGAAGAGTTTGACTGATATTGCTTGAAGCAACGTTTGCCATGGAAATAGAATTTTTCAAGAAATTACGATAGTTTTTTTTTAAAAAAATCTATTTTTTATTTCTGTAAGAGATCTGATTTTGTATAATATAATATTTGAACTGATTATCACATGATTTAGAGTGAAAGTTGAATAGTTTAATTTAAAAATGATTTAGTTTTTTTATATGAGTAGACGAAAAAAGTATTATTCATTGAATTATAACATATCTCCAAGAGCCTCTAGTTAATAAACACTCTTAGAAGAGTACTATCGTGTTGTATTCTGTAAAACATTAGCTAAAATTAAAAAGGAACAGTAATTTATTTAAAAATTGTTTTAATTATTAATGCTCTGTGTAATCCTGAATATAGTTATTAACAAAAAAAGTAATATAGCACTAAAAATAAATATATTTTTTTATTGTAAGAACCTAGAATATACCTAGTTTGAAAAATTATGTTATGAATTACTTAATATATATGTTAATAATATAAAGTAGTTCATATTATGTTTATAATATAAATATTATTTTTTTTGAATTAGTTATTATTGTTATACAACTCACTTAATGTTTGATAAATAAATTCACCAGTTACATATTAATTAGTAATGCTAAGTTTTAAATAATTTTTTTTTCTTTAAATCAAACAAATACGAGTCTCATAAAAAATCATAATCGTAAAACTTGAAATAAAATTGTGGCTCTAAATTAATCGTATTAAATGCTTTAATCTTTAAAACTCCAAATTTCTATAGCACAAGGCATTGTAGTTTTATAGCCATATAAATTATTTTTGATGTTTAATAAACAAAGGAAAGTTTATTTTTTTATATTTCTATCCCCTTCAGTTGGACTGTTGTATAATTATATATTAATAAACCCAACCAATAGCAGATTTCAAGAAGTCCTTGTGGATTGGATTTGGCTCATTTTATGAAGGCATTTAGACCAGGGATGGGCATCAAGTAGATCGTGATCGACCTGTGGACCGCCAAGACATTTGGGTCATTTTGGACTGCCTTTACTAATATCTAAGAAGGACATACTAAAAGAAACATATTTATGGAACACCTAAGCCGACTAGAATGAAGAACCGAATTTTCACAATTGATGCAACTGAGTTTACGGTCTCAGGGGGGTTAATTTTGTCTCGAGGGGTGAAAATATAAACAACTTTCAAACAGGTATAATTCTTTTACATTTAAATTAAATCATTAGAATCTTTTACACATTGTTTATAAAGGATTATGGTTTAGGAAAAGCATAAAATGTTTGAAATATAATCATAATTTTAGAAATTATAACCATATGAAAATAAGAAATAATTTTGTAATAAATATTAAGGTATCCGACTACGTTCGGAACCGTGATTTTAAAAAAGCACATAAATGGATAATTTTCATGATATTTAATGCCACTTAGTACAGAATACATGTATAAAATTGTTTTAAGGACATTTTGACAAAAAAAATTATTTAAATACAACATTTCGGCAAAAAATAACTTAGAATAATTTTTTTTCCAAATGTTCTCCTTTTGCAAAAAATGCTTCTATTATGATAATATTTTGCCTGTATATAGCTTAGACCTCTGTACAGAGGCTCAACTAGAATTTTTGAAATATATAACTTAGAAAGGGGTTTATCCATATTTTACGACAACAGAGGAGTGCAATTTTAAGAAAAAAAACGCCAATAATTATTTACATTGGTGGTAACTTTGAAAATAATGTAAATTTTTCAAAAATTCTAGTTGAGCCTCTGTAGAGAGGTCTGAGCTATATACAGGTAAAATATTATTATAATAGAAGCATTTTTCACAAAAGGAGAACATTTTGAAAAAAGATTATTCTAAGTTAATTTTTTGCCAAAATATTGTATTTAAATAATTTTTTTTAACAAAATGTTCTTAAAACAATTTTATACATGTATTCTAATCTAAGTGACACTAAATATCATGAAAATTATCCATTTATGCGCTTTTTTAAAATCACGGTTCCGAACGTAGTCGGATACCTTAAGTAATTTTTGCGTTGCGCACGCTATTTTCTAAAATAGTAGCCTTTGATGTATAAAATTTTTATTGAATTATAAAATGTTTCATACTCTTTAAATCCTACTTAATTTAAGAATAATATATCTTTTGTAGTTCAAAATATTTGAAAAATATTGAAATTTTAAAATAAAATTTTGAAAATATAATTTTTTTTTATTTTTTAAAGAATATAATTTATTATTCTATTTATATAAAAATACTACAGTGTATTCAGGATGCATTTAACTTTATAATTCACTTATTGCTAGTAATTAAAGCTAATATTTTAGATAATAGCATGCGCAACGTAAAACTTAATTAATATTTCTTATAGAAATGTTTCTTATTTTCATATGTGCTTATACTTTTTAAAATTATGATTATATTTTAAACATTTTACACTTTTCTGAAGTCACATTCCTTTATAAATATAATGTGTAAAAGAATCGAATTATTTAATTTTAATTTCAAAGAGCTATATATATTTGAATATTGTTTATATTTTCAGGCCTATAGAGAAAGATAACATCCTTGAGACCCCTTCACCAAATGATTCAATAAATGTGTAGACGACACTTATACCTTCAATGGAAGCGCACAATGTCACTAAACAAATTCACTGCCTCTGTAGGGGCAAAAAGCGATCACTGTGATGTGAATTTTTCCCCACTCGCCGAATAAAGGGGAGAATAAATAATGATGATTAGCCCTTCCCGCCAAAGCACGAGATTGGCTATTAAGGTATAATGTCACCATCCCCCACGTTTCCACGGGTTTCAGGTTCTATTTTTGATGTTATGACCTGCGATGGCCCAGGACATGGCAGTGAACTAATTAAGTACACTACTGGCCATTAAAATTGCTACACCAAGAAGACAACATCCTACAGACATGAAATTTAAACAACCGGAAGAAGGTACTGTGATATGCGAATGATTAATTTTTCAGCGCATTCAGGCAAAGCAGATACCGGTAGCGACACCTACAATACGTTTAAATGAGGAAATTGTTCAGCCGGTTTCTCATACACGATTTGCATTTGAATGTTGTTACCTGGAGAACATTTGTCATGATGCCTCGTGTAAGAAACAGAAATGCATACCAGAAAGTTTCTGACTTTGATAAAGGTCGAATTGTAGCGTACCGGAATTGCGGTTTGTCGTATAACAGTATTGCTGCTCCCGTCGGTCGAGATCCAATAACTGTTAGCAGAATATGGAATCGATGGGTTCAGGATGGTAATACGGAACATGCTGGATCTCAACGGCCCCCTATCATTAGGAGCCGAGAAGACAGGCATGTTACCTGCATGGTCTTAATGGATCGTGCAGCCACATCACAAGCCCTGAGTCAAGAATTGGGGTCGTTTGCAAGACAACAAGTGTCTGCCCGAACAGTTCGCCGACGTGTACTCTCAGCTCTGAGACTATGGCTGCGGCTACCCTTGACACTGCATTACAGACAGGAGCGTCTTCAATGATGTGATCAACGAGAACCTGGT
This sequence comes from Trichonephila inaurata madagascariensis, assembly GCA_019973955.1. Lineage (NCBI taxonomy): Eukaryota > Metazoa > Arthropoda > Arachnida > Araneae > Nephilidae > Trichonephila > Trichonephila inaurata. The sequence continues at coordinate 909,611 of BMAV01019688.1, read as the reverse complement.
GCGCGAGTGGCGGCACGCCATTTTTTCAGATTAATCCAGGTTCTGTTTGCAGCATCAAAATGGTCACATCTGTGTTCGGTGGCATCGTGGTGAACGCACATTGGCAGCATGCATTCGTCATCTTCTTACTGGTCCATTACCTGGCATGATGAGGGGTATGGGGTGCTAATGGTTACACGTCTGGGTCACCTCTTGTTTGCATTGGCGGCACTTTGAACAATGAACGTTTCATTTCTGGTGTCTTACTACCGGAGGCGTTACCCTTTATTCGAGTCTTGCAAAACCCTACGTTTAAGCAGGATAATGCACGACCGCATGTTGCTGGTATTGTACGGACCTTCCTTGATACGGAAAATGTTCGACTGTTGCTCTGTCCTGTACTTTCACTAATAGTAAACGTATGGTCTGTGGTTGCCGAGCGACTGACTCGTCACCATACGCCAATCACTACAGTTGATAAGGTGTGGTATGGTGTTGAAACTGCATGGTTATCAGTATCTGTACATGCCATCCAATCTCCGTATAAGTGCTGTTATTACTGCCAGAGGTGGTTGTTTCTGGTTCTGATTTCTCAGGATCTGTGCACTCAAATTTCTTGAACATTTAATCACTTGTTATTTCTAGTATAATATACTTGTTCAATAAATATCATTCTGTTATATGCATTTTTTCCTTTTGTAGTAATTTTAATGGACAGTAGTGTACATACGTTGATTTCAGATTCATCGACTCTATATTCTCTGCTCACTGCATTGAGAATGCGTCTACTTTCCGCTGACTAGTATTAATCTGTCATATTTTAAAAGAGGGGTGTAATATCGAAAACAAGTGTTAAGAAAAGAAAATGTGCAATTTTAATACAGAATAGCCACACTTATACGCTACTGGGTGGGCCACAACTCCTTAGAAACATTAGAAGTAGCCCGTACCCTGGAAAAGTTTGCCTATCCATGCATTAGAGTGTTAATTTTCCCCTTAACATAATTTTTGTATAGTGTTATAGCTTAAAAAGTAATCAATAAGTTAAGTTTTTCGTTTTGTTTGTCTTTCTCTCCATCAAGTGTCTTAAGCTTCATGATTGTTGATAAATGTCTTGCATGAAAATTTTTAAAAACTGTCACAAAATATCAATACAAAGTTCCTCTTTGGAGTAAAAAATCCAATATTATCTGAAGTTTAATTTGAATTTTGAATTTACTACAAGTATACACCTAAACCATATTTTATTTATACATATTTCAAGTCGTCACATTTATGTATTTTTACGTTTTCAATAGATATTTGTTTACTTTATAATATATCTTATTGATTTTTATTCCTAGGGCTTAATTTTTTACTTTGATTCTTATTGGACAAATTCAAGCTTTAAGGGGGAAAATATAATTTAAAATATCGATTTGAATTCTGCTACACAATTTAAAATACTTCAGCTTCAAATAGAGGGCAAAATTTCGGATCAACAGTTTCTAAAATTAAGGGAAATATAGTACCATTTTATTAAAAAATACGATTTGAGGGGTTTTAGAAATTCTATGCTTATAACCAATGTTTATTTAAAATGTGAAACAGAATATTAGCTCGGCATGCCCCTGAAAGCAAACCATTTAATTTTTTTAAAAATTGAAAGTTCATAAAGTAATTATAAAACGCTATTTTCTCTTACAATAATTGACATACACACATGAAATGTTATTTACGAGTATGACAAACTATGTCAATAACAGTTGCTGCATCAGCATTTGTGATAACATGACTGCTATTCAAAATATGATTTTTTTATGAATGCGTATTGAATATTCCTTAAAAATGTATGAGTTCTAAGCTCAATTGTTTTTTTAAAAAAATTAAGCATTGCTTTCATTTAAAAGTGCTTTTTAAATACTGAAAAACTAGTAATTTCTCTCTCTCTCTTTTTCTCTGAGGTAAATTAGCTTATACTTTTTATTTACTGTTGAAATATGAATATCAACGCACATAAAATTTATCGTAACTCTGGTTTTTTTTTTAACTTAGAACTTTCAAATTTTGCGAGAGATAATTGAAAAAATATGTATAAAGTATTGTAAGTTAAAGGATTTTTAAAAATTTATTTGACCTATTTTCATCAAATTAAGGAAATTGTCCCTTATCGTGTTTACGTCGATTCAATATATAGAAATATAGTAATTTAGATCCACTTTAAATTTAAGAATTTACTGTATTATATAGGAAGAGAGGTGTGCTGGTGCGAAGAGAGTATTTTACAGTATGTTCATTAACTTTTTTTCTTTAGATTTAATTTTTAAACGACATAATAGGGGAATTCAGAATTCTGTCATTTTGACCGATATATATATGTGTGTGTGTGTGTGTTACCTATAAAGTGTGAAATTCGTTATTTCATTGAATAACTAGGTATTCTATAGAATAATGATGACTTGATCGTTAAAGTATGAAATACTGCACTCGGAAAGTTTTTTGAACCGGTTCTAGCTGCTTTTAGTCAGTTTTGAATTGTTCATTATAAAAGATGACAAATAAAGCAATTTTACTTTAGATCTCATTTCAGTATATGTGAGCGAGAATTAATTTCCATTGAAGAAATTCCGAATATTGACACAACGCTTTGATCTGTTGCAACAGCTCAAAGTTGCGGCACTGGACAAGGATTTAAAAAGAGCTCGTGTAAAAAAATGTGTAATAGTGAAAAGCTTGCATGTTTCAATAATACTATGCGTTAATAATCAAAGTATCGTCACAGCAATTCTTGCTCTTATAAATTATGAAAAGTAAAATAAAGGTATTTTATAAAATTTAAATTAATATTCTTTTACATTTTTATTTGAAAAAATTTACACATGTTTTTATCAAGCAACAGTTTTTCCTTCCCATCATGTATTTTTTCGGTAATATTAAAACATAATTATTTCTGCAACATATTCCTTTTTTCCTCTTTCTGTTAAACTATTGTATGTTAGCAAAACGAGCAGTGATAAATTATATCACATCTGCTTTTATTTATTATTTATCAATTAATTAACCGCAACTCTCTCTCTCTCTCTGGGATAAAATACATTTTTTGAGATTTTAATTATTTATGATGAATTAATTTTAAAAAACTTTCAAATTGTTTATTTTTCACTTTAGCAGTCTATTAGTTATTTCATAGAATAACTAGGTAACTGGGTATTAACTAGTTATTTCATGGAATACCTATTTATTCTACGAAAAAAGTGAATTATACGCTTTAACGGTGACGTATATATATATACATATATAACCCTGAAACAAGGCGTCCTTAGATATTGAATTGTTGGTGTTCCCTTCTGCTTCGAGGCTTTAAGATTATTGAATATTAAAAGATGTATTTGTGCTAATTACTTTTGATCATGTTCACATGACTGTTTGTAAAACTATTCTTAATGAATTTCTATACTGTATATGAACAATTGAATCGGAGAATTTTCAGATAATAATTTACGATTGAGTGTCAGAAAGATTATTTTATTTAAACTGCAAATTATTTTTGGGGGGCGAGAAAAGATAATAGCTAAGACCTGCTTAAAGAACCCACGTTATCAATCTTGTTTGAAAGCCCTTATTTAAATGAATAATTATATTCAGAGCGTTAAATAAACAAAATTTATTTTCTTAGGAATATTTTGTGTGAAAAAAATTTTGTTGGATGCATTGAAGATATTCGTAGTGTTCAAGAGCAGGAGTGTCAAACTGGTGGCCTTCCGTCTTCTTTCGTGTGGCCTGTGACATTTTGTGTTCGGTGTAGGAGAAAACTTTTCAGTTGGAACTACCACATTTGTTAAGTAAATTGTTGAGTTATGGACTGCCAGAAATTTTAAATTTCTCACATTTTTAAAGATGGAGTATGACAACAGTTAAAAATAATTTTTCATTATTTCACTAAGTGGAATGGATGGAATCAAAAATTATATTTCGTTCTGTAAGTAAATATTGGAAAACATTTTTGACTAAGAGAAATGCAATTTTTAAAACCATTATTCCTTTTTACTTGCATAATTTTTATAGTCTGTGCTAAATTTTATCTTTCTCTTATTATTTATCGTGATCTGTTGGGTTTTAAATGATTTGAAAATGCTATCCTTTGTTTAATGTCACTTTTATTATTTACTTTTTTTTACCACATCTCGTTTATACTCCTTTCTTTTTTTCATTTAATTAAATAATATTCTGGCAAAATGTATGCATGCCGTGTTTTATAATCAGACAATTCCCAGTTATTTAATATTTTGAAGCATATAGGACAGACTGCTACTTTTTAAGTCAATAAGGGAAAAAAATTGCATGTTTTATAGTTTTTTTTAAAATTATAAATCTTTAAATAAGTACTCAATATAGTGTGAAATTTAAAAAAAAAAGGAACGAATATTCTCAAAACTGCATATAGTATTTCCCACATGAAAAAAGTTCTGCAGTTAGAAATTAATCTGACACCCCTAATCTAGAGTAACGGTTTCTAAATGTTTTTGACTTAAGATGTTTTTAATACTTAGGATATTTTTCGCTACCGTTCACTCAGCACAAATAATAACGGACGAATAAATCTTCTAAACATATTCTTTTGTTGCATTGAAAGTGAACATTTTTTGAAGTGCACTGTTTAAGCTGGAAAACAGTTTGTGCAAGAAACAATGAATAACAATTGATTTTGAGTTATCGCGTAGAGCGAAGAAAAATGACTCTCTATTATCGAAAAGTGTATGCCTGTACTTTAAAATGTTACTCTAATTTGAATTAATTTAAATACAATCACACATTTCGATTTACATTGATTTCTAAGCAAGTTCTTTATTGTAAAAAATTTAATAAAATGAAATTTTTCTTTACATTAACCCTTTCGTGGGACTTGGGAAGATTACTTCCCATCTGCATGAACTTACAAGATACACCTGTGAGGAGCGCAAAACCATTACAATTTATTGGATTTGCTATTATTATGATGGGAAGACTTATTCCCGCTTCAGGTTTGGGCTGTTGCACATAACCCTGCGATTATAACGTCTGTAAATCGGACAAAATGATGGTACGAATGAAGCACCTTGTTCAAAAGCTGTCGCTGTTATAACGATGTCATGGGAGGGGTTGATCGCTTCGATCAAAGAAATAAAAGATTCCAAATAAGATCATCTGTAAAATGGTGGCATTGTATCTTTTACTTTCTTATTGACCTCGTCATCATAAATAGTTTCGTACTGTGGCAAGTGAACAAAAGAAACAGACCAGCTAAAATTCCATAAAGCATCTCATCAGCTAAAGGATGGATAGTCCTCAAGCAAAAAGGAAAGGACAGTCCTGCTAACTTCCAAGCAAATAAATGTGTAGTTCTGGATGATGTGCGCTTAACCAGTGTGGTAAGTCATGTGCCAAACATGATTTCCTACTATGGACGATGTAGGAAGTGCAGCAGAGAGGGAAAAGAAAAGAGGTGTACAGAAAGAGATACATGTGTGCAGAATGTTATATCTCCTTGTGCATTGCAACATGCTTCTCATTTTTTCGTGGCAGATAATCACCATTAAATTTAATTTCCTTTATGACAGAGAATGGGAAGTATTCTTCCCACCCCTAAAATTTAAATGTAAACATAAAATTCAGTAAAATAAAATATATTTCCTGAAATGCTATTGCTTTATTGTTAATAAAACATAAGAAACTATGGGAAATTCAAAAGAGAAATAAATGGCCCATGAAAGAGTTAATGTCACAAGCGGAATGAAATTTACAAGCCTACAAAATCAAATTATTTCGCCCATTACCCTAAAATTGACCAAATTATCGAATATTTTTCACCACCTCATTTTATATATGTGACTTTTTCAAATATGTGTAAAAATTTGTAACCCTAGCTACATTATTTAATCCAGTTATTTAACTGTTTTTTTCAACTGTATGTCGATGCAACAACCAAAACCAGAATACGTGACGTCTGCGTGAAATGCAGACGCTTGACATTTTACTTTTCGTACTCAAAACATTAAAGCTTTTTTTTTACAATCATATAAAGTTATGAAACTTTCTGGTTGTTTTGCATAATATATTTGATAATTTTATGTATGGAATAAGGATTTAGATGAGCCATTATATATATATTTTTTAAGGGGACATGGTACGATTTACGCAAAAATTTTTAATTTAAGGATTTTCAAAATTTTTTTGTTGCCTCCTATGTGTGTATACTTTGTAAAACAGATTTTGTGCCCAAAATTTCATAAAATGCTAGCTATTTAATTTTTTAAGGAAAAAACTTAAAATTTGTGAAGTTATTTTAAAATGCTACTCCTACAAAAGTTGACTTACATTTATGAAATTTGATTTACATGTACGTCAAACTATGTATAATAAAAGTTGGTATTGATTTTGCGATAACATAATTGGTAATCGTACAATACTTTTTTTTATGAATGCTTACTGAAAATTCCTGAAAAATGTATAAATTATGAATTCAAATATTTTTTAAAAAAATAAGTATTGCTTTGATTCAAAAATGCATATCAACTTTTGTTATATGTATTATTCTTAATAGGTAAAAAAAATTCAAAACATTAGGCACAATAGAAAAAAAGCCTTAGCATTTTAAATGAAGACAAGCTAGTTATTTTATCTTTCTGAGATAAGCAAGTTTAAAGTTTTGATTTGCCATAGGGATGTGAATAAAAACGAAAGTAAGAGTAATCATAATTCTGCGTTTTTTAAGTTTAGAGCTTTCAAATTTTGTGAGGTTATAGAGAGAGAGAAAAGTAGAAAAGAATAATTTAGGCTATAAAAATTATATTTGATTTTTTGACCGATTTTTGTCATTTGAATCGTATTGTGTCCCCTTAAAAAATCCACAAAGTTAGATATAGCTGGTTTTTATAACTGGTATTTTTATAGTTTCTTTATTTAATTATAACAAATTAACTGTTTGATATGTGATAATTCTAGATAAAGTTTGCTTTTAAAATACTTAATATATATTTTTTGAATTATAATATGTATTACCGTGAATGATACCTGTTAGTTCTTTCATTTAGGGTTTTTTGTCAGATTTTTATTTTTCATGATAATTGTGTATTTAAAATACTAAGGTGTTTTTTATGTTCAATATAAAGGTTTGAAAATTTTTATGGATGTTTGGTATAATGCGTTAGCTTCTGAGCATGGGATATGAATTTAGGTGATAGATATTTCATAAGAAATCGACATATATATATATATAGTTAAATATAGCTGTTTTTTATAGTGTGTGACGCGAAGAAAAGTGGACAGTTAAAAGAGTCATTCGTCACACCAGTCCCTTGCGAAGAATTGGGAAAAACATTTCGAAGAATATTAGGAAAAAATTGAGCAAAGATGTTAAAAAAAATAGTAATAGTAAGAATTGTAAAGCAATTAGTTTAAAATTGAGTTTTTTCTTCTGAAATGTATATTTCATGAGTGTTAAAATACTGTACATGAAAAAATTTTCATATGAATACACCCAACTCTTTTTTTATACGATTTTAAAATTACACGGTACACGAAATTATCGATTATTTTTAACATAATTTTTTTTTTTAGCAGAAATTTTAAGACAATTTGGGGACTCATGCCGGTTGGATGCGGATGATTTGATCGAATTTAAGACAGTTTATGATTATAAAGAATTCGCGGTAATGACGATGGTGGAGGTGAAGTTCAGCTATTAACAGCTGAGTTAATTCTAGAGGCCTTGAAATTTTCTACAAGTATGGCACATTTTCTTACTCTTGGTCCTGACATGAAGTGTACATTAAAATTTAAACGCAATCTTGTTTTGTGTAGCAGAATGTCAGAAATTATATAAAGAACTTGAGAAAACAAAAGAAAACAGACGCTATTAACAAAATTTGTAAC
>BMAV01019688.1:867844-892147 GCA_019973955.1 Trichonephila inaurata madagascariensis | reverse complement strand
TTTGGATGTGACGCAGAAGCTGACTGTGTTGTTTATGTGTATGAAGGGTGTTTTTGTAGTGTTATGGGGGGCGGAGAGGGTTTCTCCACCTTGTCGAAGAGTAAGCATAATTAATTTTAGGGTGTGGATAAGTGAACACTGTTTATGCTCTAATAATTGCATTGTTATGAGATCCAATGGATTTTAAAACATTTCTAGATAGTTTAGTGATGTCCATGTAGGCTCAATGTGTAGGTCGTTGTGTGGTGCTTTTTGGTGTACGAGACGTCATCCCTTCAGTTGAAGACCTCATCGCTCGAATATCTGTAGCTGCCAGGAATCATCAAAAATGGAAGGCATTTCATGCAGCACCACTGTCAGACCTGCCAGATGACTTCTGGTCGTGATTTTGAACACCTGTTGCTGCACAACTTTTCAATAAAATGTATTATCTCCCATTAAAAAATATGTCGCTGTTTCTGTTCCTTTTCTCTGCTTCTTTGCACCGCATAGCTCGTAACTATGACATTTGCGACCCTACATCCCTATGCGATTCTGAGTCACCCCCTATGTAATTGCACACCCTTAACCCTCCAAGCGGTCTGCACGTAAAATTCCGCCATTCCAGAGATGCTTTTTCTGCCTTCAAGCAAGATTCCCAAAAGTGGCCGAGCCGCATTCTTAAAAATACGGCAGAACCGCTTTTGAGAACCCCACCTGAAAGGAAAAAAATATATGCGGTGCAATTTGAAGCATCTCCAGAATGGCAAGACTTTAAGTGCAGACCACTTAGAGGGTTAAAGTTTGTCGGTTTGGTAGTGAGTCACCCTGTATTATATCTTTCAGTAATTTTAACTATTATTTTTTGTTCTTTTAGTAATTTTAATAACTTTTTTTCAAAATACCATAAATGGTATATTTGAAAAACAAATAAAATTAAATTTTCTTTTTGTTCGTTTTTCTTATTATTTATTCAGTTATTATGAAAAAAGAAGCATGAAAAATAAGACACCTAAAACGCTACTCTTAAAAAGTTTTAAAAAGGTAATTTAATGCAATATATTAATTTATAAGCTTATCTGCAAGAAAGGTTGATTATGAGGATGTGAAATTTTTGATATCACTTTAAATAATTTATATAATTATTTCTCTACATAAGTCATTTTAGGTAGTTGAAGTTCTACCTCCGTAAAAATAATGATAAATAAAAAATATTTTTATGTGCAAAATTCTAACTGCTCTATTTCTTTATACCCACTACTTATTACATTTTTGAGAAAGCATTCGAGACAAAAAGGAGGCATTTTTTTAAATAATAGGGAAAAAGTACGATGTTCATTTATTGTCATGTTTGATTTAAGCAATCCACATTTTTTAGTCATTACGGTTTCTTAAGCCCCTGAAATTTTTGGTATCCTGGGAAAATTTGGTAAATTAAAATGTTATGTCAAATTTTTTAGATTGTGAATTTCTAAAGGTTGCTCAATTTCAGTAATTATTTCTAAAAATTGATAACTTTTTTTCCCTATCTAATCAGTTTCCATTTATATGGTATTCTCTTCAAAATTTTTGGAAGTGAATAGTGTTTATATGATCATGAACAAGCGAAATATTAAAAATTCCGCATTCTTGAAATTTTAAACTTCAGTAATTTAAAAAAGTGCCAGATGAGAAGAAAAGTTTACGAAGAAAAAAAATCAATGATTCAACTTAAATAGCGTTTTATCAGAATGTTTTTTCTTTCCCTAAAAAAAATCTGACTTATTCATTCGCAACATTTTGTTTTAAAGAGAATACCTAGGAGCAGGGACATCTCAAGACTTCTTGAGGCCCTGGGCCCCTATACCCCACTTGTGACCCTTTGAAGTAAACAGTATGTATATACTCATACAAACAGTACAAATACTCGTACAAACGGTAACCTGCAACAAATAAATGCATGTGACTCACAAACTTAAACATAAACTGGACTGCAGCCTATTGACTAAGTGAATAATGATGAGTGGATGATGATAGGCCTAGACCTAAGACATGGATAACAGTCATTACATATTAATGGAGTCTATCTATTTGGCATATAACTCGAAATTTCCAGTTTTTCCCCAGAATTATTACATTTGACCATTAAAATTATTCAGATCATGATTTTATTGAGGGTGCTTTAGGAACGAGACTCGTTCTTGGAGGCCGAGTCCCTGGGCCCAATTGGCCCATACCTTAAAATGTCCCTGCTTATGAGCTACGAAACTGGCTTTGCTTGTGTTTTCATTCCAACGAGTATTAATTAATTTATTTTGTGAAGATTTTTTGTCAGCACTGTGTGTGTGGGATATTTGTTTGAAAACTGTATATAAAGTGTGTTTTTTTTCTTTAACAATAATAACGATCTCGAAAAAACTGGCAAGGGAACTTCGTTAATAATTTCAGATCGATTCTAAAGATGACAAACTTTAAGATTGTAGATATATAAACATTCTTTCAAAAATGAGCATAAAAAGTCTTATTTCAATAGATTTGGCTCCTTTAAGAAGCCAGAAACTATAGTTTCTCTATGAAAAGTAATATACTTCCTTTATAAATATGCAAGTACCAAAACTGTTTACTTTAAAATATTTTCTTTCTTTGAGGTTTTGATAATGGTACGAAGGTAAAGGGAAACATGTTAAGTTTTTCTGTAATAAATGAGTAGAGAATGCATAAATTTCTGTAATTCCTAACAACTCCTGAAGAAGTAGAAAAAAATTCAGTCGAGTTCTTTCTGAGCAGCGCGTAATTTTATTCAATTGTAACCACAATTTGCCTGCATTAAGAAAAGATACCATTGATCTCTCTCGCAGAGAGTAAAATTCACCCGGAATACTTCGTTAAAAGCACATGCAAGAAACTTCGTTAAAAAGACTTTGAAATATGTAAATAGTTTCCTTTTTCAAAACTGAAATACGGAAACCACTTAAGTGACTACTCTTCATTTGAGCTTACAGAGAAAAGGTGAAAAACTATTTCCCCCTCTTTCTACATGACAGAGCACAAGCTCTCCGGTTTCAAGTAAATAAATTAATCTTACATTATCCACCGAAAGACATCTTGGAGAAACCATATTCTAAATTCTAATTCCGAAAAGAAATACGACCCAGGACTCTAATGGAGGAAAAAAAATGCCCATCTCAGAATGTCGAAAAATTGCCAATAATCTGAAATAAATGCACTGAACCATAAATCGTTGTTTGATGGCTTTTATCGGTATACTTTATTCTTTATATTTTTTCCCTTTTTTTCAAAGCTCCAACGCGGAAATCACTTCAAGATCGCAGACTATATCTCTTTTCATTTTTTTTATGAATAGGAATCTAAGTCAACTTTAAACCTCCCACTCTTTTCCAATAGCTATCTCCGTTAAGTTTAGTATAATGGGCTACAGCTCGGAACACACACACAGTATATTCAGTCGCGAAATTCAATTTGCATCCAATTCAATCGTCTTGAACTTTTATTCGGAAATTTTCGATTCGGAGCGCTTCCCTGCCGAGAATGTTCTCCGGATAAGTGGGACCTTTAAGAGGTTTTGGGCTGCTCTTCATATTGATCTCTTATTAAGGAAACGCGATTTGATTCCACGTTTTTTTTTTTTTTTTTTTTTTGTTGGAATTTTGAAGAGCCCAGTAAATTGACGTCAAAATCTTGCATAAAAATCATCCCTTTTAGATTGACACTTGATTTCAACAGCATATATTCTTTCTTTACCGATATTAAAACTCCCAAGAAAACAGAAACTTTGAATAAAATTTTATCTGTGATACTTTCAGCCTTACAACTAACAATAAGAAGTAACGAAAGAATGTTCTTCTGGATGTAGTGTACATATATACGAAGTCTGTAAATTAAGTAATGGCAGCATGGATATAAATTAATTTTTAATGAAATTACAAGTACTATTACATTACATTCTTCCTGAGTAAACACCAGCAAAGCTTATGATCTTTTGCCAAATGTCGAGAAGCCATTTTGAGACCATTGGCAAAGTGTTGATAGTTGATGTCAGCGACGGAGAGCCCTAATGCGCGACGTACGGGTGAAATGTCATGAAATCAGCAGCCTCGGAGAGGTTTCTTAAACTTCGGAAACAGATCGAAGTCACAAGGATTCATGTCAGGTGAGTAGGGAGGAAGTTCGAAGATTTCTCACTGCACCGTCGCAATAGGAGAGTGACATTGTTTGGGATTTGACAACGAGCGTTGTCATGTAACACGGTAGGGTTATTGTTTTGCAATAAAAATTGATCAGTCTATTGACATTCTATGGAAAGGAGACCACCCAGTATGTCAATATGATCTTGAGGAATGGAGGGCCGACTTATGCGTTGCAAATCCGCAGTCTCATTCTGACCCGAACGCAACGCTTTAACCCATCATGCACCCGACCTAAACGACAATGCATTTTCGTCACAGGCTTCCAGTAATCCTTGATAATAATCTGTTGCATTTTTGCCACGGCAACCTCGATTTTAAGCCACTACCGTAGTTCAACCTGTGAAAGCATGCTTTAAAGCGATGGAAAAGAAATTCTTCACTTTAACACTACACAACTACCCTTCTAAGTAGATCAACTGTCTTTTTTTTTTTGCACTCTACACATCGACAACAACGCCACCTCACCGCTCCCATTTCTTACTTGAGCATGCCCACTCTCTTGCGGGTTTCTAGATTAAGTTGTCTCTCTCTCTCTCTCTATTTAATTTACAACCCTCGTATATATATATAATATACACTAATGTTTTAAAAGTTAAGAGAGTTTTCCCTTTTGGATTAACTTCACAAGTATTTGGGAAATTAAGCTTGTGCATGGATTGATAAAGTTATTCAAAAATATCTCATGCAACACTTAGGACACACTCACGATGGCTTTCTGTTCTCATCTGTGTAAGAAAGTTTAAAGAAGAGGTTACAAGATGCAGAGCAAAAAATTGGTTAATAGGGAATATGGTATTAGATTCCAGATATACGTATGTCGATAATCAATTACTTGGTTGTAAACAGAAAGACCTTTCACTGATTCCTGCTCCAGTGGGTATAGAAAGTGTTACTGCGAAAAGGTGAGCGAAACGTCAATAACAAGTAATCTTTTAAATTTCCTCTCATGTAGCCTATTGGAAACAAACTTTTTAAACTTGAATTCATATGGCCGCATGAAGATCACATGAATGCTGGGAAGATGCAGCACTCCTGTTAAATCTTGCTATAAAGGACAAATATTGACCTTCATTCGTCGTCGTGACTCTAGGACGACCTTGCCGATGGTTTTTCTATGTGCATTCCTTCTCATTAAACTGTTTACGTAAGGTAACACACAACGTTATTGATTATATTAAACACTTAACTGATTTGCCCGTACAGCGTATGGCGGTAACAGAGATTAATGCGCTTCGTGGATGTTTTGCCATCATTTTTTTTTTATTTCTTTTTAGTTCTAAATTTTGTGTGAAGATATGGCAAAAACTTGCCCATTCAAGCATAATCACTATTCTATTTTTTTCCTGATGTGGGAAAATATTTCTTCGATTAATATATCGAGAATTTTTTTAATAACTTTAAGTATGGGATAAGTTTTGAGAATAAAATTTCACTTTATATACAAACGATAGTAAATAATACTGAAATTATAATATTGTACAGTAATTCTCTCATAAAACTTTCCTTGGGGAAAATAGAAACGGATAAATTTCATGAAAAATAAATTTGATCTATATACGAAAATTCTGAGACTCTTTGTAGATTGCTGTAGATACATCGTAGATTAGTTAATAGAACGAAATGCTTCTGGAGACTAAAGAAAAGGATACTTTAGAGAGAGAGAGATTTCTTCTAAATACACCTCTTACTGATCAACATTTTTAACGAGTGATTTCAGCAATAACAGGAAAATGAGACCTGCAAGGCAGTGTTATGTGCGCTGTTTTAGAATAATCCTGGAGAAATAACATCCGTAAAAAAAAGACTGAGACGTTGATCTATGTCTCTCACCTTGCTTCTAATTACATCACATAAAAACAGACCTTCTATATGTAGAAAATCATGTAAAAGTCGAAAGTTGCTCTGAACTGAATGCTTAAGTGTTGTTAAATGTCAAATACTTGAAAGTAGTGGAACTAAAAATAACCTCTGTCAAAGCCAAAATTTAAATGGAAATTTTATAGAGAAATGGCATTGTTTGAAATCAATTGATTTCAATATATAAACATTTAAGTTGTTAAAATCTCTAGAAAAGTTCCTCTTGAGACTAAACTGTCTTGTATGACCCAAGCGATAATTCGTCTTTTTAAGTACTTACTTTTGAATTTCACTAATGTGCCGAAAAATTCCACGAAAGTCACCGAGTTGTGCAAATGGACAAAGCGCAGAAATTGGTATGTGCCCTTACGAATGTTTCCTCTTTGGATTCCAGGTATTTTCACATGCTTTTGCAAACGATACTAAGAATTTCCTTCACTTAACAGCATCAGTCTAAAGTTTCGTTTCGTATTTTTCGAGAAAATTGAGAATGCGCTAGTTCTCCAATTATGATTTCATCATAAATTTCAGCCTAAATTAGCGCTTTCTAATTGAATACTATACATTAACCTCTCTAAGACAACTTAACTTCAAAGGCGACGGAATTGAATTTCTCAGAAAATGGCATTGTTTACACCAATTGCATATTGATCACGCTAGTACAGTTATTTGGGAGAGAAAGGGGAGGGTAATCATAGAGAGAATGCGTTTCTTATATTTCTACAGATCTCGACAGTGAAAAGCTTCATAATATGGAAATAAGCAGTAACTGAATATATGTTTTCACTGCAAATCGGAATTGTACAAACACCTCTTTTTTGGTCTGTTCGTAATTGTTTTTCCCTGATAATTGCTATAATTTTCATAAATTCGAAAAAAAAAATGGATAAGATTTCTAATCTTTTGAAGTTATAAATAAATCTATGCAATTAGTATCAATACTTCCTGAAATCTATTCAAGATTGATTCCTCATTTGTAATTATTTTCCAACTATTTAGATCATAAATGATAGAAAATGTATGAATTTTGGTATTTTTCAAAATGAATGGATTGAAAACCAAGAAAAATAACAATTAATGACATTTCGATAAGAAATTTCTCTTTACAAAATGACCTCAAACATTTTAAAAAGATCTTTGATAGAAATAAGTCGCGCAATAATTTTATGAACTTATCCTGTAAAGCAAAATACAATATGTGAGAAATTCGAAAACAAATGTTTAAAATGAGTAACCACAAACGTTTGGGTAAAAGCATGATGTGAGAAAATTATAGAAGGAGTTAAGACAAAGAAGTCTCAAGAGTCTCCTAGAGACTTTAATGTAACCTCCCTCGTTAGGTGCTAATTATGGGAACTGTTTAGTTAGGTCTCTCACCCGTAAAAAAAAAGTCCAAGCAAGGTCTGTCAAGAGACCAATAAAAATCGATATTTACCCATTACAATGAGTTGAAAAGCAGTGCAACAGCTTCCCAGCTGTTTCTCAAATTTCTTGCTGTTACAGGAACCCAAATTTCAATGGTTACTGCTTTCGGAATGGGAGTGAGTTATTGTTTATTTACATTCACACTTTGAAGCTACATATGGGTTACTGATGACGGAACCTCAAAATTTTGAGCCTTGGTCAAGTGTTGAGGACAATATATAAGCTAGCACCCCACTTTTCGAACTTACACACCATTCTAATTTGAGGACTGAGTCTCTATAGATTTAACATGCATGACCCCACTCGGTTACTGTGGCAACTCCTGTTTCCAGAAGGTTGCGTAAGAGCATGTATTCCCATTGTTTAAGCTGTATAACTGCTATAAGCAGCCATATTCCCTAATAATCTATTTATTGTTTCATCTTGTTATAGAACTTTCTCTGATAAACTGGACACACAATCATGCACATGTACCATAACTGTTGTATGTACATATTATAAAGAAATATACAATTGCCTCAGAAAGTTTGCGCACAGACAATCATCTTACGTATTTATGCTATGATTACTATTAAAATCTCGCTTCAGAAAATCAACATAACTGTCAGGGATTTTTCAAAATTTCCCTATTGAGAGAAACAACAGTAACAAAATTCACCTTAACATGAAAAAACAAGAATAATCTCCAAATAATTACCAACACCCCCACCAAAAGTCTGCGTCCCCACCAAGTCCAAGTCCCACAAGTCTGCAAAATAGTTTTTAAAGGACATTTGAAATTTGGAAGCTTGTGTGATTCCATGGCAGGTAACGGAAAAGAGATAAATATATTATTGGAATCATAATAGATCTTTAGAAAAGGGAAATATTCTAAAGCAATTGCTCAAACTGTCAATAGGAGACATTCGTTGATTCAAAAAGTGTTCATAGACTACATATCAACACTAAAATTTGAACGTTAAAGCAGATCCGGTAACCCGTCTGCGGTGTCACTTCGAGAATCTTGCTTTATAATTCGCTCTATAAAAATAAATTGACGACAATGAGCTTCATAAATAGCTAAAAGTGTTGCTGAGATATTGCAAAAAAAAAGTGTGACTTTAATTACAATTCAAAGAGGACTGAAAAAGGATGACTATCATGGCAGATTTTCATCCAAGAAGCCACTCATCTCTCGAATGAACAAAGCTAAGAGCCTTTGCCAAAAAAACGCCTAAATAGGACACATAACTATTGGAAAAATGTAATATGTTCAATTCAAAGTAATTTTTGTATTTTTGGCATCAAAAAGTTCAAAAATATGCCTAAAAAATTCCTGCACAGATCTTTTTTTGACTATCAGACATGGAGGAGGAGGTATAATGTTTGAGAGTGCATAGGAAGCCTTTGGGTTGGTAATCTGGAATTTATTGAATTAGCAATGTGTAAAATTGATTACTTCAACTTTCTGAGGTAAAATATCAAGGCAAATGCCGATATACTCGCGGTGAGTGATGATTTTTACTTTCAGCAGTACAAAGGTACCAAGCAAATGGCTTACATTGTGGAGCCATGGCTTTTCTACCATGCCCCAAACCCATTCAGTAAGTTATCCCAGTCAACAGCATTTGTGAGATTTACTCGAGTCAATGATCATTGAGAACGTAATAACATCCAAGGAAATGCTCAAATATCTCATAGTAGAAGAATGGAAAAAAAAATAACCACAGATTAGACAACTAAACTAGTTAAATCCATGCCAAATAGGTTGAGAGACATTATAAAAAGATGTGGATACCCTATACAAGGTAGTAACTTTTAATTAAAATCCATTATTATCAAGTTTTTTTTAAGTGTACGCAGACTTTTCACGCACACGATTTGTATCGTACTCAAGTTATAATTATTAGTAGTATTATTTTATGTAATAATCAGGTGATGGTTGCTTATACTATTAAATTAATGATGTTAGAGGGATCACAATAAACATAGTATTGATTCAGAAATACTTCTTTTAATTAGCGATCTCTGCATGAATATGAAAGATGATCATCTGTACGCGCAGACTTTAGGAGGCAAGTGTACCTAATTTCACTTATATCCAATATTTCTATAAGTAATAAGTCCAAAATGAAAATTGACTTAATTTTGAACACCAGGTTATAATGACTTCAAGTTATATGCAAAAATTTCAAAACAATGTTTCATTGAGTTGAAGGAACCCCAATCCAATATTTATTCGCTATCTCAACAATGAAGTTGAAGTTGTGGTTGTTGTGAGACCATTAAAAACTTTGCTGGGTGTGGATGAACTGCTTCCATATATCAACTCAAACATATAGTTCTGATCTAGGGTCACAGTTTGCAAGAAAAAAGCCAATTCATTTCAGCCTCATTTCCAATGTTTGATAATATATGCCCCAATTATGAAGAATCAAGAATTTTGGAAAACTGTTTCATTCCACAATCAGGTCTTCTAGATTCTTCAGGTCTTGTGACAACTCAACAAGTCTTTTGAGCTCAAATTACTCACGTTGGTATGGTGTAGAAGTTTGGAGAGTGGGGTGCCAGCTCAAGTGTCATCCTCTGCACTTGAACAAGGTTCGTCACCATTAAACTTCGCGTTGCTTAAGGGCGTGACTTTAATAAAAAATCAAATCAATAAATCAAACTTCTGTATGGATTTTTTTGGATGGTATATAATTTAGCTCCTGGAAGTAATTTCTAAGATCAGATAAAATTTACGAATAGTGATTCTGATCTAAAACTAATCATCTCTGATTAATTATACAACAGAAACAAAGAAAGCGTAGAAATTATTTTTGTATTAAAGGAAAAAGGGTTGCATTAATTATCGGTCAAGTTAAGATCCTTTTTTTCCCCCGGATAACAGACTGACAATCAAATCTATGATAGATGCCGCACTGTATTGAGTTACTCGGGGAGTGTTCTCTAATACCTCGCGATTTACGCTACCCCGACTTAAGCGAATTCGGAGTTCTCGTCAACTTGTCGCCCCCCCCCCCTCTGAAACTCAGGGCGGAATCAATGCCATAGCCTGACGAAATTGGTAATTTGATTGAAGAAATTGTCGATCTTAGCAGGAAAATAAATTTAGAAGTGGATAGTGATGACGTTCAAGAATTACTGGATTCTCTCCCAAAATCAGGAGTTGACAATGGATGAGCTCATAGTAATGCATGAGCAAGAGCAAGACATTGAAGAACTAGAGTCTACAGACCCAGTGCAATCAGAAAATCGAATGATGGTTGGTAATTTAACAGAAGGCCTCAGTTTAATTGAAAAAGGGTTTTCAAATCTTAGAAAATACATACTCCAGCGAAGAATGTACTCTTTCCACAAAACAAGGAATAAGAGAGAATTACGAGTATGATACGAGGAAATTTTCCGCGAGAAAAAAAATCTTTGAGCCGGCAGACTACTTGTTAGATTTTATGAAACCTTCTACATAAAAAAAACTTAGGTTTGCGATTTTGTATTTGTGTTATCTAAGATTTTATTAAACTTTTTTTTGTTCTAAATTGTTATTTTCTTTCATCTTCGGCCCCAATTAAAAATAATTTGTGCGTATTTGTATGCGAAATTATACCCCAACTTACGAGGTTATCACTTAACCCCACCTATCGCGTAAGTTAGGGGTATTACTGTAAGTTGAAGCTCGTGCCGAAAGCCTTCCCGTGAAATTTCACAATGTTGCGGCAAGAAAGCTCCTTAGTGCCGACCGATCGTTCCCCAAACCCTCGCTCATTCATCTCAAGAGTTTCCAAGAGTTATAACTATCTGTTTTATAGAAATATCAAATATGACAGAATACACTCGGTTCTATGTTCTTTGATCGCTTTTTTTAAAGAGATTAATTTAAAATGAATATTAATAAAGAAAACACATTTTTTCTCTACCACACAAGAACAGCACCGTGAGTATTACATTAAAGCTGAAGCCATTTCTTTAAAATTAATAGCAGAAAGTGGCGCCTGTATACGAGAATCAGGTTAAAAGGGACCCAAGTAGAAATTAAGATTTCATTCGTATAAATAAAAATGAAAATGTTCGTTTGTTCAAAACCTCAAGTTTCCGAAAGTTCACCTGTTGTGTGTGTGCTTTGAAATTTTGACCCGATTTTGCATTCGAACACGCGCGTGTTTTTATTATATACATATTTTCTCCGTAATTCACTTTAGATTTTTTTTAAAATTTAATTTTAAGCAGGTTTCCTTACTTGTGGCAATATGACGTCATAGAATGTCACGGCTATCCCTAAATTTAAAAATTTCTGCCCGTACATTTTTTTTTTTTTAATATTGATGCGTTTTTTAACAAATTATGCTTATTTACTCTCATATTAATCCATTGATTTTTTTTCTTTGAGATAGCAATACAATTGTTTTCGAATATATCACTTTTTTTTTACTCTTTCAACTACTGATCTTTTGTTTTGGCAACATTTTGGTAGTTACATTGCTCCAACAATTACGACAGATAAAATGAGCCGCTTGGTATGGACATGTAATGCTCAACTTTTTAGATGGCAACAAGTTTTATTAAGTAACTGAGCTACTGTTAAGATTTTGGCTCCCTTTTGAAAATTGCCAAGTTTATCGTATGCCTTATGGAACCTACAAAAATCACTCTTGATATCTTGCTGTTGCTCGTACTGTAATGTTACGGTTTGGAATTGAAACGGCTAGCGAAAAATAATACAGTAGAGTCCTGAAAATTCGGCACTCGATAAACCGGCAATCCAGGTAACTCAGCCAACCCTTGCAGATCGAAAAAAAAACCCACATGCAGAATTGTGCCTTCATAAAGCACGTACTTTTTTTTGTTGTTGTTCAAGTATTTGGGAGGCTGCTTATTTTCTGTTGTATTCTCAAACAAACAATACTCCAACTTATTATTTTTAATCCCATCCTCGATAACCTGGCACTTTCACAAAATCGGCCACCCTTAGACCACTCCACATTAGACCACGCGAGTTTTCACGCGACTACTACATAATAACAACTGCTATACCACGGGACACACATTTAGCTTGTTGCAGGAAGAAAATTATCAATTACTTCGTTACGTTTTCGGGTTTTTTAAAGATTATTATTGATACCTTTTTGTGAAGGAATTATGCAAACGGAATCTTAATAGCAATATGCTTGAACGATTATTTGAAATTAGAAAGAATGCGACATGAAAGAGACAGAATCTAATAACGTACCTCAGAGTATTAGCAGCATTAAACACAATTTCATACTCGTTAGAAGCTATTTCAGCCGCTTTCACAAACATATCTGCTGCTTCATTATGTCTTTGGCATTCGGACAGAAATTGACCTGTAAAATACCAAATAATTATTTTATTACGATATAATCTAGTATAAATTGAAATTGTGTCTTCAATATAATACTTTTACAAGTATTTACTTGCTTTTAATTTGAATAAATTTATTTTTAAATAAGGAATAATCAATACATACAATAGTTAAGCGGTGTAATTTAAAATTTAAGTTTTCTAAGTTTATAGCGGTTTTTTTTTTCTTCCTTTTTTCTTTTAATGCTAGGTTTTTTTTTTATTTACAATGGATGATTTTTACTGTATTCTTGCTTATCTATCTAATATCAATTGGAAAATAGGATATTTGTGATATCAGATATCACGACTTCCAATAAATTAATGGAATTAGTTATATTATAGCAGTTCTGAATATATAATATAATTTTATAAGTTGAAATAAATGAAATGGAAAATTAAGAGTCACTTCAAAATATATTAATTCGGTAACTTAAATACACCACATATTTCACTATATTTAGAATTTTTGTTAATACGGATTTGCCTGAAGCAGATTTTTTAAGATATATTATTTTACTTTCAGAAATAACTTGCTGACAAGATTCATATTCAAAATAATTACCTATGAATATTATTATAAAGCCATTAATACTGGTAAAATTGTTTTATTTAGTGAGAAATTTTATTTAAAAAATATGTTTCGTAGAAACTACTGTAAGGAAATTAAATTATAGAAAATTTAAATTAAAATGTAGTCATAATTCAGGTTTCATTTTTTAGTTTCATCGTCTTTGTTTTAATATTTAAAAAAATGCTTCTATTCCATTTAAAAATTTGAAACTCCTGTTTTGATGGATTGTTTCCCATTTAGCGAGGAATGAGGAACATTTTTTTGCTTGATCAATAACAAGATTAATTAATTTTGCTAAATTTAAAAACAAGTAAAAATACTTACCGTAGTGCTGATACACACTAGAATCATTTGGAGCGATAAGCTTTGCCTTTAAGAACATTCGTTCCGCATCTGCAATTCTCCCCTATAATTAAGGTAAGAAAAGGAAAATAACGTATGAAGTAAGTTTTTCTAAAATGACAAAAATGAATAATAATAATACTTAGGGGTTTCAAAAAGTAAGGTAACAAGCCCATTCAGAGTAAACGTTTATTCAGGAAATTAAATGTATACATATATTCAATTTAGGTAGGCACAGGTACATATTACTTCTCTACATAGTCACCATACTTATTGAGGCATTTGTTCTATCGGTCACCAAACCATCGCAACCAAAATCGTAGAAGTCACAGTGTCAAGGTTGTAAAACCATGCCAAGGCGGATTGCTGAACCTCAGTATTGGTCCTGAAATTTTGACCTCTTAAATGTTTCTTTAAGAAAAGGAAACAACTTGGCGAGAGGTAGGGAAAGTTAGGAGGGGTCCAATACCTCCCACTGAAAACGTTCTTTCTTCATCTCGCACAACTGTTGTGCCCTTGTCGAATTCCGTGACATAACACTTGCACCGTACGCTGCTACCAACTGCTGATGAATTTCAGCTGGAGAATTTTTCTTTAAATGCAAAAACCGTGTCATACTTCTTATTTCAACTGCGGACTAAATTTTCGTCAAAGTATTTATCTTTTAACAGAGATTTAGTCAGGTTACTAGAGAACCAGCTCCATCTACCGGCAAAGTTTGAATGGTTTGATCGTCTTCGCTACCTTCAAAGGGATTTTTATTCATACGGGTAATTTGTACACCCCTCAGAGATCTTGTTACTTTACTTTTTGAAAACTCTACGTAGTTATAAGGCAAAATATAAATTCTTTAATTTTACTTTCTTTAAATGAAATGAACAAGCTTTTTCTCAAGCGCGGCTTTTAAAATTCTTATTGTTAATGCACAAATACAGTGCAAAATACAGACTTCTGATTGAGTAATTTAAAAAGACAAGTCTTTTTTGTGATTCTCGTTATGACTAAATACCTGCAATAATATACTTTCTTTTCCTAAATAAGAGGATCTGTCGAGTTTATTTGAAAACAATTGTACCTTCTATGCGAATATTGTTATTGTTTCATATTATGTTATTTATTGCATTTGATAGCATTAGCCTATTGGTATAGCCTGGATCACAACAACGAGATCCATAGGTAATAGATCTCTGGTAGCTTCTAATGACAGTTTAACCCGACACTTCACGCATGAAAAAAACGACCTTAATTTCACGCGCAGGGTATCTCATACCCAAGGGTGTTCACATTCTGTTTTTACCGTAAAATTTGCATACAAATATGAAAAAGGAAAAAAAAAGTTGGAAATACAATATGTTTATTACATTTTTCACATGTAAATTTAGTTTTTTGTTTTTGTTTTTATTAGGACATTCAGTACATTGTTTACAAACTTTTAGTCTTAGTAGAGAGTGAGTGCGATGTCTTCACTGGATCTTAATTTTCTTTTTTTAAATTTCATTGAATATTTCTTTCTGGTTTTTACATTCTTCTGTTAATTGAAATCTAAAACACTTCAGAAATCAGTGTCTAGTTCGATGTTTAGTAGGTGGTTTCTGACTACTTTACAAAATAATTTGAGCATTTATTGTCGCAACGTTCAACAACATAAAAAGTATCGCCATAGGCTAACGATTAGATTTTCTATCCATTGAATATAATGTAGCCATTTTATCAAGGGCGACAATTGCTCCCTCAGTTAAATTATCTGGATAGATTTCAGTGGAGGAATCATATACTTGCTGTTATACTCTTCATCATTCGATTCTTCCTCATCCCCGCAAAGAGACTTTTTTCATCCGAAAATACAGTTGTACTATATCTCTAATAAATACTGTATCTATTAAATTACTTAAATATCATATTTCTTCATCATAACTAAAATAATTTTCCATTGCATAAGAAAGATCTTAAAGCGTGCTCATGCATTTAGAACTGTAACGGCGATTCACGAGCAGGGTATGACATACCCGAAGAGGTGGTATCCAAAAATATACATTTAGAATTCGTCTAAAAGCTAAAGCCCCTCAAAGTATATGACATTGAAGTCCTCTACACGAGAAACTATTCATTTTTCAAAAAAGGTTTAGATGGAGTCTTGAAAAAAGTTAGGCGGTGGGTATGATATGCCCTGCATCTGAAGTGCCGGGTCAATTGAAACGAATGCAAATAAAAATATACATTTGATTATTTTTCATACCTGAACTCTTATTACTCAAAAATGACATTTCAATCTTACATTATTGTCATATAAGGTTTTAATGGAAGGGAGCTACTTAGAATAAACGTGTATTGGATGCCTTAAAAAAGCTATTAATTTATATTATGTTAGCATATGGATCCTATCGATAAAAGCTATAAGATAGGATATTCTATCATTAACGTAAGTCTGCATAGAATAGCCGTTGCCAACTAAAACTAGTAACAGGAAAAAGAAAGGAAAATTAATTTAACCATTAGTTATCTCAGTGGATATATCCTTTTGCATTAAGGTTCCTCGGAAAAATTTTGATCATTTATTCAATTTTAAGTGATCTCGAGTTTGTTTCACACACACACACACAAATTTTTCAAACTTACATGCATCTGGCGCTAAATAAGTTTAATCAAAATAGTTGTGTGCATGGATAAAAAAAGATGCAAATATCGACTAGATGCGTATTATACGAACGCTATTTCATTATTATGATGGTTAGATGGTTATTAGCATGCATTCTTGGTTTCTCATGCATCATCAAAATGCTCAAGCAATTTATTCAAGAATGTTTGGAATAAATTATGTCTAAAACTAAAAGCAAACGTCTGAACATTCTATGTATAAAAAAGATTCTTTTCTAAAAAATAAAGCAATTAAGGAGTTTTCGTGCTCGCTTAGCCACATACAGTTGCAGCAAACTTTTCCCATATATCTTTCCTTAACTTATTATAAACTGATACATTTTTAACGGGTTTTGCTTCCAAAGATCATTAGGGTGGTAATGAAATGAGATTATTATTCGATGTACAGCGGAAGGGGTTTCGTTTGTAATTAACTTTACACACAATGATATTTTTGATCGTTTGAATTTTCCTGGAATTTATGCTATATTTAGTTACAATTGATTAGCGAAAAGGCGCTTTTTGATTTTTTTTGCTATCACGTCTTGAAGATGAAAGTAAGCACACATAATGAGATATAATTTCACATTTTTGCTTATTTCAATAATTTTGAAAAATAACTACTTCTTATTCACATTTTTATTTATATTCATGTGCCATGTTACTAATAAAATAGAAACATTTTTATATCTATATAGAATTTTTCTATAATATTTGATATTTATAAATGATGGTATAAGATGCTTAAGATGATAATAAGATGCTTTCCATATATTGCCATAATAATCTATTATTCTCATTTTTTTGTGACAAGTGTTTATTTTAGAAGTATTCAAGCAATATTGATTAATTCAACTGTTAAACACGAAAAATAAATTCTTATTTGTTATATTTTTGAAATGTCGGCTGCGTGGTGAAGTTGGATAGGCGCTGGCCTTAAACGCTTGTTTGTGGATTCGACGCCGATCCACGTCGGAGGGTTTTCACGATGCAAAAACTCGACAGCGTTCATGTTGTATGATTATGCAGCATGTTAAAGATCCCTAGAGGACCTGTTTGGATTGGGAGCTCTCAGCAAAATTAAATTCCTAGAACTATGTCTCCTCTTCAGAGCTCATATGCCTCCCTCTGGGAAGGAAACTGGGTGTCAAAATTACATTGTAACAATTGGTATCTACCTACATAGTGCCACACTAAAAAGTGATACCAGCTTCCGGGGAATATACTATGTCTGCTATGGTAATTACCAATCCGCAGCCCCCATTAAAAAAATGTTTTCGAAATCATTCAGTTCATAATGTATAATACTGAATAACATATTTGAAACAATTACATCAAATATTTTAAATGTGTTTATTAATTACGTAAAAATAAATCGGATTCAAAATCTTTAGTAATAGGCGTATGTATTATCTGTTTTGCCAAAATATTTCACCTATCATTGTTCAACCAGATTAAAATTTTTTCAAAATCTATCTTATTGTAGTATTTGTAATATAAAGCGGAAGACTTTTAAAAAAAAGTTTGAGCAGAATTTTAATTAAAAGTTGACTAGAGATTTCATTTTTTTACATTGAAATCAAATGATGAGGATCTTAATCAGCTTTAAACCAGTTTTTTTTCTAATTCCAATCATATTTATCTGTATTCAAAGTTAAAGAATGTTTTTTTATATACATATATACATATTTTATCGCCATACAAGTATGCAAATACATATCATGTTAAATCTT
Source organism: Trichonephila inaurata madagascariensis (assembly GCA_019973955.1). Lineage (NCBI taxonomy): Eukaryota > Metazoa > Arthropoda > Arachnida > Araneae > Nephilidae > Trichonephila > Trichonephila inaurata. Next base: position 874,076 of record BMAV01019688.1, on the reverse strand, counting down.
TATTTTTAATATATTTCGAGATATATAGAAAGAGGAGACAATTATTAAATAATCAATTATTTGCACAATCAGTAATTTAAGCTAAGAAAATTGTAAATATTTACAAGATGCAAAGGATTGTATGCAAGGAATTGAAGGATTAACCTGTTAATTGCCGATTGAAAGTTTTGCGATTCACTTCCTAGAGCCACCGTCTTTCACATAGACACGCGTATGTGCTGCATTGGGGACGGGGGGAGGAGGAGAGAATGCACAAAAAAGCATATTTTTCATCTAAATAAGCAAGTCCTTCGGAAACGCTTTCAAGGTTTTGGGAAGACGTATATTTACATCCGGGGCACTAAATGTGTCGGTTGAATGAGACGGATATATACGCCGGCGGCAGTTAAGGGATTAATAATCCTTTTGCTTAAAGTACTACTTTATGAATTAAAAACATTAAATTGTTATAAATATTATGTAATTGTAAGTTTGTAAATATTTAGCGTTAATAATTTTTGAATTTCACTGTCTTTTAACGCACCCAAAAAACAACTGTTATTGATAAGATATCTAAATGAATACAGTCAGTAATTAGATAATTCATTCCTGTAAAGCTATAGGAAACCATTGATGTGTAACCAAAAAGCTAAAATAGGTACTTTTCCGTTTCGCCGGCGTAGGTGATAAAATCGCCAAAAATGATTCCACCGGTGCCACCAGTCCCCTTGGGAACCTTTTACCACCACATTTTCAAAACAAGACGTGGTCTTTGCTTATCACAGTAACTCCTTTATCATAATACATCAAACATAGATGAAAAACCAATGAGAACTAATATTTATTAATATTTTTTATGTGTATATTGTGTGTTGTCGCCAATAACAGCAACTTGGCGAAATTTACGCCGGGGCAACAGAAAAGTACTCAAAAATAATTATTCGTATTTGTCTATGAACGCTTTTGTATTCAGATTTGTCCTCATGAGTCAAATAAGTTTTACGAGAGTGAGTAACTTGATTAAAAAAAATTGACTTGAAATTCTACGAATAACTAATTGGATGTTAACATAATTGTAGTAATGAAAATACTAAGTCGTTAAGCAATAAATCTCTGTCTAATTAGGTCATCAGGAGTCCCGCAATGTCGTTAAGCCCCATAAAACTACTTGAAACTCATCAAATACGGTTGTTAAACTGTGAGCAAACAATTATTCTTTATTTTATGAAGAAACAGAGTACTTTCTAAAATATTTATTTAAACTGGAATTTTTACAAGGTATTTTTCTGGCTTTTAACTTACATTAATCTGCAGAATTTTTATTGAGTAATATTTGAAGATTTTTTTTAAGAAATAAAAAATCTGATTTATTTCTATAAAGTTCACAAGAAAAACGACTTACCCATTTTGTGAGCAACTTGGCATACGTAAGGTGTGCAGGAATGTGATCAGGCTTTACCCGAAGCGCTTCCCTGTACCACTTCTCTGCATGCGCATAGTTCCCCTGAAGGAAGTACGCTTCGCCTAAAAATAAAAATAAAATCCCCAAATGCATCTACATCTACATTTTAAATTTTTCACATCATTATTGCTTGCTGGACCTGCGACAACATCTAAAGTTAGATTAATAATGAACACAATGAACACTCCATTAATGTTGTATGTCAGTGGAATAAATAAAGGTGTTTTTTTCCTGCTATAAACATTGGAAACTGTGTGGAAGTGTGAGCTTCTTGAACCGTTCATCCAAGAAACTTTTAGATGAAGCGTGAATCGTTCAGCTTTTTAATCAAGCCAATAAGCCAAACTTAACCCCTGTCCTAAGTCAATGAAAACTTTAGAAAAAATAATAGTTTTCCATTTTGGTTAGTTGATCTTTCTCCATATATTTGGTGCTTTGTTCCTGATTTTCGATTTCAGAATTTAAACTTCCTTTGATTTATAGGATATTTAACTTATCCATCACTTCTTTTTATTTATGTACTTTATATATGTAATGATGCTAGGTAAGCATTGAGAACTTTTCGGGAAAAAGAGTTTTTTTATTCATCCAGCCATCGAACACATCTTCACAGGGAGACTAACCAACGCAAACTGTTCCGATTTTTAATTGGATTGTATATTTATTTCCAGAAATGCTAAATCATCATTTTTTAGTTCAGGTTTATTTGAAGAGTAAAGCATGGGAACGTACAGGTGAAGACCATAAAAATTGAGCTAGCATTGGAATTGGACTATCTTTTATGAGAAATTATTAATTTATTGTTAAGACTCGAATACGTACGATAGGAAAATAAATGTTAGATGGGAAATGGAATTTTGTGTAGGTTATAAAATAATTATATATATATATATAATCTGTGTGTGGGGGGAAGGATAATTAAATTAGATCTAAAATTGAATTCCCTATATACCACTTAACTTTTAATTTCCGTTACATCTACAAGTCTTAAATTAATCATTCAATTATTTCTCCGAACACATGGTCCAAATAGAACACCTCTTATCCCATATCATTATTTTTTATAGCCCCATATGTCATCCTTAGCTTTCAAGTATAACACATAGCTAAAAAGGGTACTTCACGGTTCTGGACATATATGGTAAAGCCACTTAGACTTTACTTGGCGTCTTTTTTCTCTCAGCGACAGACGTATAGATTGCTCGCTGAATAAAACTATTTTTAATAAAGCTTAGTGTTGACTTGAAACATCACATATATATATATTTCTGTTTATGCCTATTCAGGCACATATAAAACGAAGTTGTCATTTCTAACATTATATTTTTACATCATCATTAGAACTTCGATACTGGATTATAATTTAAAGGAGAACTTTCTACAAATACAAATGACTTATAAGCTGCTTACACACATGTTTAAAGTAACGCAGAAACTCTTCTCTGGAATTCGAACGCAACTTTCCAAACTTATCTTGGTTTTCTTGTCTGGTGGAGTTTTGTCCAATAGAGTCTTGAACGCAGTAGATCTTTTTGCCCTAGCCACAGCGGGAAAACCTCGCTTGGGAAACGACGGTCAAAATGATTGATATCTTTATTTATTCCGAGAGCTATCCTCATGGTATCATGAGGGCAGAAAGTTTCCATTCTGCAGCTGTTTAAATGATATTCATAAAACATTAATGGAGTTTACTAACTTAGGCTGCCTAGTCATTTCGCGTGAATTGCAACTGTTTGTTCACTTACGCGGTTCTTTTATTTGGAGCTACTTAAGTAAAGTATTTTTCTGATAGAGAAATATATATATAAATGTTAAATTAAAAAAATTTTCTTGCAATGATTGAAGAATAAAATATTTTGCGGTAAAATTAAATATTAGTCTCTGTTTTGAAGTTTGAGTGATATTACATTTGATAAAAATAATTCAGTTATTCTTCCAATATTAATTGCGTAATTTTTTTATAGTAACTTTATGTACTATAAATGTTAAAGGGAATGATTTCTTGTAACGGGTGTTGTGCGGCAACAAGACATTACATCCCTATTTAATATCAGGAAAGGAATTTAAAACTTAATTAAATCCATTAATTATTAACTAATGACTGATTAACTTTTATATATCAAGAAGATTAAAATTTTAAATATTTGGGTCTTTAAATTTTGTAATAAGCAATATTTACCACATGGGTGCCTTTTTTCATTTATTAATATGTTTTAATTCTGTAATAATTTTCCTTAGTTATTTTTTGAGGAAGAATTGCTTACAAATTAAAAAAGGCATGAGAAAAAACAATTTTGATAGAAAAATAATGCAAAATTAACTTCTTATATTTTTAATAAAATTATAGTTCTTAATTTTTTAAATAATTTAATTCTTTTTCTATTACATTCCTATGTTTTCTTAAAGATGTTGCCTATAAACTTGCTTATAAGCAAATATTAGATATCATCTTTTATGAATCGTGTCTTATTTCTTTTTTCCATTTCTGAATTTAATTTTTTTAAAAAAAGGATCAATTTTTTCAGCAGATATAACTTTTTATTACAAAAAATCTCTCTCTAATTTACATTTTACGAATCTAGGATAACTTCAAATATAAGAAAAACCTTAGCATTTAAGAGTACTTTTTTCTATTTATTCGATTATTAATAATTTAATACAGTTGATTAATTGAGTAAAAAAAAATATTTTAGTTTCATTAATGAATAGTATTTTTTTTTATTTATAGACATTATATTTATGTTATTCTATATCTAGTTTGAAAATGTTTTTAGGATTTCAATAGTATATTAGTTTCGATATATTTCTTGTAACAATGATGCAAATGTTGAAAATAAACCCAAAAAATGAAAAATTGTTTATATGAACATAATTCTAATACCGTTGCAAATATGTATTGCATTTGTTACATGCCACCCAGACGAGATAGTGGTTGGTGACGTTGACTGCAGTCCGAGGGTCCGAGTTCGAATTTCAGAGAAGGCATGAAATGTTCGTAAATATATAGTGCCGGTGTGGCATGGAGGCACTCTAAAAATTAGTCCAGCTGAAAGTTCTCTCGAGAAATAGACGAAGTAGAATGATAGGCCCCTGACCGACCCCCAAAGTGTTTTCTCTCAAAATTCGGGTGGGACAGTCAAAACGTACTGTCAGCTTGGATATATTCTAGCCCTTTCCTATGAGGAATTTCGTGCGTCTCGGTCTTGCACTGTTGATTGGATGGCATTAGTAACAGCAACATTTGCTTCATTAAATGCGTCAAAAAGAATTAATGCTATTTTATTGCTAGCAATTCATATACGTTGGTTAACTGGTTTTCTATAATAGTTTGAAAGCAATATTCGCGGTTATTAAAAGGCAAAACCCTAACTCGGAACACATTTTCTGACGGAAAAAAAATATCTCAATTTGTATAAGCGTGAGTTATATTTGTTTATCATGCTATGTCCTTAAAATTTGACACAGTTGATAAACACGAAATACTTGACTTTAAATTTAGAATTCCAATGAATATTACAGCGTAGGAAATGAAATTTTGTGCTGTAACGTACTTTGTACTTGAAAAGTTGAATTGATTCTCATGGAAATGGAAAGTATAACATGAAGTATATGCTATTTTCTACGGTCTTCAAACTTTGTCGGCTCGCGAAATCCTCATAACTATATGGTGTTTTCAGGGAACCCTATCCCATCCTTAGAATAATACACCTTAAAATGTTTAACGTTATAAATATCTTATGTAAAGTATGTCAAAAGTATATATTGGATTTGGTATTATAAAATATTAGACAAATTCTTTAAAGGTGGAAAATTTTGTAAAATGCTTTGTACGTTATTCAGACATAAAATAGTTGTTATATTCTCGTTAAATGTATTAATTCTATTTTGTTTTAACACAATTGCATATTCAAATGATCAATATCTACTTCATAATCGCCCAACAAAATTTTGCGTTGGTGTCAGAAAATTTTACAGAAAATATACAATTTTCTAAAAAGAACTTAAAACATTTATATATTCGGATTAAAACCTTTTAGTTTCTTCTACAATGTCTTCAGTTTCTTAAAAAAATTTTGTATCTTTTACGAAATTTAAAATTTTGTTTTATCCATAAAATAATAATTTATACTTATTTTTTTCAATCAAACTGCCTTTAAGAATTCCATCTATTATAAAAATTAGAATGTTACTAAAATTTTGGCACTTTCATTAAGCAAATAATAATCACTTGCAAAACCTCCGTCCAAGTTCTAGGAAACTATTAGGTTCCACGGAACCCAGATTGAATACCTCTGCTCAATAGAATAGCAAAATCAGAATATGATAATATCGCTGAAACATTTTTCTTTTAGGGGAAAAAAAATGTTTCGCATTTGGATTCCATTCTATAAATTTGCATATGGACTACACATGAACTTTTATTAGAGTTTTATAGAGGATATTCCAATTTCTTTCAATAAGAGAGGAAGCTTGCAAAATTTTCTATGCGCCCTCTCCCCAATCTAGTTTGCTTCCATGCAAAACGGTGATGCATCATTTTCGCAAAATTCTGGACCACCTTGATGGCATTTCCTCCGCTTTCCCCTTCTAAAATAAGCTTTCATTCTGATTCATATGCCTTGCTTTGTTCATGTAAATATGTCTTATAGTCGTACACCTTCTCCCTCAAGCATGGGAGCTCTTTTTCAAGTAAAAAGTATGTTTGTCGAACAAAATCAATAGAACACAGCTTCACACTCTTCAAAAACTACATTTTATTTACTTATTTTTTCGCACACACTTTAAACAAAA
>BMAV01019688.1:852171-865687 GCA_019973955.1 Trichonephila inaurata madagascariensis | reverse complement strand
GACCAGATCAGTGAAACCGTTGACTTTAATTAAGACCGATACTAGAAGTGGACTATCATGGATATTTTCCCAGTCCAGTCCAAGGCAGTTCAAGAAGTGCAGAACTGAAGCCTGTTCAAGCTGGCATTTAAAGCAAATAGGAAACCTCTTATTGCCTCCAGAAAAAGTGAGACTTTTTAAGTGCCCCCTGGTAAGTCGGGACAGACAAGTGTTGGACTGTCTGTTACAAGGAAGAGATAAAGAAAGCCCTGGTCTTTTGCCTTTATACCATTGCTTCTCAAACTTTCACTCTTTGCGACCAATTTTCATCGCCCCCCCCCAAGATAACAATGTATTGAATGCAATAATAATGCAATTTAACGCTAAAGCTACAATACGACCCTGATTATATAAGCCGTACAAATTATCAACATAAGTGTTAAAATGTGTATATATTACTTAAATAATAGTTATTTTAAGTTACTTTTAAATATTATATTTTTTTAAATAATGTTCTTTATTTGCGAAATGTTCGTGCCTCACCTGTAGGATTGTCATGCCCCCCAGGGGTGCACTCCCGCCTCAGTTTGAAAAACACAGCTTTATATCATATACGCGATTTCCTTCCCCTTTGGCAGTACATAACGTAAAAATTAATTATTATTATTTTTTTATTTTTCTCTTCATTTATACATCAGAGAACATCTTTTCCACATGGGTAGGTTTTGAAATTCTGAAAAAAATGTTTTCGATCTATCCTATTGTACAATATAGAATATGCAAAAAGAACTCCAAAGCAGTTATCATGGTAAATTTTGAAAGCTATTTAAAAAGTCAAAACAGAGACTAAAATTTCCGTGCGTTTTACTCGCAATCAGGATGTCGAGCTAATTTCTTCATTTATGAATGATATATTAAATCTTGCATCCGGAAATAGGCTTTACTGATTAATTTTGATGGAAATTTTGTAAAAGGAACTGAAATAGGAAAATAAAAGAATTTTTTGTACTTACCCATCATATTATACAAGGACTGCGCTTGATAATTTTCTGGCATTATCGAGAGAGCCTCTTGGTATATTGTAATGGCCATCTATACAAGAAATAAATTAGGAAATCTTCAATATCTTTGACAGAAAAAAGTATTTGAAATTAAAATATTACCAAAACCCTTCTTAAGATAAAAAGGAAATTTTCAGCATTGAATGGAAGAAATTACTTTAAGCAGAAATTATTTATTTTGACTAAATTATTTAATATAATGTAAAAAAAAATGTATTAATGAAAATGTTGGACTCCAAGCAGATGACATTATTTTAAATTGAGTTATTTTTAAAATTTATGTTTTGGGGGTAAAAAGTTTTAAGATTTGAAGGACTTTATCACAAAACTCTAATTATAATACTAATACTTATAACAACTCAAGAACGTAAAATTAATAAAACACTTAACATATACTTAGAAGAAATGTGGTTGCAGTGATTTAAATGTTAACAACTTGAATACTTTTTAAATATAGATTATTATACGATATTAAATTCTAACAGCAAATGAATACTTACAGTATACTGCCCTTCATCTGCATAAATTCTTCCCAGATTGAAGAGTGCTGAAACCCTCGTAGTTTCGTGTAGATTTGGATCCTTTAGTCCTGTACTATCCAGCGAGGCGCAGTGTCTGTACACCTAAAAACATTTAACGCATACCGCATTTTTTAAAACATTCCCCACTTTTTAGTTAAATAGAAAAATAGAGCTTGAAGGCATTAATAACAAAAAGCCTACAATACCTTCAAATAATCTAAATGAGTATCTACAGTAATATCGGAAATCTGAGTTAATTCATATTCAAAAACACGAAAATTTCACACACACATACGTATACCACCACATGCTCTCTCAATGCATACAGGGGGATTAAAAAAGATACGGAAAACTTAAAAAGGAGATAAACTAAACTCAGTGGCGCAACAGCCCATGAAGGTAAAGGCCGACTAAGCCGATCTCAGTTTTTGTGACCTTGGGCCCTGAGATGCATGAGCAAATGTCCCGGTTAAGTGATCAGTCTGATACGAAACTCCTTGTTTTTAGTTCCCAAGCAGGCTTGGTACTCATTTATCGACCCACTAAAGGGTTGAAAGACTGAGTCAACCTTGCCTAGCCCGGGATTTGAACCCCGGACCTGTGGTGTGGAAGCACGATACGCTACCACTCAGACACTAGACTTCAAAAAGGAGATAGTACACATAAAAAACAAACAATTTTCATCAAAGCATACAGGGTTTAAAATTAAAAATACAAGCATTCTGCTGGGTAAAAACGAAGATATGCAAGGATAAATATCAATAAAAAATATGTTAAAAAAGAATTTTTAATGAATAATTTTATTAATTGTTCAAAACAATAAACATTACTGATGGTGCAAGAAGAATAGCAGAGAAAAAGAGGTTCTCGAATACTCTGGAATACTCCTGACATACTGTAATTTGAAAAGTTTTGCAATTAGGTCCTCTTAACAACCGACAGGTGTTTCATACATCAGACTCTATAGTTGTCTCCACAAAAAGGAATCAAAATGCGATAGATCAGGTGATCATGGCAACCAAGTTATGGAACACTTCGCCCGATGGATGGCTTGGAAAAGTTACACTCAGATAGTTATACCTCTGAGTCAAAATCTACCGAAGCCACTTAGCTGTTCAGGGGCGTAGCTACCGCTGTATCAGCCGTATCAATAATACGGGGTCCCCAAACTATAAGAGACCAAATTGTGTAAGTAAAAAATGGTAAAATGTTAAGAGGTCTCCAAAACTTTTGATGCAGGGCCTTCTCAGGAGTAGTAACACCAGTGATGATGTTGGAGCATTTTTCAGCAAGTCTGGCGTGGTGCCAAACTTGCAGAATTGTCTGGTATTTGCCCTCGTCAAGACGTTCTTATAGAAGATATTGTTCTATTAGGGGATAGCCGTTCATTCTTGACCAATCACTGATGGAGAAGCGGTGCTCACGGGCATGTAAATATGTGTCATGTGGATTTGTTTATTGTGGGTATTAAAGACACCATCTTGAGCGAAAGTGCATGCATCTGAAAAAGAACAGTTGCCGTAAAATATGGACATGCTGCACCTTGTTGTAGGAGCCAGAGGGGCGGTTTACTAGACAAGAACAAGCTTCAATCAATACATGAGCTCATTGAAAATAGTATATGAGTAACCACTCATCATTCAGCACCCGCCATGTCCTGGATTGTGGCTGAGCCTGCTACGGCCCATAACTCGTGTGCTTGTAGTTGGCTGATGTGCCACCATCTTCAAATCCGCTTTTTCCACACCTTCTGTTCTAAAAGTCCTTGTATTCGCATCAGACTTGGCACAAACAAAGGAACCCGTATCGTACAGCCGTGAATGTAAGTGCGCAAATGATTTCGGATTTGACATCTTGTAAGAAAAACTTTTACCGTGTATTCGTGTTGTCCCTGTGGTACTTCCGTTTGCAGTTCCGTAAATGAAATTCATATTTACTATTTTTCAATATTACGAGAGTGGGCCATTTTGCCAAACGTTCCTTTAAATTCTCATTTTATACATTTAAGAGATTCTGCAAAACGTTAGAATTACAAGATAGTACTGTCAAGTACAAACGTTTGGGGAATCAGAATCACACACATAAATACCATTTTCCATCATGTTTATTTGTATAATAATTTTTGAATTGCTATTATGGAACACTGGACCTTCATATCCTGTAAATCTCCTCCAATTTTGCAAATAAATAAATAAAATAAAAATTAAATAAATAAATAATTTTTTTCGTTACAATTAAAAAGCAATAACAAGTTTTATAAATTACTAATTCCATGCATAAAACTATTGCATGCACATTTCAGACAACAAAACCCTTATTTAAGAGCATGTTATATTTAATTACAGCTTTTCATTTAGTAATTTATTTATATGACAATCGCAAAGCATCTATTTTTCCCCAGCCCTTTAAAATCATAATAAAGAAACCAAATGTTTTTCTTAATAAGGAAATATATATATAATTTCTTACAACTTACAGAGAAGATTGCATTCGTGTTTAACATTTTTTTCCCTTCCTTCTCATTTTTTTCAGAATACTTATCCATAAAATCTCTCCATTTGATCGACATCATTCATTTCTCATTTAATTAAGCTCATTTTCGACTTCCCTACCCACAATCATTCTTATGTACTTACTTATTTATTTCATTATTCTGGAAAGGGCAATCATTTAATTTCTGCTGCACGTAAAATAGCTATTAAATAGATTGTTTCACTTCTTATGTTTGACGAAGATACTTATCATTAACTGCCAGGCCCCTACCTATTTCTCATAGCTTTAAGTATTATTGCTCCACTTTATCGTAAGCTTTTATGCTATGTGTACAAATGCCGTCATTACTATTTCATATTTATTTATTTTAGTTTCGTAATCATTTATTTTCTTTTAATAAAGAAACCTATTAAAAGTATGGCAAAAAGTCTTTCGAAAGCTATATATTGAATGTTTCGTGTAAGAATAAAATTTTGATCGGCTTTTTTCTCAAAAAAATAGATGAGAATTTGTGTGTTGTGTGAATAGTGAATCACAATTTTTCCAGAGTATATTATTTTTAATGGCATTATCTATAGATGGCAGCACTATAGTAATTAAAAATGAATGAAGTATACTCGCGGAACACACGTCAATTTAGTTTTAGTTTCCATAAATTTAGATTGCGATTACATACAAGTTACATCCGGATTACTAACTGTGTTTTAATAAAAAATTTTCAAAACAATAACACTGAGTTGATAGAAGGGCTGTTTTCTAGAAGTTAGTTGAAAAAGGACTGGATTATACATCCCAACGGCGCCCCCCCGCCGGACGATTCGCGCGAACATAGATAACCTAATACCATTTTGGTACAAATAGTGAAAAACAGTATACTTCTCATTATATAATTTTTCATTTTAACGCTATTTTTAACGATTTTAAAAAGTTCCCGGAGATAAAAGTCACGCACAAAACTAAGAAATTGAAAATATGGAAGCAATTTTGCAATTTTACATTGCGCACACCCAACTTTGTATATACTCCCAACTCATATCATTTTACAAATCTGAAGTAAAAACGTGGTTCACTCTCATTTTTCCGATTTTGAATAGTTAAAATTTACTCTTTACCATGCTTAATTACTTTTTTTTAAGAGTTAAACTTACCTTTAATTCCTAAAATCAGAGAAGTCGATTTTCAAATATACGAAAAATGGTTTATTTACATACTACTTTTTTCACAGAGCAAATACAACGTTCAGAGTAAAAATATTTAATAAACAGAATTTATATCAGAAATTTGCTTACCTTCATAGCTTCTTCTTTTCTCCCCATTGCTACGAGGACCAGTCCCATGTTTAAATGTGCCACTAAAATAAAATGTATACAATTATTGAGTCACAATTTTTTATACTCAACTTATTTGCATAGAAATGCTGTATTTTTTAGCATTAATCCAAATAATACTCACCCATGACAGTTTAAAATCAAAGTGAATTGAAATTGTTTAAGTTTTAAGTTGTGTGTGTGTGACTCAATGTTTTAGTTATAAATTTTTTCCTGGCGAGATGGTAGTAGAGTTATGTAACAACAAACAACACAACATGCACAAATTTTTTTTGAGCATTTGATAATTGCTTCGACATATATACATTTTGACTCTTTGTGAAAATTGTACTACCTATTCCCAGTCTTTGAGACTGATAATTGAACAATTTATTTTTTACGAATGCATTTTAGTTCTGCCAAATATTTCACTAATTATTGAGTTATATATTTTTATAACCACTTTTCCTTATAATTTTTACAAAAATGATTTTGTTACATAAGCTAATCATATTAACGGGAAACTTTTCGCGATTTTTCTTTCCGTTAAAATTACGATCTTCTTTTATGAGACTTCTAAAGAAAATGATGTCCGACGAAGTTTTAATCTAAATGTGACATCCCTATAATTATCTGTCATCGACTATATTTAAAACGCTAACTTTAAGTCATTACAAATTAACTTACGATAATTGTCTGTATTAAGTTTTATAAGCATCTAAATTTTTATATTATAATATACAGACAGAGTTAGTCATAATCCCCTCCAAGGCTTAGAAGAGCTGTAGTAAAAAAAACTTAAGCGAATGCAACAAAAAGAATATATGAAAGAATACAGAAAAAAATTCGTTTATTTAATATTTTAAAGGTGTTCTATATGTGAACCCCCCTGGTCACAAGACATCCATCGATGGGATAGTCTAATTCCTGCCATACTCTACTCAACATGGTACTATCAATGTTATTGATAGTACCATGTTATCTTATCCTTGTACGTTATCCTTTCCTTAATATCCGTATTATACGAAAACTTGGTCTTTTACATAAGACCTAGTTTTTCGCACCTTCTTTGCCTCGTGATGTAAAACTGCATGACACGTGATAACACGTTCTGTCTCAATAACATTGAAAGTACCATGTTGAGCAAAGAGGGTAGAAACCAGACTATCGCATTGATGTATGCTGTGTGACTAAGGATTCAAATTTAGAACACCTGTAAAATATGTAAATAAAACTTGAATTTCTTCTGCATTCTTTGATATGTTCTTTTTTACTATATTTTTTCGTCTTAGTTTTTTTTTTACAACAGCGCTCGGAAATCTTGGTGGAAATTATGAATATCCCTATATAGAACTCATTATTTTGGTAATAAAAACACACACATTTCTGCTATATGTAAGCTAGGAAATCCTTCCGATATGTAATGGAATTTAGCAGCAAATGCCGTACAATGACAGGATTATGAGGGATTATATATATGTTAAAAAGTCAATTTTATCCTATTATTAAATGGATATCTATCCTATCCCGGTTCATCTAAGGCTGTGACCTCCCCTTGTAACATAATTAATTCAAAAATGGAACTATTTAATTAACTAGAAATTTAATAATTTATCTGGCTTGTTAGCTTCCAAGTTCTAAAACAGAAAAGCTAGCTTGAAAACTTTATGTTCTTTCACAAACATGTAATTATCGAGAATCATTTTTATGGACATCTAAATTCAAATAAGAGTAGAACGGCGCCCAATGTTTATTTCGGTCATAAAAAGGCATAAGTTTGATTACTATGTGCAAACTAGAGAAGCTCTTCCGGAACCGTAATCGAATTAGCAACATTCGAATGATGGCAACATGAGTGATAGGAAATTCGAGAAAAGAAGAATAAAAGCATTCTCGAGAAGCACACGAGACGAAAAATTCCGCACTTCCTCAATTATTCAAAGTTCCATTCCTCATTTACTTTTGAACGTCACCAGGAGTGTTTTTTAAAGAAGAGAAAATTGTTTCGTTTGCGTAATGTTACAATTGATTTTTCCACAAGCCGATCGATGATGGAAAGCAAACTGGACAACAATTATTTTCTCTCCTTTTTCTTCTTTTTTAAATTCCATAGTTCTAATAACTTGAAGATTGTTAGGTGATATTGAGAAAAAAATTGAAGACAACTTTCTAAACTACTATAAGTATTATCTTTTTGGTGTAATTGCATGATATTATTCCTAGTTTAATGATAGTTTGAACCAGCTGGGTGGTGTAATAGGTTTGGTGCTGGCTTTGTATGCCCAAGTTTGCGGGTTCGACCCCGACCCAAGTGGGTAGATTTTCATGATGTAAGAAATCGACAACGTCCATGTCGTATGATTAAGCGGCATGTTAAAGATCCCTAGAGGGCCTATTTGGCTTAGGTGCTCTCCGAAAAATTAAATTCCTTAGTACAGGTTTGCATTGTCAGAGCTCAGGTTCTTCCCTCTGAGGAGGAAACTGAATGTCAAAATTGCATTGTGATAATTGATATCCGCCTATATGGAGCCACACTAAAAATGATACCAGTTCTTAGTAATTTACTAGGTGTGCAATGGTAATTACCAATCCACATCTACATTAGAGAGAAAAAAATGATAATTTGAAATAAAGAAGTGTTTAAAATACGAGGAAAGCAGAGATTAAACTAATCGAAATGGGAATTGATAACGAAAAATATTCAAGTATAGTTTTTGTGTATTTTGCATTTTTAAGAATGTGAATAAAATTTAAACTATTTTACAGACTATTTCTATTTAATTTTAATTTGAGTTCTTTCTTTCTTTTAAAAGACAAATAACTTAGCACTAAGAAAATTTTCACTACGTAGTAAAATGATGCTTTAGTTTAACATACATTTGCACATTTTATTTTGATTAATAATCCTCTATGCATCTAAATTTAGCTTGTTCTTCGTTTCTGATACTTGTTTTCAAAGAAGTTTTTAGTGAAATCAAATTACATTTTCAAGTGTATTTTTTCTGTTTATGCTACTACAGGAATGACTTTTGATTTAATTCTTCAAAGAAAAATATTTATCTATATAGAAAAAAAAAAAATAAATGCTTCGTGATGCTGTAATAAATTTATTTGGCTCTCTTGGTGGTAACGATGGTGATCATCAAGAGAATGTTAAGTTACAGTGGCCGCCTGAATATCTATTATCACTAACTCCAGCGGGAATGCCACCAGCTGACAAAATTTGAAATTAGGCTGTATCACCATGGTGTTAAAAAATTTATGTATTACTGATGGACTGTGTGTAATTGCACAAGATTGGTAATGAAAAATATTCAGAATAATAATATTTCAGTTTAAAATTTTATCAGGAGATAAGAAAGGCGAAATTGTATCTATATACTAAGGATCACACTGGACACTCGAGGTGACTTGGGTATGCCATTCGTAATGAAACGTAAGCAGTTCCCTGCAAGATTGGCATTTGCAAGATTGGCACTTGCCATGACTATTAATAAATCCCAGGGGCACAGTTTTGGAGAAGTCGGTTTATGTGTAACGCATGGGAGGAAACATAGACAATTGAAAGTGGCCGCGTCAAGGTGCAGAAACAAAGACGAAATTAAAATTCAGTGCAATTTAGAGAAAAAAGTGACTTGGAACATTGTTTTTGAATAGGCGCTAAATAGAAATACAAATTAAAACATGGATATGAAGATTTTTAATTTTTTCCTGCTTACAATATATTGTGAAAAAACAAAACAGAACTGCTTAATAAGTGTAAATTTCAGTTTTGCAATTTGAGCAATGAGTATGAACATTAGTGTAATTTGTACAGCGGGGTTTGGACAGTCGTAATGTGGATTGGGATACGTTCCCCCTCCTCCTAGTTAAGGTGAAAATTAAAATTTGTTAAATTGAAATATTAATCAAAAACTGCTAAATATTAAGTAAGAATATTATTACTATAAAATCGTGATTTCAAACGAAGAAAATTAGATGAATGAAATAAATAAAATTTTATGTACATCTACATTTTAAAAGCTTATTTTGCTCAACTTATATATATATATATTGAGTTATTAAAAGTTGGATATTAATTTTTTTTTATATTTCTGACATCCATTAGTATAAGATTCATTATACATTTGAATATATCAAATTAAAATAGTAATGAACTTGCATGTGGTTTCAGCAATTAGCTCAATAAAATTTTTTTCATTTCCTGTGTTCAAATAGAATTTGTCAAAAAATAGTTACTGCCCTTCGGTTTACCTTTATCTCCCCACGTTTCATTAAAATCTTAACTTCGAGGCATATATATGAGTTGTAAATCTCTTGCCCGCCCACTTCATTGATTCTTATTACTATGTTCAATGTTTGAGATGAAACTTTAATTCGAATGAGGAAATAGTTTTCTATGATCTAGCAATTATTAGAATTTCATTTTCCTGATGAAAATAATTATAACACATAAGAGTTATGCATATTTTTACTTATCTGAGCTCCAAATCACTTTGCAACAGTGATTAATCAAATTAATATGCTCTTTAACCCCTTAACTGCCGGCGGCATATATATTCATCTCGCTCAACCAGTGCTTTAAGTGCCCCGGACGTATATATACGTCTTTCCGAGGTACGATTCTTTTCTTTGCGCAACTATCAGTAAAAATATTCCTAAGGTTTTGGATTGCAATAAAATGACCTTGACAGTGTATGGGAAGGATTTACTTGATTCAAAGAAAAATTTGCTTATTTATGCCTTTTCTTTTTATCCTAATACACTGCATACGCGCGCCTATGTGAAAAACGGTGGCACTGTGGAGCAAATCGCGTAACTTTTAATCGCCAGTTAAGGGGTTAAAATTTTAATTTAATATAAACTTTTTAACTAATAGCAATTTTTGGAAAAAATACCTACCTTTCATTTCCCAGTTTTCTCTTAAGACACGTATTTTGCGATATCTAAGAATTTTGATTAATGGCAAATGACGTTGATCTTTACACATCTTTAATGTCAAGATATGTTTTTATCACAGTTTTTAATATACTTTATAATTTTTGCCTTTCATTTCGATCTAATTGTAATATTTGCAATCAAGATTTTAACGCAAAATACTAGTCTTAATCAGAATAGAGTTACATCACAGTTTATGCATAAAATTTTCCTTGTATGAAAACTAAGGTAGTATAAAGCTCCACATATCATACTTGGGAAATGAAAATAGGTATTTTCATACTTATTATTAAACAAAAATATACTTTGATCAATATTCTCACAACAACAAAGAAACTTGGAGCCCAAGTTTAATAAATGTGACGGTTGATCATTAATTAAAAACTAAAATAACTAAAACACTGAAGTCATAAGTAAAGAGAATATTTGATATACTTTGTTGATTCTCGAAATGAAATAACTTGCGCTTGCTTAAACTCATGTTTAAATAGAATCTTATGCTTTGCGAAAAATGAAGAATCGAGTAAATATTTTAACAAAGAATGCCAGATTAAATTCTTAACACATGAAATACCTTATAATAATTCAGTGACTCTATTTTTAAAAAAAGGGAATTAAATATTTCTGGATTACTCGAAATTAATTTAGTTTTCGAATGTGATATGGAAAAAAAATCTCCAAAGAGAAGAATTAATTAATCCATATAATCCAAAACCTCAACAAAGTGGAGGCTTAGTTACCATGTTTTCATACTAAGGAAAAATTAATTTGAGTTCTAACTTACCTGTGGGATGTGAAAAGTTCTAGTTGCATTTATAGATAATCTGATATAACGTTTTTTTTTTTAAATTGGATTGTTTTAAAATGGCTCAAGATAAACGTTCAGAACGAGAAATAATCTCAATTTTTAGCCTTCAAAATGAAGGTTGAAATACAATTATTACATAAAACCATTTTTGCATGAGAAAGTTATTCAATATTTGTGTATCTCTTCTAATGTGAAGTTTTAATAAAAATATATATTCATTGGAGAAAATTACATCATATCTTAAAAAGTGAAGGAAAACAAAATACCTCAAGATAACCCTAAAATGACTTATCTTACTATCAAGAAAAATTCTTTTGATGTTAAATTTATTAATTTAAATAGGCTGGATACTTTTTATGGAACGCGCGCAATGCCTGATATGAAAGAAATATTTTTTTAAAATTTTTTTTTTTAGAAAAATTGACATTTTATTTTAACTTTGCGAATAATTTAACAAATAATATTCGAGATATTTATTTTGTACATTTATGTTCTCCATACTCATTATTCTATTGATAAATTTTGAAGAGCGAACCTTAAAACAAGTTCGGTAACTGAAGATTAGAAGAACCTGTAAATATTTTCATAGATATAATGGAATATATATATATATTTGGAAAATATTAAAATAGTTTTCTTAAAATGTAAAGAGTCAAGCAAATGCACTAACAGAAAAAAAAACACAACTTTAATGGACCAGGCTGAAATGAAGGGAAAATTTAATGTACGCCAAGTAAGATTCATTAAAAATATAATTATAGTAACTTTTTTTTATTTCAAAGCAGTTCTTTGCTATTTCAAACAGAAAACTTTTCAAAATAATGACGATGAAAACACAGCTTTTAGAGATAAATAGCTTTTATGATGAATAATTCATTCCTTGTATATAATGTTTTTGTACTTAAATGGGCATAAATGGTTACAAAAATATTTTTGTCACACGCGCGCGCGCTCTTAACTTTTAAAATTAATTTTCTAAAAAAAATAATTCCTTTAGAATTTTTGAAAAAACTTTTTCAATAGTTTGATGAAATTGATAATTCCCATTCAAAATTAGAATGTGTATATATATATATATATATATATTTTACTGAATGAGTTTTAAAATTTTCGCTGTCCCCTGGATGTATACATAGTTTTTCTACCACATTTTTCTTTCAACTGTTGACAGAAAAATGAATCCTAACTAAATTAAAAGCTTAGGATCTTTTTTCTTCTATTTTTATGAGAATATTTAGTTGAATAAAAATAATAAGAGCTTAGATAAAATCCTAAATATTTTATTAGCAATAAATAACGTTATTTTTATATTATTAAATATGTATATTTATCATAGTTTTTCTTTATCAGAAACAATAATTTTATGTTAACAATATATATTTAGAAATTAATTCATAATACTCTAATCTAAAAGAGGAATTCCACAACTCAATTTTTTTAAATTCATTTTTCATAAAGTATACGATTATGTTTGCATACTTATTCCATACATTTAATAGTTATTCAAATTTCCCTTAACGTTTTGACACAATATCTTTCTATAATAAATAGTGTACATTTAATGAATTAAGCACATTATATGGAGGTCTAACTTAAAATTTGTTATACTGTACAACACTTTATTTGTCAAATTCTCTATTAACAAGATTAACATGATTGTACGTATGCCTAAGGAATTGCTCCTTTAATGTTAGACGTTAAGAATGTTGCTGAAAAAAAATTAAAGTAGTAAGCATTAAACGTTATGTTCCAGTTCAATTTTAAAATCAATGCCGAAAGCAAATCTTTATATAACTTTCCACAATTATATGAAAAATCTATAAATTTGTTAGCCTTCATTCTAATGTTTAATTTTTCTCTCTCAAAGAATCATTTATGGCCTCGTACATTAAAATAAATCAAAGGAAAATGATTGTTAGAAAACCATTCATTAAAACCATAAGAAATCGGTAAACTGTTATTTAGGAGTCGCATGCGGCTTCTTAGCATATATCATACTAAACATTGAAAGAATTTTCAAAAACTTATAAAATTTAATCTATGTATTTTTTCTAAGCTTACGAATACACAGAAAATAAAGAAAATCTTAGCAAACTTTTATTAGTTTGGTGGGTACAGTACCCAACTTTTATTAGTTTAATCGATATAGGTTGTCCTAAAAATAGAACAATGATACCATCTATTGCTATTCATTCTTACTTAGAGAGGAATGGGATAAAGTATCTTAAGGACTGGCGCACACAAGGAGGGGGGAGGGTCCTGGGGGTCCGGACCCCCCCAAAGGCCTTGATTTTTTTTCCGATTGGTTATAATTCTAAGTATATAATACGTAAAATTTAATTAAATATTTGTTATTAATGATTAATTTTAATAATTAATGCTAATTATTTATTCAATAATTAGTTTTTA
>BMAV01019688.1:772302-852071 GCA_019973955.1 Trichonephila inaurata madagascariensis | reverse complement strand
TAGCTTTATTAGCCTAGATTTTGCGAGGTGGTCTTAGAATAGAAAGCTCAAAATAGGCAACAGTTATGTGTTTTCGAAAGTCTAGAAGGCTCAGCCTATTATCACTAAATAGATGATTGAGCTTCCATGAAGCAAACCATGCTGTTTCAAACACATTAACAAATAAACATTTTCCCCTTTGAGTAAAATAAACTGCTACATTATTAGCAAAGAGGCGAACACTATTTTTTTTAATATTTATTGTAGGATATAATGCACACTGGTTTCTATGCCTGTTTTCTGCAATCCTTTTACCCTTCTTTCTACGGTCGATACTCTTTTTGTTTCTTCAAAATTGGACATTACTGAAACAACTCATCTGTCATTCCATCAAACTACTCCGACTTTGTTCTTTGCATCGAAATTGCTGTCTGAAGAGCCTCATTCCATTTTCGACATCGTTTTCGAGGACATAATTGAGCATTTAGTTATTCAGTATTCTCTAACAGTACCTGTAGCTAAGAGGGTTATTTTTTCTCTGTATGGAAAACAGTTCAAAGGAAAAGTAAAGAAATTATTCACATAAATTTTATATACCTCAGGGTTTGTAATTATTGACTACAAATTCTGGAATACTGAATGAGGTAATGACTTGTTAACGATTTTCTTGCTCAATTTCTTCTTTTATACCTTCGGAATTTTATTCTTCTACCCTTTTGTGTTTTCTTTGATAGCATGCTGTTGATAGATGTAGGTTCTGTTTTATAGTTCTTTGCACATTTGTATTATACAATATGATACGGAAAGCAGTTTTTCCCCCACCCCCATATCTGGCACGTTACATGGACCAATCAAGCGGATTTAGGCATCTATATTAGTTGTAAAGTAGCAATGTTTCGAATGTTACAGAGGAAGAAAGGATTATCTCCATTAACTAATTGTTAGAGATTAGGTAGTAATGTATTGGGTCATCGTTCTATTTTGGGGACAATAATAAATGCAAGAAAAAATTGATATTCCAGATAATTTTTAGAGAATACTTTTCGTTGATTCAAAAGTATAGTCAGTGAGTGTTTACTAACGTCACACTGCAAAATAACACAAGTGCTATTGGCGACGAACCTCGTAATTTAGAGCCCGGCTCAAGTGAAGAGAACGACCACCACACTCTCCAAACTTTCACTCTAAGCCAGCATAAGCATTTAAGGCAGACAAATTTAACGTATATTAGCCCGTCTACCTGCAAATTCGTGACTCAATAACGGCAGAATCATAGGAATTATAACCTCAATAAATTTATATGTTATTCCTTCTTGTGGCTAAAAACTTTAAAAAAAATGGACAGAAAATATTTAAAAAATTCTGCAAAAACACTAAGAAAATTTACTAAAAATAACTAACACTGAATTTCAGTTTACTATCAAGTCAAATATTTAGTTAAATAAATTAATATCACAATAAAGTATCTTAAATTTCGATTAAATATGCGGAAAAAATTTATATATAGGCCACTTATATAAGCTGCCCTGAGAAAATATTGGATGAGAATTTGAAACTGACTCTGATGTAAAATTGGAAACATAAAAATTTTATATTACCATATTTTTATCTTTATTTTAGCAACTACTTCAAATGGGAATTTCATCGAAATAAATTGAAGTGCTCAGAAGATTATCTCTTATTTTGTTGCATCTTTTTGTATTATTTAAGCTCTTCCATTAGTTTTATTTCTTCCAGCTAGCATACGCTTATCTTTCGAAGTTATTACTAATATGTAATAAGTTATTACAAATATGTAATAACTTAAAGGAACTGCATTTTATAGTTTTCCTTTATAAGCATCATCTTTAAGCGGCTGAGAATAAAGATGATAAATTACATTAGATGGAAAGATACAGAAGATATTGTGCTGATATTCCCTGTAGGACACAGTGCTTCTCAAAGTTTAAATATTTGTGACCCAATTTTCAATCATGATTTTCATTGCGCCCCCTCATATATTAACAATGTATCGAATTCAATAATATTATACTTCAACACTTAAACTACAATACAATCTTAACCTCTTAACTGTCACCTGCGTATATAAACGTCTCGCTCAGTCAAAGCTTTGATTTCCCCGGACGTATATATAAGCCTTTCCGAAGTATGATCTTTTCTCTGCACTGCTATCCATAGAATAATTCCGAAGGCTTTGGAATGCAATAAAAGGACATTGACAATCTGAGAAGAATTTACTTATTTCAGAATATTTTTTGCTTCTTTATTCCTTCTCCCCCCTCCGAATACAACTCATATCCGCGCCTACGAGGAAAATAGTTGGCATTGGAAAGCGAATCGCGTAGCTTTTAATCGGCAGTGAAGGGATTAATTATAAACCATACAAATTATCAAGATAAGTGTTATTTTTTATATAATTTTATACATGACAACCCCATAGCGTCACTGGTAATTATTAAATTTGTTCTTAACTTAGTATTGTTAAATTAACTGTAAAATACATTGTGTAGTACAATTATAAGTGCAATATTTCAGTGTAAATGTGTATTTTATTTTTTATTATGTCAGAATATATATGTTTTGCTTGTTTACTTTCAGTAAATTAATAATTTTTTTCAAAATAATCTTTTGTTTTTGATTTTTCAAATGCTCGCGCCCCCCTCGTAGAGTCGTCATGCCCCCAAGAGGGGCGCGCCCCACAGTTTGAGAAACGCTGCTGTAGGATATTGAGTAGTATAGCCACTAATGCTGTTAACGTCATTGAGAATATGAATGTAGAATTAGAGAAATCGATTTAGTAGTGGCAACTTGCATCTTATATACCCAGTTACATTAAATTATTTTCTTTTTCTTTGAGACAGAGATGAAGCTGCAACGGCTGAGTGGTCATGGTCACTAACTACACAAACTGGCTAATGAGTTAGAAATCCAAGATCAATATTTTAGTGCACAGATAACTGCTCTGATTCGCTTGGATATTTAGTCTACATGCTTCCGGAATGCATTTACGTTCAGAGAGAATACCATGCATTGGCTATGCAGCTTTTTAGATCTTGTAAATTAGAAGGCAGAGGAGAGAGCTGTCGGATACTTCATCCCACCATATCCAATACATTTTCTATGGGGTTCAGATATGGGCTATACGGTGGCCAGGAAAGAAGTTAGAAGTCAGACTAATGTTCAGGGAACCAATTTTGAATACTTCTGGTAACGTTGTATAGTTGTATTATCTTCCATGAAGTATCCGTTGCCATCAGGGTAAAAATGCAACATTGCTAGGTGTATTTTATATGCCAGTATATCTAAGTAACTCATGGCTGTCTGTTTTCCCTCGAGGAACACCAGGATACCCCTTCCATGACAACAGAACATGCCTTATATCATGATATTCCCACCAGACCCTAGCACAGTGCTAGTAAGGCAAGGGTTCATGACTTCGTAGTTTTCTCGCCAAATTCTATAAGTCTTCTATGAATGCAAAATAAGCTGTGGCTTGTTTCATCCGACCATACTACCCCTTTCCAATCCTCAGATGTCCTGCGTCTTCTTTCCCGACACCATTGCAAACGAAATTTTGTATTTCAGGCAGAAATGAGTGGTTTTCTCAAAAGCCCCCGACATGCATTCCTGTCCTCTTTTATTCTCTGCGCAATAGAGTCCATGTTCTACCGTACAATATGTCAGCGAATACGCACATCATGATCTTGGAAAACTGTACTCGAACTGCCCTTACGTCTTCTAGAGAAATGTGGTTCCTGTTGTTGCTGTTGTCGTGTGTATATTACTGAGATACATACGAAAGACATGAAATAGATGAACAGAAACATATAACGCAATCACAGAAGAATACAGATAATGTGGGTCCTGATTCCAACTTTTGGAAACCTTTGACATGACCGCTTTTGAGAACCAAGTGAGATTTGGTGTCTTCTAAATCGATGCCCCTGCTAAACGAGCATGAATAATAAACCATTTTTCAAAAGGTGAAAGATCTGTCGTTTTTCCCATTTTTCTTCATTCATCGTGAAATACACTCTTACACCTTGCTTATATTAGCATTCTAACCACGTGTAACACCCGTGATTGCTTACTTCATCCCTACATGCATTCAGATACAAATCTCAAAGGTTTCTAATTCATTTCCTGTGAGTGTAGTTGCTGGTACAGTTTCATTTGAGTCGTAGGTTTGAATCCTGATGCCACTAATGATTTACCTTGTAGAGGAACTAATACACTTTAAATCTGTCGAGTTCCAAGTTTTTTCGTTCTTATGCAGCAGAAGTTTGAAGAGGGGTATCAGTTTAAGTGTCACTCTCCTCACTTGAACATGTTTGAAAATTACGAGATCCATCGCCAGTAGCCTTCGTGCTGCTTTAAAGAACAACGTTAATAAACAACCATCAATAAAGTAGAGGCTTACTTTTGTTCTGCCACTCAAATTGAGAGTAGTAAGCACATTCGATGAAATACATGAAGAATTACGTTTTTAGTGTAATTTATTTTAATCTCTAGAAAAAGTTGTTTTTTTGCCAATATTTCTTAGAAAATATTGAATCCACAGGGACTGTACAAATTTAATTATTAAAATTGGGTTGAAGCTGTGTTTTTTTGTTTTTTTTGTCACGAATTAAACATACAAAAATTATTTTATGTAAAAGCAAGCTCTCTTTCCTCACACTAATTCAAATCAATGATACATATTTTTAAGAGACGATTATTATATTTGAGGGATTTTATTTTACTCTTATTATAAATATATTATGAATATATTTTATAAATCATTACGATGGGGTGAATTTTGAAATTTTAAAAATAATAAAATTAATTTTAAATTCCAATGAGCTTTGGTTCTTCCGTCTCGAAAGTTTACCGATTTCTTCCGAACTGCTTTGAAATAGAGAAATAACTCTCGAAAATTATGTAGAAAAATTAAATAATGAAATTAGTTTTATTCCAAGGTGAAAAATAAGAAGTGATTTTGAAAATAAGTCTAAAAATTTATATAATCCAGTAGAACTAAAAAATATTCCAAGCATTGAAGATACTGAAACAAGATCAGATGAAACAAGTAAATCACTACAGGTAATCATTGAATATTACATTTTAATATAACTTTCATAATATTTTCTTTTTCTGGAGAAAGTTATTTTCTAAGACCTACAGTGGTCAGTAAATAATTCCTGAAAAGTCAAATTTTTTTTAAAGTACTAACTGTTATAAATAAAAATTTTATACCATGCCTATATTACATAAATTTCTAAAATTTAACATCATGTCACAAATCAGAATATTTTTTTTTAATTTATAATTTTATGCATTTCTTAATTTTTAATTTAACAGGGAATTATTATTTAACTTCATCACTGCATCTCATTGTGTAATGGCGTTGTTTTTACTCTAATTCTTATGCATTGGAAGAAAGATGGAAAGAGCTTTTATTTATTTATTTTTTTAGATATTGCCTTATCTACGAATTCTCTAGATTATTTTTATTCCACGCAGGAAAAAACAATGAAGATAACTTACCGGCCAGCCGAGGTCTGAAATGAATAGCTACTTTGTAGCAATATAATGCTTCATCGTAACGTTCTTGTTCTTGTAGTAATATTCCCCTGAAACGAGAGAAAAACAAAGAGGCTTATTTTTCATATCTCGATTAAATATCTATTTACTTTTATGGATTATTACAAATCTTTTTTTTTTACTATAACTTTAACTGACATACATTAATTAGTATAACTAATAGTAAAGAAAAGTTAAAATTAAAAAATATTGGTTCATATTGTAAATAGGAAACGCTATCATTAAAGCAGCGTTTCTCAAACGCTATTATACTCTACGAGGGAGGCGCAAGAATATTGAAAAGTCGAAAACAAAAGATTATTTTAAAAAGTTATTAATTTACTGGAAGTAAACAAAAAAAATACAAAAAAATAAAATACACATTTACAATGCACTTATAAATGTATCAGTACTGCACAATGTATTTTATAATTAATTTAACAATACTAAGTTAAGAACAAGTTTAATAATAACCAGTGACCCCATGGGCTTGTCATTTATAAAATTATATACAAAAACTAACGCTTGACAAATTGTACGGTTTATAATTAATCCGAAAACTGCCGACTAAAAGTTGCGCGATTCGCTGCCCAGGGTCATCGTTCTCCACATAGGTAAGCGTATGTGATGTATTGGAGGGGCAGGGGAAGAAAAAGAATAAATAAGGAAATACTTCGAAAACTTTGTCAAGATCCTTTTATTGCATTCCAAAGCCTTCGGAATAATTTTATGGATAGCAGTGCACAGAAAAGCTCGTACTTCAGAAAGACGTAAATATACGTCCGGGACAATTATCGCTTTGGCTGAGCGTAACGTTTATATACGCCGATGGCACTTAAGAGTTTAAAGTCGTATTGTAGTTTTAGCCTCAAAGTACAGTATTATTGAATTCAAAAGATTGTTATTGTATGGAAGGGGGGAGTGCCATGAAAATTATGATTGAATATTGTGTCGCAAATATTGAAAGTTTGAGAAGCAATGTATTAATGTAATTATACTATAGGGAATTTATGCAGTTCTATTTTGGGAAGAGAGATTGAATATAACTCAGTCACATATAGTCTTATGAAATGTATATAACAAAGAAAATAAAATTTATTTATTTATTTTCTTAAGTTTTGTAAAAGGGGACACATGGGTACGATTTTTACAAAAATCTTCAATTTAATGGTTTTTTTAAAATTTTTTCGCTTGCCTCCTATGTATATGCATTATGTGAAACAGATTTTGCATTCAAAATACCACAAAAGCTTCACCATTACAATTTTTTAAGGAAACATTTTAAAGTTTTTGAAGTGGTTTTAAAATGTTAGTCCTACAATAATTGACTTGCAAACATGACATTTGATTTGCAAGTATGTCGAACAATGCATAAAACAATTGGTGTAGGTTTTTGGATAACATGAATGAGATATTCGTAAAATACGTTTTTTTATGAATGCTTATTGAAAATTCCTTAAAAAATTTATGAATTCTAAATTCAATTATATTCAAAAAATCAATTCTAAAATGCATAACGACATTTATTACACGTATTAATACCTATAACTAGAAAAAGTATTGAAGCATTTGGCACAATGGAAAAAAATCCTTAGTATTTTAAATGAAGACAAACTAGTTATTTTTTCTTTCTAGGGTAAGCCAGTATAAAATTTTTTCGATTGATATGTAAGTAAAAACGAATATAAAAATTAAAAATCGGATTTTTTTTTCAAACTTAGAGGCTTGAAATTTTAGAAGATTATAGCATAAAAATCTATAAAGAATCATTTAGGCTAAAAAAGTTAAATATGATTTTTTTTTACAGATTTTTGTCAATTGAATCGTACTGTGGCCCCTTAAAGTTTGAAACACCGAAATACGAAATCTATTCTCATTCGAGATTATGATGCAGTTCGAATTATTGTTTAGCTTGATTTTGCTACATTATTTTTCCCGGAAATGTTTACCATTCTCCTTATCTAGACATTGACATTTTTATAGAAGAACATTGTACAAATCGCAGTTAGTAATTTCTAAGAAACATAAAGAAAGACTTATATGCTTTGCTGACAGTTAATCTCTGCCTTTGATGTTTCAAAAGTTAATGTCACTCGTCTGGGCCATCCGTGCAAATTTGACTTAAGTAATTTTTAAAACTTTTATTATTTTCCAACTAGTTGTTCGTTAAAGATGCTGTTCTTGTTTTTTTTTTTTTGGTATTAACCAAATAAAACATAAAATGAAGAAATTATATTGTTGGATTAGTATATTCACATTATAAAAAAATTCTCAGTTTTCATATTTAATTGTCATAAGTTTTGTACCTCTAGCAAACTGCGAAATAAAGTTAAAATAGATATACAGTTATATTCCAATGAGAGTTATAGATTTATTTCTTTGAATTATAAGTTGTTTTTTTTTTACCAAAGTTTGTTTCTAAGTGCCTAAAATCACAAAAAATAGTTTCATACAAAACTTGATGATTACTTAATGTCTGACACACAAAAACTACACATGTCTTCTTTCTGTTTGATATTTCAATTTTCATCATTTTAGAAGTAAAATATTGTGATATAAAATAACGATGTCCACATTTTAACAGCCGCCGGCGTATATATCCGTGGTACATATACGTCTTACCGAAATACATTCTTTTCTTTGCGCTGCTATCAGTTACACTATACCGAATAATTTGAAATGGAATAAAATGAACTTGGCAGTGCTTGCAAAGAATTTACTTACCGTATTTATTCGAATCTAAGCTGCCATCGATTCTAAGCCACACCCCAAATTCTCAACAAATTTTCGTGAAAAATGAAAAATAGTGTAAAATGGTTTATTGATATCCAGTTTTACAAAAATTAAAATAATTTTAAGGGGAGGACTAATAAGAATTGAATAATTAATTATTTCTCCAGTGTTATAAACATTTAAACACTTACATTAACCTGTAATTGTTCTTCGCGTCCCATCTAACATTTTCCCTCCTTTGATTCTAAGGAGCATCCGATTTTCAATAGTATTAACATTGAAAAAAAGGTGCGGCTTAGATTCGAGTAAATACGGTATTTAAGAGAAGTATTTGCTTATTTGGGTCGCCCCCCCCCCCTTCAATACATCGCATATGTACGCCTATATAAAAAGTGGTGACACTGAGGAATGAATCGCGTAACTTTTAATCGGCAGTTAAGGGGTTAATGTTTCAATTTTTTTAAACAACACGTATGGTATCTAAGATAAGGAATCCAGCCACTTTTAAATCTTTCTAACTTTTCTTATACCATACGTTGTTAAGAAATGAAATATTATGGAATAGGGGAACAATATTCTGAAGAATCGCCGAATTTAATGGACAACGCACTAAAAACACACAGTAAAGTACATAATAAATTTTCTTTACGCAAAAACTTATCTACAGAGTAAACTTTATACTATATTTAGATATAAACCGGATATAAAATGTACATGAAAAATGTGTCAGCTATTACTTACAGATTATATCGCACATCGGCCATGTTAGCACGGAAGCTAAGAGCTTGCCTATACGCCCATTCTGCCTCATCCTTGTTTCCACGTCCACTTAGAATGTTTGCCAGATTTCCGTAAGCTGTAAGGAAATGGAAATATTTCAATTAATTTTTAAGCAAAAAAATTATCGGAAAAATACACGTGATATACATGCATCATTAATTATTTTAGATAAATTAAACTGATATTTCTAGTGTTTAATAATAATGTATGTTTTGAAAATAATCCCAGAAATAAGTTTTATTGTTAAGTAACTGCTTTTTTTAAAAAAAATGTATTGAGGTAAAAAGGGTTTAAGTAGAATCAACAGGATGAGAACAAAGATCTAATTAATTCAACAATGTATTTCCAAGCATTCGTGGAAAGTCCTACCTTAATTAAAGATGAATTTGTCACGAATTGTATCTTTGTACTTGTAGATATTGCAACACTCGCATACGCGTGGGGTGAATTTCTGACGGAGCTTAGTTAGGAGTTAGAAATACTACTTTTAACTATGGACTAATACTACTTGTTCTATGGACTTAACGAGTGTGTGTAGATACTAGAATAAATAAATGATATATTTTTGCCTTTTCGGATAACAATGTATTGGCATTGCTGTTTTTATAACAAAGAGAAAATATCTTTGTATTGCAACTATTGTTTTATTGATTTAAATGTAGAAACATGATCAAATTGTTCCATTAACGTAAATCTCATTTGACGAACTTACTTGACAATTCCATGAATATTAATATGTATACATATCCCAGATTCTTAATAAAACTCTTCAGCTATCTTGGATTTTACGAGTTTTTGTTTTTTGGTATTAGTTATAATAATCCTCTTCAAATATTGATTTATATGTTATATTTTTTTTTTCGTTTTAAGATTAATTCAATATTAAATTTCACTATTTTCTCTCATTCAAGTGTTTTAATTTGCTTTCAGAACATTTCTGTTCTATTTACACTAGTAGAGTAAAAAATATGTCACACGAATTTTTATTCTCGTTCAAAGTAAAATATTTTTTCCTAAATGGACTGCATCTTAGAAACTAAGCTTTTGTGGACTCGACAAATCTTCAAATGTAAAAGCTATTTCAATGGTGGCCCCATCTAGTGGCGGCTATCACTAGCAAATTTGGACTCTTGAATTAATTTAATTCAAGATCTCGCCGGATGCTGAAAAATACCGTGATTTTAATTTTGCCGAAAGTACCAGAGTCAAATTGGGGTCAATCAAGGGATCTTTTACATGCCACGTAATCATATGACTTGCGTGCAAACGATTTTCAAATCCAGAAAGTCTATCGACTCCAGCTGGGATCTAACCCGCAACCTTGAGCTTACGAGGCTGGCATGCTACCTCTAAGCCACAGGAGCTGACAAAAAATGACATATCATACTATATTTTTTCCCATTGATTAATCTGTAATTTATAAATAAGTGATATGATTTGGATTTGATTTGTGTTTGAAATAATTTGTTTACATGTCTCTAACT
Source organism: Trichonephila inaurata madagascariensis (assembly GCA_019973955.1). NCBI lineage: Eukaryota > Metazoa > Arthropoda > Arachnida > Araneae > Nephilidae > Trichonephila > Trichonephila inaurata. The sequence continues at coordinate 841,533 of BMAV01019688.1, read as the reverse complement.
TTTTTTTATATTCAATCGCGTTATAAATATTCATCATTTTAATTATTCCCCAGCGTCTAAATAATCAAAAAAATTATTTATACTTTAAAAAAGCTTTTGGATAATATATTTCTCCTACGTTTTATTTAATCTATTTTAATCAGCAACTAAGCTGTATTTAAAGTAAAATTAATAATTTTTCTAACTAGAAAATTTTTTTAAAAAAGAATCTTTAGTTATTTTAACCATAAAAAGATATTTTATGCACATCCCCAAACTGTAGCTATTTAACTTATTTAAGAGAAATAAGGATTAAAAAAAGGCCTCGATCCGGAGTCGAAAATATTAATTATTTAAACATTTTTCAGAAGTAAAAATGAGAGATTTATCTAAAATCTTTTAATGATTCGTTTCTTTTTTTTTTACTTCCTCAACCACATCATTTGTTGAAATCTAATGAACTAGGACTGATTTAGAAACCTTTGATAAAAATAACTTTAATTACTCCCGATTTTTTTACAACCCGATAAAAGCAATGATAAATAATTTATTCGCTTTCATCCCTCCCAGTTTTGCCAGAAAAGAACTCTTAGTTAGACGGGGTAGTAGAATGCCACACTGGGAAAAAATCAATAGATTAAAAGTTCATCTTCATAACTGATAATTCTCCAATCCCTGCGGCAAATGCATATGCTCTTATAGATTGAAATTCACTAATCATTAACGGTGAACAAGCCTCATTAAAACCACGTAAAGATATTTTATCATCTTGCGATCAGAAATCTTTGCGTATTCGTCGAGAACACGTGGTCTTTTGACAGAAAAGAATAGTAGTATATGTAATGAAAGTTACGTTCATTAACTGAAAAGGTGGGAGATTATATCGTAATTACCAGAGGGAATGCTTTATTCGCCACTTAAGAAGGTGGTGTTGGATTATCAGCGCTTGCATTTAGAGAATGCTCTTAAGAAAGTGAAGGCTGTGAATAATTTTATTTCATTTTAATATCCTGACTGACAGTGAGACAGTGCTTGTAATGATTCACTTTCGTGTTCTGATGGAACGTCTTTTTAGGGTTAGTCTTTCAGCTAATTACTCGTTGGAAATTATTATATCAAAAGGATTTAAATAGAGAATGAATAGGGGAGGAATTTAATTGGGGCGTCGTGGCATTGCTGATGAAATTCAAAAATTGAGCTTGTCTGAAATGAAGCTGTTTACATTACCAATTAGTTATTCATATTTGTTGCTTTGCTTTAAAATTTTTAGTTTGAAGTGCTACAATTTCTTTTTTATTCCATATTATAAACTTTTGTAGATCTCGGTAGCTTAGAGGTAGCGTGCTCGAATCGTAAGCCTAAGGTTGTGGGTTCGATCCCAACAAGAGTCGATAGATTTTCGGGATGCGAAAATCGTAGGCACGCATGTTATATGATTATGTGACATGCAAAAAAATCTCCCTTGAGTAAAAATTTGACTCAGGTACTCTCAGAAAAAATAAAACCACTATAATATTTGGCATCCAACGAGATCTTGACTTAAAATTATTTCAAGCGTCAAAAATTTGGTAGCCAGAATCGCCACGAGATGACACCACCACTGAAATGGCTCTCACACTGGGGGGGGGGGGGTTGCCGGGTTGGCAGGGGGGGTTGGTGCAAAAAAAGGCCCCCTATAAAAAAAAATAAACTTTTGTGGATTTTGAGGGGAAATGCAATAATTAGATATGTTTAGAAAGGATTTTTACCTGAGAAAGTAATAAATGTCCCCTTGATGTAATATTTTGTATGTTAAATGTCATAAATGGTTTGTAGTTTTATATATATATTAGTGCACAGTTGTGGACAAATGCGCATTAACAATGCCTCTATACATATTTATTACGTATACATGCTTATTTTTTACATTCTGACATACTTTTCTGTAGGTCTTACAATCCCTTTATTTAACAAATGGCCAAAAGTTAAATACAAAAATTTCTTTTCATGTTTGAACAAAACATATTTTTCTGCTTGATATTTACAATAAAAAATTTTGTAATATAAGTAGCTTACACTTATGAGTAAATTAAATGATTTTATGCCTGTAACAAATCATACTTTTAGTTTTACTTGAACGAGAATTTTAAGAAGTTATTGAAACCAAGAAATTAAATTAAGGTTTTCTGTTATTTATTCAAAAATCTCCAATGAAATATTCTTATTTCAATATACATTGTGAAATAAGGGGGAACTATTTGGATTAAAGCGATAAAAAATATCCGTAGAAACATATTTTGAAAAATTATTCGACAAAAATTCAATTACGTGTAAAATATGTTTTAGAAGTTTCCAAGGTATTTATTGTTTGATGTTAAAAACAAGCAGTTCACAATTTCAGAAACTGATATTCTTTCATTATTATAAATCAGAATTATAGGTGTAGAAAAAGCAGAAATGTTTCTTATGCCTTTTATAGAAACAAAATATTTATAAGTTTTAGCAATTTGAAAATTCTTATAATTTATTTAAAAAACTTTTGCATTATCAAAACCGTAGAACATAATGACGTCCTTCTGTAGCAGTTTCTCAATGCGTCGTTGCAATGTTTGCCTAAACCATCAGTAAAGCATAATTTAATTAAATTTTTCAATGAGGAATTCATTAATAATTAGTTTGAAATCTGAAGCATATTTAACAAATTTCTTGTCGTCGCGTTTTCATTTAATGCTTATTACACTTGACAAATTAATATTAATATAATAAATAAAATCGGGATGCTAATTATTTCAATGAAAGTACAATTGAATCGAATATGTGAGAGATAATGAATTAAATTAATTTATCAAAGTTTTAATTATGCTGTTATAATATTATTAGATACTCCACTATTTTTCAAAATCAAACAAATATCCCTATCTACAGAAAACTTTCGGTACATATATGAACGAAAACATCTCTAAATTGTCTTCCGTAAGTATACTTAAGTTTCTATTGTGAAGAGAGTCGTGTACCTAGAACGCTAACACCATTTCGTTTGTTCCGATTTCAATTCATACATATTCTAACCAAATCAATTGGTTCCATGGAAAGCAAAATAAACATGCAACAATAAGAACTTAACACAACTATTGCCTCGAGAGACAGAAAAAACAAAGAATTAAATACTTTAGAGAAGCTCTCAGTGGGGTTTGAAATCTAAATAACATCTCCTTTTGGCTGAGTGAATATTGATTACTTCACACAGAACCTCAGATCTCTTACAAAAGGTTTATGTAATGTTTCGTTAACAAAAGCTTTTTAAATTTATCATGCGCTAATGGGAATAAACCTTATTCGCTTCCAATTCGCAGTCTGTAAATAATTCGAGAGAAATAGAGCTAGTATATTTAGAGATGAATCTGTTTATCCACTCCTGTGAGTATAATAAGTAGATTTAATTTTGCACTAAAACGCGACTAATGTTTAGAACGTAGTAGAAATATTCCACGTTTAAGAATTACCTTTATTTATATTTCTCTTACAAAAGGCGTGAATTTTTAAAAAATAAAGCCTGTTCTTCCCATAAATGAAAGGAATCATGTAATGATTGGAAAATTAATGTAAACAACATTTCCAAAGCTAGCCATTCCTTTGAAGTATTAAGCAATTTAAATGCCTGGATTGTCGCAAATAGAGTAAAAAAAAAAGGTTAGTATATAAGGCTCAATATCCTTTACAACAATTCGTCGTTGCTGAATAGTCAAAAATTTTTATCACCAATTTCATTGAGCATTAAAACACAAATGGCTAAGATGTTATTTGATTTCTCAAGCAGCACTTTAACCGTCTTTTTAAAACCACTACTAAGAAAGCAATTAACTTTTAAGGATCGTTATAAAGCCAGAAAATCGTACTTTAAAAGTGATAGGACAGTATAAAATTAACTATATATTTTCCCTGCAGCAACTCTGATACAGCAGTTTTGAGTTATGATGATGCTTTTACTTTATGTTCAAAGAATAACAGTGCCTATGCGGAAGAATAAAAAGAGATGCACTCACTTTTATTCTACTTAAAACTTTTTTACTTAAAATGTTCACTCTTTCGGGGTTATTATTATTTTTAAGGGAGTAGATAAAATGAAAGGCCTTTGAAATAATTATTTAAAGAAATCTCTTATTTTCAGGCTAATAACTCTAGAGTTGAGTTATTAAGAATAATTTTGTATCATAGATTGTGTTTTTAATTTCCCTTTTAAAGTGACTGACTACGTCTAGAAACATGATTTTTTTTAAAAGCGTATAAATGGATTTTTTTTGTTTAGTGTCAGTTACATTAGATTATATACATAAAATTGTTTAAAGAACATTATTATAGTAAAAAATTACTTAAATACAATTTTTTTATCAAAAAATGAAGAAAAAATAATAAATTTTCCAAGCATTCCCTCTTTTATGAAAAGCTCTTCTATAATAATAATATTTTGCCTATGTATAGCTCAGATCTGTATACAGAGCCTGAACTAGAAATTTGAAATATGTATATAATTTAGAAGTAGATTTATTCATATTTTAATATAATTATTCATAAATCAGAATAAAGAAATTTTAACAAAAAAATACCCATCTCTGTTTCAATTAATCGTAACTCTGAAAATAATGTGAATTTCTCAAAAATCCTAGTTCAGCCCCTTTGTAGTTCGTTATAAGCAAAACTAGTCATTTGCAGTTCTTAAAGTTTTCACGTTGTCTTGAAAACGTCTTTTCTTTTTCCAATGGGCTCCAGATTAGTAACCAAGCCTTTGCAGACACGGCAAATCTCCAAATGTGACAGCCATTTCATGGTGGCACCATCTAATGCCATCTCTCGCTACCAAATATTTTAACACTTGAATTAGTTTTTTTTAACACGCTTTTATAAGTTTCACTTGCATGTAACGGAATATTTGAACTCGATTTTTACCCACTTTAAAAGGTCAGATTAATTCGAAATTTTGCACACTTGTCAAGGACCGATGACAATACAATAATTTCGTAATTTTATTCCTTTGTCCTGAATAGGATAATCCAAATTTGGCGACTAATTCATTATACCATTTCCAGATTTGGCGACTAATTCCAGATCCCATTTCCAGATTTGGAGACTGAAAGATTAAGAGTAACACTAAAAGCGAAAACGTTTTTTTGCGTCTCAGCAATTTCTTATCATAATATAAGCAACTGTCCAGTTTTTCTGAAAATGGAAATAAAAAAGAAAAAAAGACTCGGTCATGTGAAAAAAAAAAGTGCATGAATGAATGATAGTTAAAAAAAACTAAAAATACATGCTTTTACTGTAGATCGAGCTAAAAAATGAAAAATAAGTTATGGTTTAAAAAAAACTAAAAAACACGCTTTTATAGTTAATGGAACTAAAAAGTAAAAAAAAAAAATCATTTTATTCATATATTAAGAATTATTTGTTTTACCTTTTTGTTCGATTAACCATAAAAGCGTGTTTTTTAGTTTTTTAAACTATAACTTTTTATAATTCAAGCTCTCGTTGAATGCTAAATATCTAAATTAATGTTGCCGAAAGTACCAGAGCCAAATTGATACTCAAGAAATCTTATGATTTGCGTGCCTATGATTTTCACATCCAGAAAATCTATCGACTTTGGATGGGATCGAACCCGCATTCTTGGACTTACGAAACGGACACTCTACATCTAAATCACTGAGCCGACTCTCTTAAAAAGTATTTGATATTTAATTAAAGAGCATCTGCAGTATATAAGAGCAACACATTCTAAAATTCAATGCTTGAAGACGCAAATAAAAATTATTTTATACACTGTTAAAATAAAACAAGTTTTTGTAGCTAATGATGAATAGTTCTTTTCCGAAAACATAACGGGAATACTTAAACGTATTAATTGCTTTCCCTGAGTGAAGGAGAAAATACTATTAAAACATTACTCATAATGCGAAGGCTGTCATTGAAGGAATTACCCATAGAAGAAAAAAGTCATCAAAAGCAGAATAACTAGACGTTGGAATCCAAGTGTTCATAAAACCGACGCTATATATTCGATAAGGATTATGTATGAAACATGACATCAAAAAGACGTTAAACAACAGTTGAAGTATGTAATCCTTTCTCCTATAAAACTTTTGCAGAAAGGTAGTCTTGGGAGTTTCGATGCTAAAGTGTCATAACTATTTTCTTACTTTTCTTTCCCATACAGTGTACCATTTTATAGTTAATCACAAATGTATCGATAAAAATATTTCTAGTTAAGAGAATCATCAAACAAAGGAATGATCATTTTATTACTTTATGATTAATGAGAATGTTGAAAATCGAAAATAAGCTCATGAAAAAGTACTTAAAATATTTTAACTAGTTATTTAGATCAACGCTATAATTTAATACTTTTTAGGTGATAAGCTTCTTCTATATGATAAGATATAAAAATAAATTTTTACGATGAATGTGGCTGTTACTCTATCATAATAAATTTAAAATAAATAATCAACTACATAAACTTATAATAGAAAGAGGAAAATGCCGTATTTATACTTTAACGGAAAATATATTATTTTATAATAAACAGCTAAAGCGATATTCTTAATAAGCAACTAATATTGCATATACAGATTATTGTTATTGCGTGTTTATTTACTTTCCAAAACATTGAAATCGAAGGAAATTAGAATGAGTTATTTCGTACAAATACATGATATATCTACAGTAGTTTAATTATTTAAATAAGCAATAAACTCTTTTAAAACCAGTTTAAAATAGTTATTTCTGAGCATAATGAAAATTCTATATCATGACATGTACTTCAAAAGAGTCGCTTTGAACTATGAATTGTGATTAGTTTTCGTTCATATAACGAGAGTTTATAATTTACGAGAAAGTAATTTATAATCACTGTAAAATACTATAATACTATAATAACTCTTCACGTTAGGCAATATTAAACGGTTATTTTACAAAACACATATGTATGTTATACATAAAACTGCGCTTATTATACGATTATTTCTCTTTATGGTATCATATATTTCTTTATACATATTATACTTTCATGTTTCGACATTTTCTATTATTTTAATTATAGTATTTTTAAAATAGTGAAATAAACTTCACTTCCTTTAAAATTTAAAGATATAATGGAATCTAACTAAAAATGCTTAACTAAAACTTATTCTGGGACTCTTTAAACTAAATTTTTTCTTTGAGAGAGAAATGAGATTATATTACCTTTTGGTGGGTTGATTTCTATTCCAGATCTGTACAGATCTTCTTCGTCTAACCAATCGAGGTTTCGAAGGTAAGTTCGAGTCGACATCGTCACCAACATAGCACCCACCAAAATATATATTATGCATTTCCATATCTTAGATGATCCAAATCGCCTGTAGAAATTATCAATTCCCAATGCTACAAGTATACAAAATCCCATGCTAGGGATGTACAAGACTCTTTCGGCGATAACAAAGCCAACATAGAAAAAGAGATTCGTAGCAGGGATGAAAGGCAAGATCATCAGAGTCATAGACATTGCCAAAGTATCAGTTGCACCAGCAAATGCTAGCCTAGTTGGTGGAGTTGGATTATCCATTACTTCTTCGAACTCTATACTACCAATAGGACCTGGAGGAGTAGCATTGCCGACTGTCATTCGGTAGCCAATATAATGTGAGGAGTGGCTATTTCCCGATCTCCTACCTCTGTGATGATTATTTTGGTTTCTCGCAGTGATATGAACGCAAGGACACCCTGGATCTCCACCTTTTTTATGAATGAAGTTTTTAGAGTGATATAATCCATTTTTCGTTAAATAGCTTTCACCACTTAAACCAACAAAGCAAAAAGCACCGTTACCGCAGAGGCACCTCTTACGATACGCTCTTATTAGGCAATAAACCAAGATCAAAATACTCAAGTAGAATGCTCCTGTACCATAATTCCTTTTATCTTTTAAATCTTTAAGGAGAGGAATAGCCTCCATTGACCAATCGAAACTAAGCCATCTGGGATATAGCAACAGCCAGAAATTGAAAGCTGGCAGATATAGAAAGGTCAATATCCTGGTCCAAAGAGAATCATTGGCTGCAGCAGGGTTATCAGCAGGTGCGAAATGTGGTGCTTTGCTACCCATAAGATGAAACCTCAGACAGATTATAGCAATACCAGCTCCAAGTAGATGAAGCAAGCCCTCTCGTAAACTGCCGTACTGCTTCTGCAAAAAAGAGAAGGGACACTAATTATTTTAAAGAAACAAAATATGTTTTCATAAGAAATGTACTTTTAAACTTTTGCTATTAATACAGGAGGAGTTTGAAACAAATGTCTTTAACAGTAGTTTCTGACCTATCACTTACGATAACTGATATTTTGTGCGTAGATTGTTTGGAATAGACTGTGCTTTATGACTCTTAACTTATGCTAACGTATATATAAATTAAAAATTAAAAGACACTCTTCAACAAGTAGAAAAAGATAAATAACGTTTGTTCTTATAGTAAAATCAGTATAGAAAATTGCATATGCTAGTTTCGATTTCCTCATAAAAATAAAACATTTAATAAAATTAACAATCATTTAAATATTACAAATACATAATGCAAGCAAACTATTAATTTATCATGAATTATATAGTAATGATTATTTTGGATTCACATGCTATATGTAAAGTGTATAAATCTTTATACTTTTATATAGATTATTTAGGATTTCATCTAGGATCTTTTAGGATCATTCAAAAGATCTAAAAGGTTACAAAATTGAAAGTGCTTGCGCAGTGCTAATGGAAATTAACATTTTTCCTAAATTTCATTTTCCCGAATTAGCAGATCCACATATAAGACGACCTCCTTAATTTAATTTGTAAAAAAGTTCCAAAAATTCTCGGTTTACAGACGGAAATATACAGAATGTTGCCGAATTCAACCGACAAATTCATAGGAGTGATAGTAGGCAGCTTGGGGACCACAAATCACCCTAGAGCTTAAGGTTGCAAACCGCATTTAGCCGGAGTAATTTGCAAAAACAGTTATGAAGAGTGTGATGCCGAATGGAATGAAAAGGGACAGTAAGAAGTCAGAAATACATTTATTAGACGTAATGCATGTTAATAATACGAACTCGACGTCAGAAATGCAACAAGTGACTGTTACAGGTATTGTTCCCTGTTGCGGCCGCCTAGGTCAGTCGAACCCGACGGACGAAGGACTGTCGGACGCGTTTAAGCAAATCTGGTGTGCTGGCAATATCAGCTAAATTAAATACGATCTGTGTCATGAGATTCTTCACTGCAGACACCAGCGTCTCATAAACACAAGCAATGTCAGGTGGTCCCAGAAGAAGAAATCCAAGTAATTGTGGATTGAGAAGCGTGGAGGCCAAGCAACAGGTTCACCGCGTCCAATCCACCTCCCGAGATAAGTAGCAAGGTAAATGGTTGCGCCCCTGTGATCTAAAAATGTGCTGGTGCACCAGCATGCGAGCATGAACCACACGTCCTGGTATGCAGTGGCCGGTATTTCCTGCAGCAACTCGGAGAGGATGTACTGTAGCAAAACAATGTATTGTGCGTCATTGAGGCATTCGGGTAGTATTTCCTAGAATATGTTTTGCCACGCCCCTCGTCTGGCTAAATATCCTCTCGACTTCTAATACGAGGGCTGTTTTTTAAAGAAGGTACGTTTGTTTTAAAAAAAATAACGACAATATTTGGTTTCAAAAAACCTTTATTTTAGGATTGTACATACTTTTGCCTATTTTTCTACATAGTTGCCGAGTTTATTAATGCACTTGTTATACCTTAGAACTAAGTTTTGAAAACCCTCCTCAAAGAAGTCTGCCACCTGGTCGGACAGCCAAGAGTTCACGACCGCTTTTCCTTCTTCGTTGTCACAGAAACACTTCCCGCTAAGACTTTGTTTGAGGTACCAGAAAAGTTAGAAATCGCTCGGATTCATGTCGGTGCTGTATAATGCATGGTCCAAAACCATCACCAGTGATTACAGAGAGCCGGCCGGAGCGTTCTTCGTCGTGGACGTTTGTTTGCCCATCTTTAAGCTCCCTGACCCATTATCTAACTTTGCTGCCACTCATTGCTTCTGTGCCCTAAACTTCTGTTATCTGGCGATAAATGTCTGCAGCCGACATGTTTCTCGCAGTCAAAAAAAAAACGGATAATATACCGTATCTCACACTTGGCGGACGATTCAATCACCTTAAACATTTTAAAGACGCGCAGTGAAACTTACACAACTATTACAGAGCTGGAAATGGTGCGAGTGTGTTTGCAAAGGATACAGGTCAGTGATGCAGAGGCTCGTTGCGGCGTACGCGCGAACTTGGGTACTATACGCTCCAACGGACCTTACTTTAAAAATAGCCCTCGTATTATTGAGATTTTCATCAACTAAACGCAGTTTGCGATCCCTTGGTCATTTGTCGTTCTCATGCTGTCTAATATCTCCCCTTTGAATTTTTCGATCAAATTCGGCGACATCCTGTATAGTAATCAAAAACCAGAATTTAATGCAACTAAACTATCTACTTTGATCTTTTGAACGAGAATGCAAGCATTTAGTTTTAATACCTTTCATTTCCATCTCAGAATCTAATTAGAAATGTGTCTAACACTTTTTCAGGATCTCAAATTTAATTACGTTTATATATTTATACGAAGTTTTCAGTTTGTAAGCAATTCGGTTTTGAAACGCGAAAAGAAAGAAACCAGCTCATAGTTTCAATCTAAAGACTTGAACAGAAAATTCCAAGTTGAAGTTCTAATTCTTGCGATTTTTCTGGACGCAAAGGTATTCCACGCCTCGTAATGTGGGAACTCCTCGATCCTAGCTAATGAAATTTGAACTTCTGACAAATGCCATTAAGTCGTAGGAGAAAATGTTACTAAAGGTAGAATCAAATAAGACATCGCTCCAGGGCATAATGACTTCGTAATCAGATCTGCCGAAGCACTTCCCTTTACTTTATTTTTGTTCTGAAACCGTTAACCGTTTTTCCGCAAGTAATTAAGAAATATTCTGGCTTTTACAATTATCGGCGAAAACTTCATTTAATCTTCCAATCATTCGCTTAGCTTATTTTGTTGCTTCGAAGACACCAGGCAAATAAGGTTTTAATAGATATATACGGGATTTTCTAAGTATTAGTTAATTTCTATTTTTTGTCAGTGAGATAATTATACAGCATGTATAGGAGACGTATTGGATAAATATATTAGATAAGATGTAAAAGTAACTGAAATGTTCAAGAATGGTAAATGAATTCATGAAAATTAAAAGAAAAAAAAATCCATATTTTATTCAGCTTAAATTAAATTAAATTTTATGTTCAATCACATTTTTTAGCCACATGGGTAGCATAATTGGTTAGGTTCTGGCTTTGGACGGCCAAGTTTGTGGGTTCAACCTCGGGTGAAGTTGGTGGATTTTCATGATGCAAAAAATCGACAACGTCCATGTGGTATGAGAATGCTGTTTGTTAAAGATCCGAAGAGTATCTGTTTGACTTGGACGATTTCGGCCAAATTAAATTCCTAGTACAATTTCGCATCGCCAGAGCACAGGTGCCTCCCTCTGGGAAGGCAACTGAGCGTTAAATTTACATTGTGGCAAATGGTATCCACTTACATGGTGCCACACTTAAAGGTGATATCATGTCTGCAGTGATAAAAGTACCAATCCGCAAACTTATTTGAAAAAAAAATAGGTATTTAATTATTATTTCAATTTAGAAACCTAAATACAAAGAACGCATTTAAAGTTAAATACATTTCGTTACATTTATTAAGCCGTATTTCTCAAAATCTAATTGCAGGAAATTATACCAAAATGAAAAAAAGAATGTATTATTATCGTTTTTATTTGTATTTACTACTTACATAGCTACCCATCCGGTATAATGGTTTATGACGCTGAATGCTGTGCCGTAGGGCTTGGGTTCGTATACCGGGGAAGGCATGGATGTTTGTAAATGTATAGTTCCTTTGTGGTATGGGGTTATTCTAAATTGCCGTCGAGCCGCAAGTCTTCTCGTTAGGTTAGTGGAAGGGCCCTTAACCCTTGATTAAGGTGGAACCAAGCCAAATCGTACTGTCAGCTCTATGGTGATCAAGGCTACGACTAACGAAAGGCATACAATTAGCTTTTTGCCTCGATGAATTTGATCTGACACAGTCAGTCAGGTGGTATTAGCAACAGCAACGCTACCTACATGCTCTTAAAAATTCCTTAAAAGGGAATTTTTTTTCTTAAGAATTAATAATATATTTGGTGTACGAAATGAATCCATAGTTAAGTAATAAAGGAATGAACAAAAAAGTAATTTTAAATGGCATACAAAAAGATATAATACAGAAAGTAACCTATCCTCCATTTTTGAACTACATATCTTAACTACGAAATACTCGTATGATATATTACTTAGTGACTATATTCCAAAACTAATTTCCCTCCCTTACTATTTTATCTGGCTTTTTATATGCAATGATATATTCTGTGCATGCAATGACTGAAATACATGACCAGAAATTGTCAAAAACTTACAATTAACCTGGTATTGTTTCTCGATGCGCCTTCTGTTCATTCAAAAAATGTTTGAAAAGCATAAAATTAGTTAAGAATAATTAAAGCTCATTAAGTTCTGTTTTAAAATATTCTTAATGAGATTGGAAAATTGTTTCTTTAAGGGTGCAACTTTTAAATCACTACTTTATCATTCATTATTTCGAAATAATGCAATCCAATTACCACTATGCTTCTATAAATATAAAATCAACACAAATTACTTTAATTTGTCCCTCAAATTTATTTTTTAAGGAAAATAATAAAAAATAGTTAACTTTTATTTACAACTAACAACTTACAAAACGATTTTTTCTCTAAAAATATTTTTATATGCTTTAAATGCGAGCACATCTTAGAATATTCTATTATCGATTTCATATCGTAATCTATAGAATTTCTACTTCTATTTCTTACATTTCGGAACAAATAGCTAAGCCAATGACATATAAATCCAAGTCAAAGCCATCAATAATTGGTTTCTCCTTTCGTTGAATGTTAGTTTCCCTTGATATTTTCTGGGAATCCACATCTGAAGGGAAAATAAAATAGCAAACAGCCGCCGGTTCCAAGTGAATAAGTAATAAGGACAGAGGTCTTTCTATTGGAGGTACAACCGGGTGCTTTTTAATTATTAAGGTGTTTCGAACCGCAACTTTAGCTTTTCAACGTTTGCCTTACTGTGTGGATACAGCATTAATACGACTTCTATTGGGAACGGCGAAGAGAAGTATTTGTTTCACGTGAGCAAATGTTAAAGAATTCCTATCTGAACATTCGTATCTCTCTTCAACGTCTTATCATTGCTGCTTAATATCTTAAACAGCATAATAGTCTTAAATTTGCTGATTCGAACATATTTTTGCATTTGCTTCTAAAAATTTAGAAGACATTAGGAAAATGTGTAATAATGTAAAAGTTATATATGACAATTTTCATCAATTCTTGTGGAATTATATAGACTGGGAGACACAAAAAAACGGGAACTTTTTAATAATCTAGTAAAACAAAGAGTGATGGAAGAAAAACATTTTATTCGTAGTAAATGAAACCTTAAAATTTGCCATTTAAGAAACATTCATGGAGTTTGTCATTTTTTTTTAATTATATCCTTTAGATGTTTTCTCCTGTACTATAATGCATTCTTGAAATCTACTGTTGAGATTCCTCATTTTGTGTGCGACCGTTGCAACATCTCTACGGAATACAAGCACTTCTTGGTTATCCTGTTGGTTTCTTCTTTTGGGGCAAATTGAGTGTTTTCAAAGTTATTAATCCGACATTTTATCGCATGTTTTGATGGGACAGCACCATGACATCCTGAGTTGTAAAACCGTCAAAACACCATTTGGGTAGTTTCCAAGCAATCACTGATTTAGTAAAACATTTGTATAGCTAATTCATGCTGTTTCCCGTTCCACTGACTCATGGTTATTGAAATGGCTAAGTGTTTACTTGCTAAAGATCACTATCCGACAGTGCTGCCACACGCTCATGTTTGCCACCACGCATTTTAAAAATTCCCGTTATTCTGTGTCACCCTAAACATGGTGATTTTTTTAAACTGACACTATTTTGAGCCACCTGTATCTCGATCTAACAACTCCAACGGCATTACATTTGGTATGGAGACTGATGTTGACATGGGAAGTAAGATTCTGTAAAAAGTGTTTAATTCCAAAACTCGCCGATTAAGGTATTTTTGGCGCTGTACAGTGCAAGAAGTGTTATTAAGTTTTATTCACTACATGCCAAGCGAGGAATTTGACCACATTCAATATGAACCCCGTTCGTGTGCAACATGTCACAAAGAATATTCCCCACGGAATGCGTGTACCAACAATGTTTACCTGTGCTCCATCAATGATTGTGGTTGTAACATCTTTAATCACCTCTTCTGACCCAGGTTTATATCCTCTGATGGCTGAATTGTCAGTGACTCTGTTTCTTCAAGCTTCTTAATAATTTCTTTCAAATCATTAAGTGATAAAGCTCATTTACGTAGCTTCTATCGTGTTCTAAGCTCACGAGTAACAGTGGATGATTAAGATAATAAAACTTTTACAAAAAGCTGCGTTTTGGTAAATTGAATCGCATATTCACTTGAGCTGGTTCACTATCAGCTTAGAATATTATTCTTCGGATCGGTTTACATGATTTTATAGCCCAAATTACTGCCACGTTTGTCTCATATGAAAGCATAAATTTGTGCTTTGTTTTCATAACCATGTTTTATATTGATTCTGTGTTTGGTAAGCCACAATAGCGCCATGAGTACTCCCATCAGTGATTTTTTGAATTATTTTTTTTTCCTTCGTGGAATCTTATTTCTCATGTCATCATTAGTCTCCTTACCAAAGTCGTTAGATCGAGCTAAGGCTGACTCTGAATAATGTTAGTTGCTTTCGATTGAAAATTACAGCGATTCAAAGTAAATCCAAAAAACATAACTCAAATCATATTTTTAAAGTAAGAATCTTATAATTCTGTAAACATTACAAATTTTTGGCTTTTATTTGTATGTTTCATAAATATTTATGCAATTTTATCTAAATTTTTTTTATTATTTCTAATGGAGATTCGGGTTGGTGTTTTACCATTGCAGACCTAGTACATTCCCCGAGAGTTGGTATCTCTTTTTAGTGCGGCACCATACAGGCGGATACCAATTGCCGCAGGTAATTTTGACGTCCAGTTTCCTCCTCAGAGGGAGGCACTTGAGCTCTGGCGATGCAAAACCGTACTTAGGATTTTAATTTTGCCGAGAACACCCAAGATAAACAGTCAATCAAGAGATCTTTACCCACCGCATAATCATGCAACATAGACGCTATCGATTTTCTGCATCACTAAAATCCCCCAACATGGACAGGGGTCGAACCCGTAACCTTAGGCGTACAAGGCCAGCTACACACCAACTAAGCCACCCACCTGGCATTTTACCGAAAATATATGCTAAATATCACTTTTATTATATAATTTGAAACATACCTTGAATGGGATATCAAGAATCTTTCTTTTCGATAGCTTATGGCAGATGAATACCTCATATATAATGAGTACGCCAATTACAGTGATTCCCTGTTCCTTCGACAGCATCGAACAAGTAGCCAAAATCAGAGAACCATACAGATAGATCCATCTCTTCATGGAATGCTCCCTGATTCTGAGGTCACAATACTTCATGTAGGAAAACATGGAGAGCAGGAAGAAAAGGCAAGCGCCAACGTCTGCTCTTCCAACAATTCCTGCAACTGCTTCTGTATGTATAGGATGAACCGCAAATAGTAGACCTGCTACTATAACTGGAAAACGATTCCCCAGAAACATCAGAGTCGCCAATTTCGTGAACAGAAGTGTTACCATAGAATGTAACATCACATTGATGAAATGGTATCCCCACGGGTCAAGGCCACCAAACCAGTAATTCAGACGAAACGACAGGACGCATAGAGGTCTGTAGGACTTATGCGATCCACTGTGAGCCATCGGCGTACCCCAGAAGTCGTCTGCAAGGAGCTGCGAAATTGGAGTCGTCGGCAGAAGATCTTGATTGGTTTGGATAGCTCGGCTGAAAAAGAAAACATCAGATCAGATCATTTTCAGTACAGAAAGCAAATTATTGTAAACATTAGTAATTGTTGCTAATAAGAGGTGAGTAATCTTCATGAAATTCAGCAATATGTATCGGAATAAATATACTTCAACTTAAATAAAAGACAATTTTTAAATTAATATTATATTGACATATTTGTTCCTTATTTAAATGCGTGTTTCGACGTTCCTTATAAAAATTTAACTTTAAGGCTGTTTGGGTTTTATATAAAATAACTAATGAATATCAAATGAACACTAATGAATGAGGTGCGAGAGTTTATTAACGTCACAATATAAAGCAACATGAGGGATATTGGCAATATACCTCGTAATTTTGAAGCTCGGTCAAGTGACAAGGACAACTTCTGAGCTGTCACATTTAATGCTAACTACCACACCATGCAAACGGGAGGAAATTGGGCTTCGACAAATTTTATGTGCATCAGCCTCTTTTACACGGCGGGTCTTCAGTGGCAACAGGATTCAACCAGCGACACTCGCGTACTAATGAAAACGTTTCATTTACTTTAATTGTTCATGAAGTTTCAATTCTAATTCTTAATTATTGGATCATTTGAAGGCACTAAGTCAGTTTGAAGTTGGAAATCGAAACACCTTTAGATTTAAAAAACTAAAAAAATTAAATCCAAAATTAAAAAAAAAAAAAAAAGAAAAAAAAAACCCCTTTTTTTAGAGCAAGAAAAAGAAAGGAGAAAAAAAGGCAATCTTATTTCTATTGAAAATTGTCTTATGGGGATACATGGTATGATTTATACAAAATCTTTGGTTACAAGCAAAAAAAAATTATAAAAACCATTAAAACAATATATATGGATCCCATAAAGCAGTTTTTGTGCTCAAAATACTACAAAAAGACGAACCATTTAATTTTTTAAGGAAAAGTTTCAAAATTTATGAAGGGACTTTTAAATTTTACTTTTTCTATAATAACTGACATACACACACGGAATTTGATTTACAAATACGTCAAACTATGTTTTACAAAAGTTATTATGGGTTTTCAACTAACACGATTGATATTCGCAAAATACTTTTTTTTTCTGAATCTTTATCGAAAATTCCTTAAAAAATGCGTAAATTATAAATTCAATTATTTTTTTAAAAAAAGTATAGTTTTGACTAAAAAATGCATACTGACTTTTGTTATATATTCTAATAGCAATAGGTACACACAAAATTTCAAAGCTCAATAGAAGAAAAGTCTTAGAATTTTAAATGAAGATATATGAGTTATTTTTTCTTTCTGAGATAAATCCATTTTAAGTTTTTATTTGCCGTTGGAATGTGAATAAAAAAGAACATAAAGGTTATCATAACTATGATTTTTTTAAACTTGAAGCTTTCAAATTTTGTGAGATTGTAGAAAATTATATGAAGAATAAGGCTAAAAAAAAATATTTATTTGAATTTTTGACCGTTTTTTGTCAATTGAATCGTACTGTGTGCCCTTAATTTACTTTGAATAACAGAGTATATGTTTGTTATTTTGAGCGATATAAGAAAATGATGACTATAATGTAGTGAAAGTATGGTTTCAGCCATGCAGTTTTCAACAATTTAGAGCATTAATATGAATTTTTTTATTGTTTTAAAACGAGTAAATTGTAGTGAAATTTTACATTAATGCTTACTTATAATAGAAATTACATGTGATATTTCATAATAGTATTGAAATTTCTATGTCTCATTGCACGATTTTTAATAACTCAAAGCGAACATACATGATATGAAGTTTTTGGATTGTTAAGTTTTTTCTTCTTTTTCCTATTCTCAAAAAGACTGTCTACTCAAAACATTTCTATAATCATAACCACCAATAGATCCTCAGCTAAATTTTAAAAGACATCACCACCCTTTCAACTTATTATTGAAGAAGATACCTGCTGAGAGACTGAAAAATACTGTTTTTCTTTATCTCTCTCTTTCTTTCGCACACACATTCCCACTCCTCTACCTCTAGAAAAAAAAAAGTCAAAATGTCCAAATATGATGATATTTGTCTACGGAGGCATATACACACCCGACTGTCATTGGAATTCCGGGCACGGAATACTAGTAAAAAGTTAGTTTTTTTTCTTTTTTCCTGTGACTTACAGACGCTCAGACAGACAAAGGGAGAGAGAATCCACATAAAATATCCATAAGGTTTGTCCCTTTCTTAGATGCCTTTCTTTTCTTTTCTTCCAGCCTTATTGTACGGACAACCCTAGTCCATCCCTTAAAGCTTCAACGCAACATCTGATAGTTTTAGCCACTTTCGATCGTGAAGTTTTTAGAGCCTGCCTCGACAGAAGTAAAGGGGGAAAAAAAAATAGAATTGTAGCGTGCCAAAAACAACTTACGGCGAAACCGCAAAGAAACAATTGGAGGTTTTTGCACTTCTCTTTCTTTTTTTACTTTTGTTTTCTTTATTTTTTAGTGTTGCGTGCATTTCTCTTTCTCTGCCTTGTATGATTAGTTTTCTGTTGTTCTTAGATTTTCAGTTAGACGTTGCAGTTTTCGTTCAATGCTTAGAAGCTTATGTTTCAAAGATTTTACTTAAGAATATATTTATAAGAAATATTATTTACATTTGGCTCTGATGTTAGGTTTAAGCTTGAAAACATTTTAGAAGGAAATTTTTATTATTTTTTTTATTTTTATTTTTACATTTCCAAATCGAAAAAAAATTTAAAACTGAAATTTTTAAGACAAACTCTAAGATTCAAGACTTAGAGAAACATTTAAAACTCCGCATAAATAGTTGAGAAATAATAATTTAGTTATTTGAGTTTCTACAACTTTGACAGCATTCCTTGCTTATTCCGGTACTTAAAAAACAATTTAAGTTACAATTTAAACGTGTTTTTTAGATAAGTAGTAGAATAAAAATGTTATAAATACATTTTTTTGTTACTTTCTGATAACTTTTTGTACTAGTACATCCTCTACTAAAAAGGTTAATACAAATATTTCCCCCAAGAGAATGAAAGTTATATTAACGTTGCACTTTAGTCCACGGACCTCGTAATTTTGAACCTAGGTCAAGTGATAAGGACTATACTTGAGCTAGTACCACCCTAACTACCTCAGAGGGAGGGCATCGAGCCTCGACAGATGTAACGTACATCGCCCCCTCTACAAGCCGGGTCTTTAGAGGTATTAAGACTCGAACCCGCGACACTCCTTCCGTGAGTAAGAGACCATAGCCACTAGGCTAACGCGGCCTAAATAATCCCCCGATTACAATATGATTTGAAGGGCTGTGGTAGCCCAATGGTCAAGGTATCAGATCATGGCAGGCATGTCATGAGTTCGAGCTCAGTACCACTAAAGACCCGCCGTGTAGGGCAGCGATGCATGTTAAATCTGTCGAGAGCTGAAACGTCCTCCCGTTGATGTGGTGTGGTAGTTAGGAGAGGGGGTGCCAGTCCAGGTGTCGTCCACATCACTTGAACATGGTTCAAAATTGCGTGGTCCATCGCCAAAAGATCTCGCGTAGCTGAACAGTGCGACGTTAATATTCACTCACTCACAATATGTTTTGAATGCATTACATGTCATAGTGATGTTTGATGATAGTGAAAAATGAATCTTGGAATCTCTTCGTATTACTACATTAATTGCACATTAAAAATCTTCTTAGAACATATTTTATGTCATATGATCTATCATATAGTTTGAAACTTAAGTTCCTCTGTTTGCTTTTGAAGAAATGTTGAATAAAGTTAACAAATTAAGAGTTAGTTATTGAAGCAACTAAAATGTTCAGTCAAAAATGTTAATTGTGTTAACGGAGATAAAACTACACTTCCTCTCAAACTTTCAAAGAAATGAGCAACAATCATAGGAGTGAAAAAAATGTTATTCCTTAACGATACATAATAACTACAAATAAAGACTAATTATTAAGCTAGTTATTTAGAATAAATTGTAAAACATTTTATTTTTGAATCTCTGGCTATTTACTTCGAATATTTTTCTGGCATTAAAACATTGCACACATACACTTGAAATTGTTTACCACAGAGTAAGAAAAAATTTAATCTTACCTAAATGCAAACTTCAGTTCATATGTAGAAAATTAAATTCTTTGCTGTTTAAAGTAATAAGAATAATTTCCAAGCAAAAAGTATTTCTTTTTACCCTAACTTTCTGATTTTTTAGAGTAAATAAAAATTAAATACAGAAAAAAAGTTGATAAGCTACGCTGACTCCTTTCAATGAGCTTCAAATGATTAAAAAAATCAATGCAAATGAAGTTTATTTTGATCTGCTTGAAAAAAATTGGATTTACAAGAAAAACAGAAATTTAGACTATAAGAATGAAAGAAAAATTGGACCAAAGTAAAGTTATGATCACTCAAGTTTAAATTTAAATATATATACGCTTAAAGGAATTTAGCTGTATCAAATGCTTTTATATATATATATATATATATATATATATAAATTCTTCCTACAGTGCCTGATCAGAATTCAATAAAATAAAAGTTTGGAAAAAGTCAAATTGTAGCAATTTTAAGATTACACACATAACAATGTACAGAAATACTTATTAGAAAACTGCAATTCGATCTCTCCAAAAATATAATCCGTAAGACATAAGTGCCTACTTTTTGCACAATAAACAACTCCTCTCATTTCTTTTTAGAAATCGAAAACCTTCCACAAAAGAAGGGTGGGGTGGGGGAACTAAACTTTATTGAGTAAGTAAATTGAATCGGGGGATATTGAAGTATGCAAACTCTTTCAAAGACCAAAAAGAATGTAAATTCAGAAGAAGAGCTTTCACTGGATGGAAAATAAATGTATGGCGTTTCTACCCTCTTTTAGGGAAACGATAAAACTAAGAGGTCGCTATTTTTTCCTTTGTATTTTCCTCCTTTCAGTCTGACAGGAGTTGATTAAGCTACAATGAAGGGAATGGTCTACGTTCGACCAATGAGGGAAAATAGCATTCCTGTTGTACAAGGGAGAATATAAACCATTGAAGATCTATAGATCTTTCCGAATACTACTAGAATTGGAAATGAAGGATCTGGATTTTTTTTTATTTTTTATTTCTATTGGTAATAGACTATGTTTCTGGTCTCCGAGGGACGATTAGGGCCTGTCATTTGGCTCAATCCAGGCGTTAATCCCTGGCTTGACCAAGCGCCTTCCAATCTTTCGATCCATACCTACCAACAGCGATTCGTCTATTCTTAATGGGGCTTGCAGTTTATCTCAAGGGATGTAGTAAAACGCTTTCGGAATATCCATTAAAGGAGCTGACCACTCAATAGATAATGGAAAGTCAAGTGCAAGTCAGGATGTAAATATTTAAGAACATAAAAATATCCTTCTTTCGTGCTGCTGTTCAGTTTGGGGGCGAAAAAAAACTAGGTATAAACGCGAAATGTAAAATTTATTCTCAATTTTTTTTTATATATATAAAAGCTATTCACTAGTCAAAATTTAACTAGAAATATAATTTTGAATAAATAATTGCATTTAAAATAATAATTTTTGTAATGCACCACTGTCTCGTCTATCTTCCAAATCATACCAATTTAAAGGCAAGGATTTATTGGCTATTTTGGTTTTAGTAAAATATTTTCAAGTAGATGATATCTTAGGAGTTCACACTGCATGCTCTATTTTTAAGTTTGCATTAACAATGTAATTATATCAAATGCTACACATATATGTTTCTTCAAGAGACAGAAATGACTTAAACGTAAAAGGCAGAAGAGCCAAACATACATTGGAAACTTAAAAATACGTATGCTGCAGTATTATAAGCAATGCTGACTGAGAACAGCTTATATTCTGGTGTAAAAGTGAGGTTCAACCTTTTTTTTTTTTGGCAAGGCCAACAACAAAAGTAGCTATAGTCATATATTGCAAAATAGTACTTTCAACAAATAACCTATGAGTAATTCATAATAAGCCATCATTGGAACAAATATCATGTTTTTCAAAAATTCAGTAAATTATCCAAATCACATAACTTGAAAAGCGAGGTTGTTACTTTATTTGAATCTTTCCTTCACATTTAATTCATTTTTAAAAGTAAGAAATTATTATACTATCTTTAACAAAGAAATATCTAAAGCAATTTTGATTTTCATACAATTCTAAAGTAGAATGATAGTTTTTTAAAATTTGCCTTTACCAGAAAAATATCCCATTCATTCCATTCTTCCAATGAATATTCCTTCTTTCAAGGCACAGGATTTTTTAGATCTGGACTAAAAAAATAGTGTGCTTTAACAAAGCAGACCGATATATACAGGATTATCTGAAACTACTAAACATTTCATACCTTCAGTCACGTCGGTACTCAATACCAAAAAGAATTGAAGATATTGTATACAATTTTCTGTGGTATCAAGATGAAATTTCTTGATTATTACGTACCCTGATAACATACAGAAACTATAAATCAACTAAAGAAGAGAAATTGGTCTAGTTAGGAAAAAAAATATATTAATAATTTGGTAGAAAATGTATGGGTGTGTGTAAGGAAAGTAAGGAATCCGAGTAAATTGTCTTGTAAAAGAAGGAAAATAAAGGAATAAAATATCGAGGACAGAAAGTTGCAGACTAATATCTGGTTAAAAAGATCAAGCTGGATGAGAAGAGGAAAATCAATGAAATAAAAAAAAAAGAAAGCACACACAATCTAATGATATTTTAATCCGAAAGGCAATTAAATGTGTTCGAAAGGCTGTAGGTTTGAGAATAAAACCTTGAGAAGTAAAAATAAGCTATATTACTCACAAAATAAAGCAGTAATATATTGAAAAAACCGTACCGTGAGGTTGTTATGAGGTAAATTGTGAGTAAAAAAAACCGTAATCTCGCTCTGCCTCTCTAATGATATTTTATCCCAAATGGCAACTAAGGAAACTAAAAAATATATTGAATTTTTTACAGAATAAAAATTCTAGATGCTCTATTTCATTTAAATGCTTATTTTTAAAGCATATAATGATACCCAAATATTTATCCTTCGCTCAACATCTATGACTATTTTCAGAATTTCCCGATTAAGTTTCGGAAAATAACACACTCTCAAGATCGCACACGAGTATATATAATTATATATATATAATTAAATAAATAAACACAATAAGTATTTCTAGTTATAAATTAAAAACTGTGTAATTAAAACCTTAAGGTATCCGACTACGTTCGGAACCGTGATTTTGCAAAAGCGTATAAATGTATAATATTTATGATATTTAGTGTCACTTAGATTAGAAAATGTATATAAAACTGTTTTGAGAATAGTATTACAAAAAAAATTATTAAAGTACAATATTTCGGCTAAAAATTAACTTAGAATAAACTTTTTTCAAAATGTTCTCCTTTTGTGAAAAATGCTTCAATTATAAAAATATTTTGCGTGTATATAGCTTAGACCTCTGTACAGAGGCTCAACTACAATTTTTGAAATGTATAATTTAGAAGTGGGTTTATCCGTGTTTTACGACAACAGAGGAGAGAGAAATTTTTACTTAAAAACGTCGATAATTATTTCAAATGATTTTAACTCTGAAAATAATGTGAATTTTTCAAAAATCATAGTTGAGCCTCTGTACAGAGGTCTGAGTTATATACAGGCAAAATATTATTATAATCGAAGCATTTTTCACGAAAGGAGAACATTTTGAAAAAAGGTTATTCTAAGTTAATTTTTAGCCGAAATATTGTATTTATGTAAAATTTTTTTGTCAAAATGTCCTTAAAATAATTTTATACATGTATTCTAATCTAAGTGACACTAAATATCATGAAAATTATCTTTTTATGCGCCTTTTTAAAATCATGGTTCCGAACGTAGTCGGATACCTTAACTTATATAAGTTAATTGAGTTAATAAGTTAATTGAACAGAATGGAAAACAATTACGCTTTCTTCAGCTTTCATCGACTTAGGACGGTTAAGTAAGGTTGAGCTTACTTTATGGGTTCCTTTATGTTTTGTGAGTTTATACATATATTACACAATTTTAGCTACTCATTTTGATTTTACAAGTAAAACTTGTAATAGATGCCTATTATACGATTATGCGCATTTTTTTCCCTTTGAACGTTAAAGTACGTGTGTATTGAGCTCTAATAGATTTTTTAAAAGAGTTAATCAAGAATCGGTTTTGCAAAAGAAAAAAAAGTCTTTTTATTTCATTTTTTTTTTCACATTTTAGACTAGATAAGTGGATCAAAAGTAATACATCATCTTGTTTTCACTTCATTAATAAAAGTGTTTTATTTAAGAATTATCCTTAAATATCTATTAGCATTAAATTACATCTAATTATAAAAATACAAATTATTTAAAAAATGGTTGATATCACAGTTCTTAAAATATCAACATAATACAATACCATAACTCCTAAATCAAGATTATAAATGAAATAAAAAACAAAGAAATAAATACGATCCCACTTAAAGTGAGCTCAATAGGCCATCTTCATTTTTCCGAGCCAACAACAAAGTCATCAAGTAAAAGCTATGACAGACAGCGACATATTACGAAGTTCCTGCACGGAATCTCACTTCCGAAATCCGGAATTTCCTGCAAAGAGCCGAATAAACGCCTCAAGTATTAGACTTCCGTAGTCGATCCGGAAAACTCCGGATTTTCATTTTCCCTCCCCCCTCTTACTTCTCCGTTGCGCATTTTTTCTATATAGTAACACACTCTCTAAAAATAACCAAGCCAAGAACGTTTGGGAGAGGGGTAACAAAATATAAAACCGGTAAAATATTGAATTCATTTGTCACTGAAGTGTCTTCTACTTTTTCGGAGAGGGTTGAATTTCTGATTTTAAAGATTTCTAGTATAAAATCTGAGTTTTGAAATTTTTTTATTAAACGTAAAGTAGTACAAAGGAAAGAATTTCACTTTTAATAATGTTTATTGCTAGATAAAAGTATTTTTGGGGGTTTTATAAAGTTGTTACCATTCTAAGTGACATGTGAATTTTGTGTTTAATTACTTATGATCAAAAGAAGCTCAAAAATTATCATGAGTTCAGTAATTTGCCACTTTTTATTAAAAAGAAAAGTTCCGAAAAGATAAAATGCTAAAAGGGAATTGGTTTACAACGTTTTATTTCTAAAACCAAAAACAATTATCTACTATTTTATAATTAGTGTTAGAATTATAATACATATTTCAACGCTTATTTTCATACTTAAACATGCTTTCCATAAGGTTTTTTGTCTCTTTATAAATAAAAAAAAATGTACCTTTGAAATGAATTAAATACATGCAGAAAAAGCGATTTAAATTAATTAAAAGTTATGTATTGAAACAAAAAGATATATATAAAATTTTCCTATCATTTGTTTAATCTCTTAAAATGTAAAACATATCACAGAAAATATGATAATCTTTGCATTTGGAATTGATCCAATAAATTTGATTCATTAGAATTTACTAAAAAATCCAATATTTAATCGTTAAAAAACACAACTTATAATTCCAAAGTATCGATTATAGTATGATTTATTGAAGCCCGCGAATTCAAAAATAGAGCGAACAAATTTAGAGAATGTTTACAATTTTGATCAATTGTACAAGTATCTAATCAATTAATACAGGTAAAAAAAAATCTGAAGAATTGTATTACTAAAAAAATTTAAAGTAATATATATTAACATTAATATAATTATATTTTGAAAGGAAATAGGCTTCTTAACATTTTGCAAAAAATAAAATTTTATTTAAAACTAATTGAAAAGGATCTCAATCACGATCTCATTTGTCCCCCAAAACCTGTTTTTATTTGGTATTACATTTTTTTTTTCATTGCAAAAGCTACAAATGCTCTTTTCACGTTTGCTTATAAAGTTTAGAGCATTAAGATCATTTATAGATTTTTCATCCTAAGCGATTTTGATATCAACTTAAGCGACAATTACGTTGAATTATTATAGAAATGAAAACTGCAAACAGTAATTAAAACATACGGGCCATTTTTCAATACTGAATTATTGCGAGACGTTAATGACATGTGTATTCCGATCTCTTAACACTATAATTATTTTTCGCAGATGGCCGAATAATAGAAACGAAACGAGAAACGAACAAAACGATAGAACCAGTCTCTTAAACGTGCCCACGAAAAAGTCGAGTCGCGCTACGATAATCGTCGCTCAGTAATAACCTCCATCACCAGGAAAGACACTTCATCCATTTCCGAAATTGAAAATGACTTCCGATTACGATTTCCGATTCGATAAGTTCTTAATGCCTAAGTAGTTTAAGGAACGCGCTTAACAAGATCGCAAAGTGAGAGATCGAAAATTTCCAAGAATCCAATATCTGCATTTTGACGGCAATTTGTCTGGAGAATGCGAATATTAAAGTAAATGCATCCCTAGTTCGCACATATCAATGATTGCGCCTAGTTACAAAATTCCATATTCAATGCTCAGTCGATAACCTCTTCTGGAGCATTGAGCCGCAAAATGAGCCCAAAGGGAACTATCAATTTTCTGTAATCTTCGGCCGATAAAATATCGACGAAAAGAGGTTATCTGGTACGTGTTTTCCGAAGCGAACTAGAGAGACTCAAAAGTCATCAACACAAGTAATCGATGAGACCGGGAGACAATTTCCGGATTAAAAGAACCAGAAAACACTCGAAGAGCGATCATGTTGAATGGGTGTTGTCCAACTACAAAACAGAGACTGTCGATTCAATGAAGCAGTGTTTAGTACACCGCTCGTTATTCCAGAGCATTTTAACTGATGCTCCGATGGGCTCTCAAAGTTAGCCCCTTGGAAACATGTCAGCAGTTACGAAATTGGAATCTTGTCAGAGATAGATTTATAATTTAAAGTAAGCAAGCGTAAACAAATGAATAATTGCCAAATTTGATTATTTTTAATTGTATCTCTCCTGGAAAGGAGTAGGAGATAAGAGTCGCATTATTGATATTCGTGGAGTCATTGGCAACCAATATTCTACACTAGGGTGAATCGAATTTTTTTTTTCCTTCAGAATTCCAAAACCTACCTAGGCGGAAAACTTGTTCTCTCTAGTATATAGATGGAGGGAAAATAAAATTAAAAAAAAAAATCCTATGTTAAGTACTACCTCAAGGGGAATGAAGTTAAGGTATTTAATTTAAGCTTTTGGTACTTATGTATTATGGCAACAATAGCCAACTATATTAATACCACGCCAAGTTGGCAACCCCAATTTCCTATGTGCCATACGCTCTAAGTTGACATCCATGTACTTCGTTTCATATAATGTCACCAATAGGTAGCGATGATTCGTAAGTACCAAGCTTTTTAAAACAGATATTTTAGTACGTTTTAGCATTTATTAGAATGAGAGAACACCTATTAAATAGTTAAGAGGAAAAAAAAAACATCAGGTACATTTAATAGCTTTTTGGTATTAAATTGTTTTAAAAACATACTGTCGAAATTGCAGTATACGATGAATCGCAAGACAAGAAAAAACTTGAATCCGATTGATTCGGCGGTGTGGGGAGGTACAGAGGGGGTTATAAAATATTGCGATGCACATTGTGTAATGGTCGCTCCGTGACGTCAATTAGTGTAGGAGAGTCGGAAAGAAAATAAGCGATATTCAAAATAACTACTATTTATTCACAGTAATGAAAAACAACACAAATTCTATTAATCAAGTTAAGAGATGCACTCAAATACTAAATATGGAAAGCAATAGCGGGGTAGACGAGATACGAGAAGTCTTAATCAATCGGATCACTTACGTTCAGACAAAACACCTTCCAATTCTAAGCGACCTAATCTAATTTAATTACTAATTGACAAATCGTCAATCTTATTCTTACACAAATAAGCTACTAAGTACTCACGCCTCTATTCAATTTTTAATCGATCACTGCTATCCGTTAGCAGGTTAACCTCTCTCTCTTTTGATATTTGAAAGTTCAATCTACACATACAAGTCTTAATTTACACACTCACATCTTCTTTTTTGGGGGAAGGTTTATGAAGAATAAATTTTAAAGACCCAATATTTCCCAAGAAGATTAGTTGAAAGAACGCGGATAGACCCGTCACAATTGTACTATTCAGTATTCCCATTATCAATAACCTTTGTTTCTGGTTACTTATATTGTAAAAAAAAAATATTTTGAGTCTAAAATCCTCTAACCAAAAATTATTTCCCATTTTTTCGAAAATTTAACCCCTTTATGACAATATTAGGTTTTGAAATTATTTTTCTCTTATATATATATAATCTCCATATCATATAATATCTTTTCCGCATAGGTCCACTTGTGCACTTAAAAAAAATCACAAATCAACCAATAACAAAATGGAAGGGGGGGAATCATTGACTCTTCTAGAAAAAGTCATTTGCACCATATTAACAAAACGAAATTTAAAAATCACCAAATCTGATGACTACTAAGAAATTGTAGAGGTACAAGTCAAATGACATTTCAATTGCTGGTCAAAAAACACTGCTAGACTTACAATCACTTCAAAAACCTTTACCTTGGATGTTAATATTTTTTATTAATCTAGCATTATTTTTTTTTATTTAAGGAAGTTTCTTATGAACAAAGTATCCATAAAATTGCAAATAAATAAATAAATAAGAATACTTTAATAGCATTATTAACTATGAAAAAATAGCAAGAACAGAGAAAAATTAAAACTTTCCCCAAAAGTCAGAATAAATTAAATATTTCCTATTTATGAAAAAAATAGCTATATATAATATTCAAATAAAATTTTAAAACCTGAATATTTTCGAACAAGTTCAAATAATTCAGTTATGAAGTTCTAAAAAAATAATATTCTACCAAACCATCTTGCCTTTCATTATAAGCCTTCATTCACTAACAGTGCGCCATTTGAATTTTTCAGTAGTTATAACTGAATTTCAACTCGGAAGACATTTATAAAATAGGAGAAATATATGCAGACCCGTATAAAATAGACCGGAATTATTTTATGAGAGAGGATGCATAATGTTCAAAACATATTCATTTAATTGTAATGTGTCTGCAAACATTCTCATATCAAGTGTTATACGTTCCTTATTGCGTTAGGTTGCATGCTGTTTAAAACATTACACTGTTGTCACAGACACATATACTACTAAATTAAGGCAAGCGACTCCAAGGTTATAATTTGTAAATATATTAACATTTTAATTCTTAGCAAGTTTATAATGAGATTGCATGTTAGATAATTCTTGTCATCCCTTTATCCATCCCTACTGATTCCAGGTTTCATATTCAAATGACGATGTGTGTGTAGACCAGAGTTTGAACAATACAAACAGCAGTTTTGGTATGTTTTAAAGAGAGTGGTAAAACTATTTTAAGGAAATTGCTGCAGCTCTTTCACAATCAAATTAGTATTCATACTGGTTTTAATTACATCTCATTATATTATGTTTTCTGAAAAATACAAAAGTATAATTTTAGTTCGAATCTGAAACAAATGTTTGTTTTCGTTTTCATACTTTTTGGAAAAGTACCTGTGCCTATGATATGTGCAAGTACTCTTAACTGTCCACATATATTATCATGTATAGGGATGTCTAAGGACTATTTGAGGCCCTGGGCCCCTGCACAAATGTAGGACTCGCCTATGACCCTTTAAAGTAAACACTACATAGCATACGTTGTCAAATACTCGAACAAACAATAACTCGAAAGAAATAAATGTGTAAAATAACTTACAATCACACAAAACGGCTCGACCGACTGCCTCCTTTTGACTGAATGAGTAATGATGGCGTATGGGGGGAGGCCTAGGCCTGTACGTGGACGACGGTCATCACATGTAGCCAGTTGACATGTCGTCCGAAATTCCCAGTTTGTCAGAGAATACAACCCAAAATAACATTTGACCGTTGAAGTTATTAAAATTATGATCTCTTATTATAAGGCTGAGTCAAGAACGAGATGAGGCCCCCATTGCGGCCGAGGCCCCTGGCCCAGCTGGCCCATGCCTTAAGCTGCCCCTGATCATGTATTAACTATACATTGTTTGCAAATTCCTTTCTTTTAGATATTATTTTATGATTGTAGAAAACTTAACAGCTGTCACACTGTAAATGCAGTATTAAAATTTTTAATGATTAAATTAAACAAGAATTTCTCTAATAGATAATTATAAAATTATGTAATTTAAGATATCTCTGTGTGTGTGCGTGTGTAATCTTATTATTATGTCTTTTGAATGGATTTTTATTCATCCTATTTTTTTCCCAGAAAAACTTCTGAGGTTATTTTCGATTTCATAAAATATAATATAATTTTCATTTCTCATTTAGGGGAGAAGCTATACAATTACAAATATACAGTATAAATTACAAATGCTTGAAATTTTTATATGTATACGAATTACAATACTTTTCCAGAATGATCTTAGATTTATCTTTTCTATTGTTTTATAGCTAAATTATTTTTTTCACTCCAATTTCAACAATAAAAATTTAATTTAAAGTGCGTCAAGATATCCGCACAACTAACAGTATCCAGCAAACACTTCTGTAAAGATAACACAATTGAATAAAATTGTTATTCGAATGCAATCAACTCAATATACTTAAAATATAAAATTTATTTTAATGTGACTGCCAAGATATTAAACTACATTTTGTTTTTACAAATG
Source organism: Trichonephila inaurata madagascariensis (assembly GCA_019973955.1). Taxonomy (NCBI): domain Eukaryota; kingdom Metazoa; phylum Arthropoda; class Arachnida; order Araneae; family Nephilidae; genus Trichonephila; species Trichonephila inaurata. The sequence continues at coordinate 810,763 of BMAV01019688.1, read as the reverse complement.
ATAATAAACTAAAATCTATTTTTTTTTCAAGAATAAACTGACATTATAGAAGCAAAAACCTTCAGCAAATATCTATTATTATTAAAAATATAATAAATGATATACATAAGTATTTTCCTTACATATAAATATATATGTAATATAAGATGACGCATAAAATTCAGAAATTATAGAAAGTTTAATAACGAAATAAAGAGTGAGATCAGTTTTATAATTTTTGAATAATGGTGTAATTGATACGAGAGTTGTCTGTCATAGTATGTATATGGGTTTCATTAAATCGAAGGCTGTCAATAATGAAATTTAAATGACATATACCCTCTAGTACTTTATTTTGCTAGACGTGGTCTTCGATTTGTCCAATTCTTTTTGTTTTCTTATTAACCCTGAGAATCCCGAGGATTTCTAAGCAGCCACTTTGAAAATTACAAATTATATTTTATATTACTAAGCATTGCATAAACGTAAAATTGTATACGACGGAGCAGTGGCACATTTAGGAACTTTTCAATGGGGGCTGGGGAACGAGGATCGAAAGTCCACCATTCTCGTATCATACCCCAATCCAACCTTATTCTTTTGATTTTATCGATTGTCGGGAACAAAAAAACAAGAAGTAAATTATTGAATTAATATTTAGCATTAACTAAGAAAATAAGTTATTAATAACTAAATAATAATAAATTATTAAATATTATTTAGCATTAATTAATAGAGCAATGGGGAGTCCTGACACTGACCCCTTGGACCCTCTCCCTATTGTGCGCGCCACTGCAGTGTCGCACACAAGCCTCTCTTATGAAGAATTATTTTCTAAAAAACAGGTAAACGACAAACACCGAGTCATAATCTCTATAAGTATTAAAATTTGTTGGTTCATGAGGAGTCTTAACATATTTAATTTCCACCCTTGTGTACGCCATTGTATGTACATAAAAATTGTATATACTTAAACCTGATATGATTTCTCTTTCTTAGCAATTTTCCCTCACAATCTCGTTAAAAAATCTGAACTAATTTGATAATAAAAATTAAAAATCGATTTAATTTTTTAAGAAATTTAAAAGCACAAATGTAGAAAAATGGTACAGGAGTAAGTGATAAAATAATGATAAACATAACATCAAAAGTAGAAATAAAAGTACTAAAATTGTAGAAGCTGCAGCAGAAAAAATCCTGAATACTTAAGGCTAGGATATACAAGGCAGCACTTTTATACGAAGATAGATACCTCATAGTCACCTTGGATTTCAAAGAGTAAATGCATTCAGCATAGAAATCGGATTAAGTACATCTGTGGCATCCCTACAGTACAAAACCAAAATAAAGGAAAAGATCCTAGACAGGCAATAGGTATTGGCTTTTAGCAGATTTATTACCCTGGCACAAGCTGCGGCATTTTCTCGTGCACTTGCCACAATTTGAAGGGAGGTACTGCTTGGAAATGGGGATCGTTAAATTTTACGAGAGATCATCAGACGCACATGCCTTTCCTATGCTTCGTTAATGACTGCATCTAAAGCTATCCTAGTCCCTAAAACTTCCCATGTTTGTCGTCCCTTAAGACCCCTTAGTCCTGTGGTACTAAAGGAGAGCAAGGTCTTGCCGCTGACTAACAAAGAACCCCATCAAAGCGCTCAGTCGTGGTTCATCGGTGGATTCTTCCTAAGATGGGATTTCTGAGATTGGAAATGGCATAAAATCACCATCAGGGATGACCAGGAATATAAAAATCAGAAATAGCCCATGATACTTGGATGGAAGGATTCAAACTCAGAGAACTCACAGAGGAAAAGTTATAATCCCGGCACAAGGAGTATTATGAATGTGAAGTATAACCAGAGAAAACTTTTGCACTTTTGTTTTTATTTAATGAATGACAAAAGGGTTTCGCCTTATATTTAGAACATGCATCTTCACCATAAACATAAAAATGAGATCAAAAAGATATATAATCAATAGGGAATGCTCAATATTCTCTGTATATTTTGCATTATGTCAACCGTTAAATGATAATAATTAAAAGAAAAACATAAATTAGTTTAATTTAAACTGTATTGTGTAAATGCTTATAATCAGTAATCATCAGTATCTTGAATTAATAGCGTTGTGATTGGACAGAAAAAAGTGTTATACAACCATTCATTTTCTGACATGTAATATCTATAGAGAAAGAATTTCCCCGCGCAAATCATCTGATTTTTTTATATATATATTTAACCAATTAGTACATATTTTATAAGAAACATTGCGTTATTTATATATGTATACACATATACATGCACACACACACACGTGTGTGTGTTTAGTTTTGGTAATTAAACCGTTTATCCCTGTATCTGATACACAACGTAGAGTGAAAAGGAGTACAATTCTGATTTTAATTCTGGAAAAAATCTTAGATTTATGTCATACATGTTTTGAAATAATCTATCAGTAACATGAGTATTCTTATTAGTAATTTTGACATTAAAGAAAGAACAATTTTGTTTGAAACTAGTTATATTTTATTTTGAAAAAAAAAAATGCATGTAATTTTTAATCTTAGCTACATTAACACTGTATTACAGCGATTCAATAGGAATATCACAATGGATCTGATAATACTGGTGTATGTTGAGGACGTGACATATATAGAAATCACATGTATTCTCATAAAAGTACACGGTTGAATATTGAGCAAGTGAGGATAAATTTCATGAAAAGAAGAAAAGAAAAAAAAACGTAAAGGAGAAAGTATTTTTAACTTGAAATTGTGAGATTATTTGACACACAACACTCACATTTGGGCCTTCTGTATCTAAAAGCCAAAATGTTAAGAAATACACAGACGCATAAATATTTTTTTATAAACATTAGAGTTTTAAAATCAATACTGCTGAAGTTATCCAACATGAAAAAGCTTTTTGAAAATATGATAGAGCCAATAAAATGTATGCATATTTGTACTCGCGTATTAAAAATATTTAAAATTCATTTTTTACAGAACAAATTTACTATACTTTTCACAGCACAAATATCCCTCTATATATTTTTTGGAACTAGAAACAAAAAGAAAACAGGATTTTCAACAACAAAAACAACCAGCAAGTTCACTGCGTTATTTTATTTATAAGCTCGAATCCTCTTTCGATTTTCTCGGTGGGAAAATATACGGAGCGTCAAAAAATAGATAAATAAATAAAATAAAGGGATTAACTTACAACAGGAAAAGATCACACGAATACCATGAAAATAAAAATATTACTATTTGGTACTGAATTTGAGACAGTCATCAGATCAAAAGATCAAAGTGATAAATTTCGGGGAAAGTGTGAAACATGGCTCAAATTTCGCACTGACCATTCAAATCAATTTCAATTTATTACAGCAGAGCAGTCTCGCAAAAGGTGACGAAAAAAAGAAAAAAACACCCAGAACACAGAAAAGCTTAGAAGATATCGAGATTGAGAAAGAAGCTTTTCTCTCATCTCTTTCATTCGACTGAACTTTCCCATTTTTTTAGGGTCAGAAAATCTAGTATCCCTTACGCCACTCGGGCGACAAGTGATTCATGAGACCCAGTCTCACTGAGGGGAGGGGGGCATACGAGTCTCGCAAAGTCGCAAGAAATGTCAATTCTCCAAGTTCATGCATTGACGCTCTTTTGGAAACCAAACCAATCCTGGACTTTTGCACAGGAGAAGAGGAAAAAGGAGAACTTTTTCTCTTCTACCTTCTCCTTTTTTTCGGAAAAAGGAGGATAGAGTTTTCGTTCTCTTTCTCTGTTCTTTCGAGATCGCTCTCTCGATCTTCGATAGCCCGTTTAATCTTCTGTGCGGCTACTTTTCAATCAGGTTCCGAAGACTGGGAAGGTTTTTAGAAGGAAGAAAAAGCGGGCCAGTCGTCTATTGTCTCCAGCAAGAAAGCCTTTAATCTTTTAAATCTGCCCCTGTTATTTGTCCGTCCTTTTTCCGAGAAGGTAACATTTCACTCGCTTGTAGTTTAAAAATGACCAAATAAAGAACATACTTCCAATGACTGTTCAGCTTTGATAGACTCGTAAAAATCATATTTCTCAGATCAAAGACTATTGACACTTTCTAGAGCTAATAAGTACAGGGATGCTTTTGTATCTACCCAGAATGGGGTGAAGAAAAATAAATGGTTAGCAAATCTTGATGCATGGCAAATTTCTTTTTACATTAACACCTTAACCCTTTATCGAACGCATTATGATTTACTGCAGGTTTTTTCATGCAATATTTTTTTTTCAGTACATTGAAAATTAAGGGATATACATAAACATAATATTTAACTTTGAGAAATTTAATCCGTTAGAGCTAATTAATTAATTAAACATATTCAACTGTAAAATTAATTATACACTCTGTTCACTTAAAATAAATAGTCAAATCGTTTTATAAGGTCTTCATTAACATAAAAAATAAGACACTTATATTTTGACATTAACTATTTTTCCGGGACAAAAATGATAATCTTCGCAATCCGCTGAAAACGCAATTACTGCTATGAAACTATTCGGCTTCCCCGCTAAAATACTCATCATAGAACCCGTGCTGCCATATACCTTAGAAGAGTGGGTTTTAAAGAATATTCCTGCTAAGTATCGTTAGAATTTTTGTAAAAAAGTTTATTTTATGTAATTTTAAAGTGAGTGGTACTTATAAGTACCGTCGGTCAATAAAAGGTTAATTGCCACTGGCGTGTATATCCGTCTTGCTCAACTGATAATTTAAGTACCCCGGACGTATGTATACGTCTTTCCAAAATATGATTCATTTCTTTGTTCTTTTATCAGTAAAAGTATTCCGAAGGCTTTGGAATGCAATAAAATGACCTTGACAATGTCTGCGAGGAATTTGTTAATTTCAAAGGAAAATTTGTTTATTTGTGCCTTCTCCTTTCCCCCCAATACACCGTATACGCTTGCCTATATGAAAAACGGTGACACTGAAGTGAGAACAGCGTAATTTTTAATCGACAGTTAAGGGGTTAAAGGATATTAGAGGATTCATTCTGTGCTATATGAAATAAAAATTAAAAAGAGGGAATCAAAATTACAGTCTGACCTCTATTTAACAAAGTCGTTAAATCTCTCAAAAAAGTTCTTTATGAGGAAAATTTGTTAAACAGAAATTCATCCTTCAATATACTTAATATATACCAGTTCCAGGAAAAGTTCGCAAAATAGAGGTTTGTAAAATGGAGTTCCGACTGTATATACATCAATCTATTTTAAGAAATGTAAAATTCAGGATGCAGCAATGTAGGTCTAAAATAAGGAATCATTCCATTTGTATTTTCATATTTGGAAGAATTTTAGAATTAGCGTGCAGTTTACAATTTTACTGTTACTAATACTTTTAATACGGTTGGAAAATATCCTTCTGCGTAATTTGTGATTGGAAAATAAATTGCAGCGACTTTTCTGACCAATAAATATTTTCAAAATCTATATCCCCTCTAAAGTTAGAAAAAGACACATTGTTCTATGAAAAATTTTTTCCACAGAAATGTTAATTAAATTCTATAAAGATCTAATTTTTCGTTTCAGGTGAATTTCTTTTTTGCTTAAGAACAAAATCTTAAATAGTTTTTTTCTTCCTTTAGGTTTTGAAAATATATCGATAAAATTGGTTCAATAATTAGCGATCGATAGATCTAAAAAATCGAATACCATCACAGTTATAAAAATAAAACTCTCGAAATAACCATTATTAAAAAATATTAGAACCGACTTCTGATTTTCCCTCTGATTTTATTGGTTTTATTCCATCTATTTGTGTTTTATTTTATTATATTTGTATTTAAAAGAACCAAGACGCGCGCGTTTTAAACCTTCAAAAAATCAATTTTCAATTTTATCATAAAAAAAAGATTTAATTCTGATTCCTAAAATGTGTAACATGTATAGTATAGCTTAATACCGGAGTAACAGCAGTTTTAAAATGTAAACAACAGCTGCACAGCTGAAAAAGTGCACCAACAGACATTCCCTCCCAGAACCAATTCTTTTTAAGATTAAAAAGATATTTAGAGACTTGACTACAAAATAACTTTCATTAATATGTTTGCATGACCTACCCAGAATCCAAATGAAAACTTCAATAATTGTGTGTCCAATCGTTCCTCTCTAAATACACATTTGTGAGCAAAAAAACTTCACAGATCGGTGTAATGGAGGCAATGATATGTTTTAATGAGGGTGCATATGCAGGAACTATATAAAAATAAATCTAGAGATCAACACTTGTGAAGGCCTTCGAAAAATTGACAATGTTTGTGAAACCGAGTTGACAGAGCAAAAAGCCAGCAAAGAGGCCAGGACTGTTCAAAGACAAAATAAAAGGAAGCAGGATAGAAGAGTCCATGCAAGATGAATACAGCATTTGAATGTTTTAAAAATCAAATTTTAGGTAGCTGAACCATTTTATTTAGTTCATTTTACATTACTCAAAATGTGTTTTTCCAGTTTGTAGGCACATTTGTAGAAAAATCTATCTATTATATTCTAATGAAACTTGATATGAGCTTTTGTATAGATATAATGTATTTAATGCTACTAATTTAATTCCTGAAATGTTAGTATTTCTATTTTTTCTGCCCAGTTTCTAAGCAAAAATTACTATTTTTATCAAAATTTCAAAAAGTCAAGATTCAAATTTTTTTAAAAAAAAATTCTAAGCAATGAAATATTAAAAAAAAACACACTGGTGCATTTTAATAAAGGTAAAATTTTGTAAGCAAAACAGTACGTTTTGTTGTGTTATATATTATAAAAGGAAAAATAAAGGTACCTAATCAGCATCATGTATACGAAAGCTCCTTTTGGTGTGTACATTTTTTTATCATTATATTTCTAAAAATATTGCATATATTTAATAATTCTGTGTATGTTAGGAAAAGTAAATAGATTATATGACACATTTTTTTTATTTATGGAGTCCTTTTGTTTTCGAAAATAATATTGTTTCGAATTTTAAAATTTTGCTTGTTTTGCGTTATCAAGAATGCCCGGTTCCGTTAAATTATGAAAGTGTCCATCATACTAGTTTCAAGAAAAATAACTACATAACTAAAAACAAATTAATTGAAGAGGCAATGGAAACAGTTAAAGAGTTAAATAACTTTTGAGTTGAATTAATAAACGTATAGGAATTATATTACTTTAGAACTCAGTAAAAAACAGAAATATTTTACTGGAATACAATAAAACTAACAAAAATAAAACAAGAACTTGAAAATTTACCCTTATCCCTCTAGAGAACAATATATGTGCTTAAAAATCTCAAATCAAATATTTAATTTAAAAAGCTTATGTGGTTAATAAAAATAACTATTTATAAGTCTTACGTAAAAAAAAAGTAAATGCTTAAACAAACGCAACTTAAGTGCTTTTTCAAACTTTAGATACATTTTTATGTTACATAATTCCTCCAAGCTAGATAAAATATTCTTTAACAAATGACAAACATGATTTCTAAGCGAAAATATAAATTTTCAATTTTATTTTGCTTCTAAATCCATTTTAAGCGAATTAAAAAGTCAGTTAATATAAACTAAGCTTAAGAGAAAAAAAACTACTTTTACTTAATGAATAGCAGGGAGAACCACAATAAGCGCAAAAAGATAAACCTCACATGCACTTTTATTGAATCGTATTTTGAAATAAATCTTAATTCCCCAAGTACCGTTTTTATGACATGCTACAAAAAACTTTACTATACGATTTAAACGTCGAGCTATCCATTTGGTTTGAAAGACAAATGAAAATACGTGCGCGAATTACAGAAATTTCAAAATTTGAAGCTTCCTAGAGCACATCGAAAAACGTATCTGCATCTTTCCGAAAAATATGAAAAAACAAAGAAATAAAAAATAAACAAAAGAGTTCGCTCCTTCATTTTTTTTTCTATGAATTTTCTCCAATCAACTCCTTCATTCTTTTACTTCTTCTAGGAAGCTTTTTTATGTGGAGCATAAAATACTTAACGTGCTTCATAACAGATCACGGCTTCGCACTTTTTGATTGATCTCGTGCATTCTCTTTATCATGTGGTTTCTATGGATACGAAACGTTGATTAAGAATTTGGAGAGTCGAAAAGTTAAAAGAAAATATTTAGTAGTGACTGCTTTTTGGTAAAATATTAATTGCTAGGAGCATTTTTCTCACACTTCTTTCGATGTCTGAAATTATTCAGTTCTGACAGTTTCGAGGGCTGGTTTTATTTTGATTTTACTCCTTTCAGTTTTTTGCGACTTTTTTTTTCCTTACATAAAGCGATGCGCTTTTGAATTTATTGAAAGATGAAGGAAGTTTTTCAAAATATTTGTGACAGCAGTTTTTAAGTAGAGCATATTATTTAGCACTCCATTTCAATGTTTTTGAGAAGTCATTTGACAGAAATAAAAAATGTAATGTAAAATTCACAAAAATATCGTTTAATGTAGCAATTGGAGAAAAGACAGGTTTAGATTTAAAAAAATAATAACATATTACTTGAAAGCTGGAGTTAAAAAACTTTATTACTGAGGAAAATAAATTTAATATTTGAAGAGAGTCCTTTTATGCTTTAGGAAAAATAAAAATATCAGATTTTTTCAAATTTTATTTTAATGGTCAGGCAGTGTCAGATATGAGAAAGATTATTGATTCACAGTCTTATATTCATTTTATTTAATAGTAAAATGTTGATAGAATGAAAAAACTGTTCGTTTACTTATGTTGATATTAGATAGTTTGATTTAAAGTAATAATAAAACATCAAAAATCTAGATTTTATAATAAGAAAATGTTTGACTGTCTATATTTTAAATATTGGGTAGTGCATCACTACATATTTTACAAAAATTGATTTTTTAACTTATGTACTTAAAAAAAAATTTAGATATGTTCATGATTATTTTATAGAAATTATACGCCTAACTATTCTGTTATAAAACTAATAAGACTTTATGGAATTTTAATTCACCAAAAAAAGTGAAAAACTTTTTGTATCACATATAAACTAAACACATTGCATCATTAGAGAACTTGTACCATGTCTAGTATATAAGAAAATCATTTTTACATACTACAGAATAATTGTATATGTTTTTTCAAGTTAAAACATAATAGATATGTAATTCAACATTAAGAGTATCCTTATCAGACAGGTTATTAAAAAATAATCCCTTGGGGTTGATTGTTATATAAATTTTGAACCAGACAGAAAATAATTCATGCATATTTAAAATCAATGTAAAATAATATTCCAGAAGTTTGTTCGTAATATAAACTATTGCCTGAATATTAAAATCCCAAGTCTCTGTAGATTAAACAGTTTTTAAATTTATGATTTTTTTACTGTCTTTTTTTTCGTAGTTAAAAATGCTTTCAATGCTAACTTTTTTAATTCGAAATAATTATAAACTAATTCAGTTTCAGATGTATATATTCTTAAAAATTTTATGGAAAAAAGTATAGTTTATAGCTTATTGAATAAATGATATTACTTCTAAAAGAACATTACTCTTGTAATCTAAAGCTAAAGCTAAAATTTTAAGTCTTATAAATGAAAAAAAAAAAAAAAAATATTTTTTTTTTTTTATATATTTAAAATTTTAAAAAATAAAAAAATGCCATTTTGTAAAAAAATTTTTAAATAAAGTTATTCATTTTTTTTAAAGAAAAAAAATAATTTTGAGAAAAGTTTGAAGTATTAATAAATTACTTTATCAAATTGGAATATTTTTTACAAAAATGTCTCCTAGGACTTTTACATGAATTCTCATTTGGGCAGTTAAAAGTAACAACTCTGCGTACTTCATCGCTGATAAAATTTACAAGCTAATACTCATAAACTTTTCATCAACTTAAAATTTTTAATTAAATTTTTTCTGTATAGAATGTAAAATATTAATCACGTCTTATAAGCTATGTTGTTAAAACAACCAAACCGAAGAAAAGAATTAATGATCATTTTTTAACACCAAGCTCGATACAACAGTTAACTCCCCAAAAAGACTAGGGCTGATTCATTAAAAACATTGTATTAATAATGACGCTATTTCACAGTTTCACACCGATTTGACGACTAGCTTAAAAGACAACCTTGGGAGTACAACAGCAACATTGCACGCTGACATGACTCTGAGATGGATGTTGTATGTTCACGATATAACAACTCTCGGTTAGGGTTGATATGAAGTAACACAGCAGGACGTTTAACAGAACTTGCCCTACCAGCCGAAGGACCAAGCAATAAATCACATCTCTGACAGCCCTTGTGGGATCAGCTGAGGGATTAGAATATGCGGCGAAGTTAAGCCAGAGTGTAGATTGATGACAGCCTTACTAATTGCAGACAGAGGGTAGACTTGGAAACCTTACTTGTAAGACTCTCATTCAACTGATCCTCAAGTCCCTTGTGTTCTCCTCAGAGATTGAAAATGCTTATGCATGAGAACTAGACTTATCTAGCAGTCGCGCGCCATTTGCGTTCCCTTTAGAGCATTAGTAGTTGGATTTATTGATGATTCTCTCCTCAGGCTACTCGTGTTTTGACTGATTGGTGATTCCTTTACAAATACTCGAATTCTGACCTATGTGGAGGATCTACCTTGGGATACTCGTTTCTCACTGATTGGTGATTTATGGATTTGAGTTTTTTTACAAAGCTGCTCATAAATCAAAGAACTTAAGATTTTTCTCCTTTGGTTAGATTCTAAGCGTATAGGAAAAATGATGTATAATGATCGGTAAATGCGTCAAATTTTCAATAGTGAGAAAAGTCAGTTTTCTGTTTTTTTATCCCCTTAATGCAGGGGTGGGCAAACTTTTCCAAGGCGCGGTCTACTTCTAATTTTTTCAATCTATTGTGGTCCACCCAAAGTCAGTGGTGCACACAAGGAGGAGGGGCACTGGTCCGGACCATCCTTGATTTTTTTTTTTACCGATTGATTTTAATTCCATGTATACTGTACGATAAACTTAATTAAGTAATTGTTATTAATAATTTCTTTATTATTTAATACTGAGTATTTTTATTTAGTAATTTATTTTTTACTGTGTTTTATTCCCGACAATTTACAAAATTAAACAAATATCAATTTATAAAATATGTTTGGCTGCGTATTGTGGTGTGACACCATAATGGTAGAATTTCGACCCTCGACCACGCCCCCGCCCATGAAAAATTCTTGTGTGCACCACTGCCTAGTGTCGTAGGTGTGGTGAGGTAGGGAAAGGTTTACACTATTTACTATAAATTAGTAATAAATACGGATTATGTACTTACAGAACTAAAATAAAAAAACTAACACTTTTAAAACTGCACTTAAAGCAAAACGCAAAAAATACAAACATAATAATAATAGCTGCAATTATAATAACATCAAATGATACATTTACTATCAAACAATTCAAAATACATTAAAAAGGACATTTTTATACGTAAAGTTCTAAATATTTTTACATAAAGTTAGCTTTCGTTTTTATAGTCAGTAGAAAACTTATTTAGTCTGCATACTGTCAGCCAATCTTGAATATTTCCGTTTATAATTACTAACTACTAAAATCTTCAGGTGGTCACCCCAAAATGTCTAGGCAATCCACCGGTTGCTCGCGATCGACGTAATGCCCACCCCGGCCTTAAGGGGTGTTAAATTTGTCTGTAGGGTTGAAAATATAAACAATCTTCAAACAGGTATAATTCTTTTAAATTTAAATTAAATAATTCTAATCTTGTACACACATTATTTACAAAGGATTATGGCTTCAAAAAAGGGCAAAATGTTTGAAATGTAATCATAATTTTAAAAGTTATAAGCATATGAAAATATGTAATAAATATTAAATAATTTTTGAGTTGAGCACGCTATTTTAAAATAATAGCCTCTGATGTATAAAACTTTATAGAATTATAAAATGTATCATACTCTTTAAGCCCTACATAATTTAAGAATAATATATCTTTAGTATTTCAAATTATTTGAGAAATATTGAATTTTTTAAAATTTTTTTTGAAAAAGTAATTTTTTTTATTCTTTAAAAAAATATAATTTATTGTTCTACTAATATAAAATTACTGCAGTGTAATAAGGATACATTTAAATTTATAAATAAATTTATAGCTAGTAATTAAAGCTACTATTTTAGAAAATAGCATGCGCAACGTAAAACTTAATTAATATTTCTTATAGAAGTGTTTCTTATTTTCATATGCTTATAATTTTTAAAATTATGATTATATTTTAAACATTTTATACTTTTCTGAAGCCTCGTTCCTTTATAAATAATGTGTAAAAGATTCGAATTATTTAATTTTAATTTCTAAGAGTTATATACATTTGAATATTGTTTATATTTTCAGCCCTCTAGAGAGAAAGTTAACACTCCTGAAACCTCTCAACTCTGACTGGGCATCAACTGATCCATTAAATTATTTAAAACCTGTTCAGTTTTGATTTTTTCAAATTACATTCGTAGATTAAAATAAGATAGTAAGAACTGAGTTATTTTTATAGTTGGTGGAGGATATATTTTGGGATCTTTATTGTATAATTTAGAATTGTATCTATAAGTTCAAGAATATAAATGAATTTCCTTTATAATTTCCTTTTAAAATTTCCATGTCGAATTATGTAAGCTAAGATTAAATGATAGGATTTTTCACTCTTCAACTCTAAAGTTAATATTTCAGAGATAAAGATTTAGATCAAAGTCTATATAAATAACCCCAGTAGAAAATGAAAACAATAGATGACAGCATAAAAAAAAAGAAAGTGTATGGACATCAAAATTTGTGAAAATGAAGAATGTGATATTCTAGGCCAGTGGTTTTCATATTTTGTCGACTCGTGGAACCCTTAAAACTATTAAGCGTTCTCATGGAACCTCATCCAAACCTTAGACTAATATTATATTAAAATAATAATTAAAGTAGATCGACATGTTATAGGTACTAAAGTAAAAACAATTAAGTAAAAACACGTAAAGAAAAATTCTGTATCTTTTATTAAAATTTTTTAGCACAACATTGTTGTAATTTACTCATTAATACATTAATTTATGCTCCAGGCATCATCTACCCTTGCCTTGTATTTAGTAACTGAGATATATGTTTTCATTTCTTTACACAAGCTATCAAAGTGATTGTTTCGAATTTTTTTCAAAATTTTTGATACAATTATTGACACACTCATTAAAATGAATTAAAATAGAAAGTAAATAAAAAATGTTAACGTTTTTATTTAGACAAAACCTTCACCATATCTAATAATAACGATATTATAAAGTAACAGTTACAAAGCATCTGAATCGGTATTTGTGAAATGTTTCTCTCTGTCAAATAATATGCCAAGAAAATCTTATCTTCTTGTAGTTTTGTTTCATTCATAAAAAGGAAACTAACTGCATTAAACAAACATTCTCTCCATAGCTCTTTACTTGGAATTACATCCATTTTTAACTTTTCCAAATAAACTCTAACAAAAATGAATCACTTTAAGAACTGCACAGACTTAGTTTAGCAATTTCTACTATCATCATTATTGTTATAATTATTACAACAACCAACTTTTATGGAGGACATTAAGTGTATGTTTACATCTTTGAGTAAATATTATTACACACGTGTGTATGCTCAAGTAATGTGTGTAATTTATACAGATGGCAAGGCATCTAGTCTTTATTCAAAGAAGTATGTAATTAGGACGCTATAATGTTTTAACTCAAAATCTCTGAGAATGCTTAATTTCGTTAAATAAGCAGTAATTATTTATTTATAAGGCATTTTTAGGAGCAGACATCGTTGCAATCATAATAAAGTTATTTTTATTCAGAATTCTGAATCAAGAAATCCTTCGTATGGTAATAAATGACTAATTCATATAAAATAATGCGAAATAAAGAGATCTAAAGCCAACAAACTGTAGTGTTTCGTGTACCGTAAATAGAAATAAACTCATATAATGTTTTAGATATAAATCAAACTTAGATTTTATTTTTTTTTCTTTTATAGCATCGATTTTCAGAATCTGTTCCTTACAAAGCATTATAGTACTAATAGACAATTTAATACAGAAGCTCCAACTAATTCTTTTTATAAAGGCTAGAGGTGGAGTGGGGGGATAATCCCTGTCCGCCTCATTGTGGAACAACCACCATTGTACAGAATATACAACTGTTCATATTCATAGTTAAATTGAAAAACTGTAATTTACATCTATTATGTAGTTCTATTATTTGTTCTTTTTTTCGCAAAATTCGTTCTTGGTGCTTCTTTTCAGTTAAATTGACCACTAAGGCTGCATCGTCCAACACTTCATTGATAAAGTCCTTAGATTTTAGTAAATTTGCACCTCTCGCGGCTTCCAGCAAAGTTGAATATTTAGTTCCGTTGATTGTTAATAAGTCTTGGTATGAGACAACGTCTTTCTTCTCAAGCAACGATTCCAGTCCAGATAATGGTTGCTATATTTTTCCGCGAGAGCTTGCAGTAATATACTATAGCAACCGTATTGGCGACATTTTATGAAATGATGCAGATGGTTTCCAATTCAGTGCGTACGACACGTACGAAATTGGGGTTGCCAATTTGGCGAGTTATTTTGAACTTTAGCTTTGTTACGATAGTACGTAATAAATTTATTACAGCATCACGAAAATCTTTGATATACATATATATAGAGATGAATTTTAATATATGAAATACACATGATGTAAGAGGTTGTTTATCATTTATTACAAGATAACAAACCTTTTTCTAGGAATTAAAATTCTTCATTTTGTATTATAAGCAAATCTAAGTGGTTAATCATTGACAAAGAGTGATTAAAAGATGCTAAGAAAAAAAGGCATTTAGAAACGCTACTAGAGTAGAAAACATTATTAAAATCAGAACTCTTTTTGAAGTAAAATCGTGTTTTAAAATAGTAGAAATTAAATATTTAAAGAGAGATATCATTAGTGAGAAAAAGAGAAGAAACATAAAAAGATCTTTGGAGAAAAAAATTTAAGTGGATTGTAAGAAACAATAGATATTTTTATAACTGAAAAAAATAACAATATAATATATTTAAATCATTTTCTAGATCACAAATAATAGATACTCGTTGTTAAATGCAAATACAAATTAAATAAAACATTATAAGGTCTTGCTTATAGATAGTGAAAAAGTAATTTTTATTCGAATAAAAAATAAATAGAAATGGCAATTAATTATTCAAACATTATTGATAAATATTTAGTTAACTAATTTAAATCTAAAGACCCCGGTAAGACAATGACCTGTTTCGAATACAGAATTTTCAGCTTCAAATTAGTTCAGCAAATGGAGAACTGTTCATTTGACTAGATAAAAAAATAAAGTGAATGATATATTTTATATGTGTATAAGTGTGTGATTATATGCTTCATCATTTACTAAATCATTTTTTGATATATTTTACAGACAGATTTGAATTTTAATGTTAAAATATTTTCCAATAAAACGGATGTTATTGATATATGCCTTTATTTTAGAATACAGTTGTTATCTAAAGGTTTTCGCACCATTTTAGTTTTCTACATTATTTAAATATTATTTTACTGAATAAATAAATTTCTTCTGAATGGGGATTTTCTTTTAGATGAACTGTCCATGTTCATTTAAAAAAATAACTTAAAGAGAGTTGTTCTTTAAGTTCCTCGAATGAAATTTCAAAATTATTTAACTGAATTTTTTTAACACCACAGAATGACTACATATGTACGCATTTTAAGAAAGAACCAAGTAGACTAAATTTTTTGTATTAAATTAATGATAAGCAGAACACCATTTCTTAGTATTATCAGCATGCCAGAAAATAAAAATATATGTAATAATTCCATATCATTATTTTTTGCATATTCACCTATTTAAAATAAATTAAATTATATAAATGCATATTAATAGAGTAATAAAGATAAGATAATAATAAAGATAAATATTTGAAACCACTTATTATCAGTCTAAGTATAATGTGAATTTAAGACATAAATTTAATCTTGGAAAACTCACAAAATAGTGATGATGAACTCAAGAAAATAGTAACAAATGATAAATCTTTTGACAATAATTTCATTATATAATGTATCAACGAAATTCTCTTCCAAATACTTAAAACTCATTTTCATTCGCGTATTACTCAATATTTGGTTGTGCTTTACCTCCAATATCATTATTAAATGAAATTATTGTGGCTTTCATTTACATCACTCACGGCTAAGAAAATCGTCATTAAAATATTTAATTCTCACATCACACATGTATCGCTTGACAAAAGATTTGTAGCTGCAGGTGCAATATCAAAGAGTTTTCATTTATCGGAACAAAGCTTTACATCAGTGTTCTTAAATTTAATATCTCAAATCAGAAATCGATGACTGAAAGAATATTGTTTGGTAACTAATGAAACATGAAGCTGAATAAGAGATTTTATCATTTAAAGAAAACTAGTTCAAGCAATAAATAGATGTTTTACTGTCCATGTTGTTTTAAAGAGACGAGTGTAAAAGTACAAAGTAAGGTGTAATTTTAAATTGCTGCTAAGCAAGTCTCTTTCGTCAATTCCCCCCTCCCCTTCTTTTTCATTCACTTTTCTAAACATATAATAAAACACAAAAATGTTTTTGTCACGTTTGTGGAGGCTGGTTCTTTGTATAAATGCTTAAATGTATAAATGTTATCGTTAAAATTTATAATTCAGTTATTTCGTAGAATAACTAGGCATTTTATGAAAATACTCGTAACTAGATAAGTCAGTTAAAGTATATAATGTAAGAAAAAATTCATATTTTACCTAGTTATTCTATGGAATAACAAATGATAGACCGTTAAAGTGAAAAATAAACAATTTCAAATCAGTTTTCTAAAATAATTGATCATAAATAGCTAAAAACTCTCGAAAAATACATTTTATCACTATTGGGGATGATTAATTGTGATAATAATGAAAAGCATATGATATAATTTTATTATTGCTCATATTGCTAACATTAGTTAAACAGAAAGAAAAAAAGAAGAATATGTATTTTGCATCTGTTACTGGCACAATTAACTTTTCTAGTAGTTCAAGGATATCATAATGCTGGAGTAACAAATAGTCACGTACTTTCTATGTGCTGTTTTAACACTTTTTACTTCTGTTATCAGTTAACAATTTTTCCACGAGTAAGTGTAGCACTATTTTCTTTTGTCCAACTCTTATTTAATAAAGATTCAAATCTCTCTTATTTACAGTTTGGTCTCCCATTCCTGCGGAAATCACATTGCTTGAAAACACACACACAGGTTGCAAAAGTATTTGTTAATAATTCGAAACATAAAATGCTAACTATGAATTAAAATGCTAACTATCATTATTCTATGAAATAACGGATTTCGCACTTTAATGGATTTCACACTTTTAAGAAAAATTATGCATTTCATGAATATTCATGAAATCATAGATGCAAAGAATAAAAAGCTTTGTCGGAAATGACTTACAGGAATAGGATTTCCATAATGATATTTATACTAATTTATTGATCATACAACCTTTTCTTTTTTTAAAATATTTTACATCGCTGGTTATTTCTAATCGTTTCCTTAACTTTATATGTAGTTAAAAAATTTTGAAAATTTATTTTGAAAGAAATACGTAGGGGAGAAAAGGTATAAAAATGTCGTTATGAATTCCAACCTTAAATATGTATTTGAAAATTCAAATGCTTTACAGCAGCTTAATTCTCTTACATTTTTCTTGTAAAGCTTGACTTTTTTCTACACTTTAAAAACTAATAATGTAATAGTAAGCTAATAATATAAGCTTTATAGTAATTATAAAGTTTTAATTACTATAAAGCTTATATTTTGTTGAAGTTGCTCAAGTAATTTTTATTACAGTTTAAAAGTTATAGACTAATAGCACAGATTATAACAGCGAAAATTCTAGAAAGTCTTATTGCGCAAAGTTAAAAGCAAACGTGAAGGTAATTAAGTACCTGCAGTGGCGTACACAAAGGAGGAGTTGGTTAGGGGAGGGGGTTCAAACCCCTACCATATACTAAGAGATTTTAAATTTTTTTTGCATAAAGATTATGCCTCGGTGCTCGGCAGTTTGGGTTTTTTCTTCTTTTTTCTCGTAAATCCCAGCCCATAAAAAAGTTTTGTGTGCGCCACTAAGTACCTGGAAGTTTTCATCGTCATATTCCTGGTCGAAAATTTAAAATTAACAGTAATGTAAAAATATGAAAAAATAAATGTGCTGGTATAAAATTAAAATAAAATATGAAAGTGATTTTTTTAGTATGTGAAATGTAAAATCCATCTGTACACAAAACTTAAGATATTAAAGTAATGAATATTTTTGTTGGGAAAAAATAATTAAGAAAGTCAATATCCTGTACTTTAATAATATATACGTTTTACTAAAGTTTCTTGTATCAGCAAATATTAAACACTTCATGCATAAATTTAAAATTATTTTCCATGTGGTTTTTCAGTAAAAATAATAATCTAATAAATATGCTTTTGAAATGCACTTAGTATGTAAATTCATATTTTTTTCATTTTTAAAATACACAGAGGTAAGTACCAAAATAAAGTCTTCATATGGAATACTTCTAAAATCTTTCTTAGTTCAAAATGGTGACAATATCAAATAGTCCATAAATATTTATAAACTTAATGTAGCAAAACACTTTTTGTAATTAATTTTAACTCTAATACTCATGTTGAGGATCGAAAATATTTTTTAAAATAATAAGTTTATAAGCAAAATATTTATTCATTACTATGCACGTGATGCAAATGCACTCACTTTCTTATAAATACCTAATTAGATCGCGCGAATTTTAGAATATCGATTGATAAATATAAAAATAACAATGTAAATTAGATTGAATTTTTTTTAAAAAAATCCAATTAAATATAAAAAAAAAAATCATTTTTAGTTCAACTGGGATGTTGAAATCAATCATGAAACGATTTTTCTTTTTTTGAATATATGGAAGAATTTCAGAAATATATTCTAGGCTTTAATGGTTCAATTAATAAAAACTGCTTAAGTTAAAAGTATTGTATTTTTTTTTTAAAAAAGCTACCTTAAAATTATAAAGAGTTACTGCTTTAAAAAAATCTTCCGCATGCGAATATTATACTGTCTTTAAATATAGTATTTTAGATCGTCACAGTTTACAGCTAACGAAAGGGGAAAATGTTTATTAATTTTTAGTTTAATTGCTTAAAATACCTTGATGATTACTGTCGTTTATATTGTTTATCTAAAATTTGTGTGTGTATTTTTGCTTATCTTTCAATATCATTATATATCAACAAATAATAAAAGGAACTCTTAATTTAGAGTTTTTTCTTAATTTAATAATCCTTTTAAAGAATAACGTTAAGTGAAAAGGGAATTTCTGCACATGTGAATGAACAGAAAGTAAAAAAAAAAAAAAGCTATAAGTGCATTGGAAAAATGGACAAATTTTGATTTGATTTTAACAAAAGTCGTACTTTGAATCTACACCAAGGCTGTTTGGCAACGGACTTCGTAATTTTGAATCTTGGTCAAGTGACTTGGAGGACACCTGAGTTGGTATTCCACACTCCAAATTTCCTCGCCAAAACGGATTTAATGCGTATTAACACCTCTACGCGGCAGGTCTTCAGGGTCTCCACAACTTGACAATGCCACCCACGAATTTCCGACTATGACCACTCGGCCAAAACAAGGTTTACAAATAGAGGACAAAAGAACTAGGACAAATGAACAGATTGGAAGGAACAGAAGAACAGGCTGCTCTTTGTAAAGAGGGGCAAAGCAGTTCAGAACAGCAATGAAGAGGCTTCTGTCGGAGGAATGAGATAAGTGTTACCTCTCTTTAAAATAGAAAGGTTCGAAAGAACAGGTTGTTCTTTTGATAATCTTCTTTAATTCTGAAGTTTGTTAATACTCAAACCGAGATCAAGTTTTGTAAATTTTATCACTATATGTAGAATTTATAAATAATTTTCCTCTTCTATTCTAGTGTGAAGTGCTAAATTCAAAGATTTTTGTATGAATTTTGTACTCGTCTATAGAAAACATGACTAAATTGATCTACCTTATAATAAATACATTTCACTTTCAAACTCGTGAAGTAATAACTATAAGATGTAAAATTTAGCAGAATCGTGCAACTTGATGCAGAAACAAAATATTCAAAAGATAAAATATTCATTAAGTGTGGTTGATGTAAAGCACAGCGTTTCATTCATTAATATTTATCATCTAGTCAACGGCATTCAATTTTCAGTGCCCCAGTAGCTCTTAACATCCATGCTATTTTTACTGAATCCTTATTCTAGAACAGCCTATCAAAAGTTCCCATGCAAATTATTTTCACAGAGCAAGAATTGGTAAGCAGTTTCTCCGCAGGGAGTCATTATCGTTCGACGAAACTTTTGGTCGTCGAACGATCATCAAATTCTTTCATCAAAATCCAGGCGAATGAAGAAAGTTTCAGTTCCAAATGGTCTTATCAGGAATTTGAAAGAAAAGTATTCTTAAAATATATATACTTGTAACTATTTGCTGCAAGCCGGCATGTTGAGCTATGTTTCATTATTTGATACAATGTAAATATAAAGAATATCCTCTGGATCATTTTTCTACGAAACTCCGTAAAGAAAAATCTTTTTGTGTATTAGTCTGTATGAACATACGTATTTTTTTAATAAAAAATGATCTATTGGGATTTAAAAGGATTCGTATGTTTGATTTGGAAGAAAGGGAGATTTATAGAGGATTCCTCATGTTGACATATTTTACAACGAAAAAGGAAAAGTCAGTCTCGGATATTCTCAAAAATAATTTCGTAACGAAACATATATCGTTCTATAAACTCAAGTATGCAAGCAGCATAAATTGTTTCGACTTGAGTAAGATAACTCAGAAAAATACTTTCAAATAGAAATAACTTCTTTAAACAAAATTTTTATATTCACTATTAACTACGATTGCATTACTAACTTTTTGCATTTTAAATAATAAGTTTTGGGTATAAATAAGAAAAATAATGGGATAGTGTCTTATACTAGAGTGTTTATTTCTTATAAAATATCACAATCAATAAAATATTGCTAAATCTAAACATTTTTATGGATGTCTGTGTATTTAGGGAATTAAAAGTAGGATACTTGTGCTAACAATAAAAAAAACGATGTATTTTTTTAAAAATTTTTGTGCAAATTATCATAGAAAATTCTCTATCTAATTATCTCGCCCATTTTTGTCCTACTGAAATTTAAAATCTTTTAAAATTAACTTGAATCACTTACACCAATAAATGCTATATAAACCAGTTAACCGCAGAATTGTATATCTTTTAGGCCAGGGATAGACAATTGTTTTGGCTCGAGGTTCACATTATGGAGGCGGTGGATATGGGACGGCCTCATCTTTTTTTAAAAATGTGATTACATTCATTAGTTAGCGTCTCAAATAAGTATAAATTATACTATAAAAATCAGTGAGTGCAAGTTAATTAAAATATTGGCAGTTTTATTCAATTTGTTTATTGTGCTAATTTCATCTATAACTGTAAGCACATTTAATTTTAAAATCAGTTTAATGAGACTATATACTCTATCACGCTTAACTTTTTTTTTAAATGAGGAGTGAGACACCTCGTGGAAATTCTTATATTAGCCTGAAAGTTAATGTAAGCCAACTTTCTTCTATATTTACTCTTGTTGTGATCTCCATGCAAGAAAAACTTTGCTCACAAATAGATGTTGACCCAAATGTAAAGAACATTTTCTATTTGGTTTGCTGTCATAGCGGATGGCAGAAAACTTTTTACAGGCCGGTATTTGGCCATCCCTGGACTTGGTCTAAGGGCAAGGTCATCTTAAGACATGAGCCAACTGGGCCAAGGGCCTCGGCCACAATAGGGGCTCGTCTCGTTCTCGACTCAGCTTTAGTAAGATCGTAATTCGAATAATCTCAAGGGCCAAATGTTATTTCCGGTTGTATTCTCCGACAAACTAGGAATTTCAGACGATATATCAACTAGCTACATGTGATGACCGTTGTCCACGTGCAGGCCTAGGACTACCACCATACACCATCATTACTCATTCAGTCAAAAGGCAGCAGTCCGTCGAGCCGGTTTGTGCGATTGTAAATCATGCACATTTATTTGCTTTGGGTTATTGTTTGTGCGAGTATTTGACAACGTATGCTATGTATTGTCTCATAGGTAAGGCCTACATTTGCTTAGGGGCTCAGGGTCTACTTTTACGTAGGGGCCTAGAGCCTCAGAAAGTCGTAAGACGTCCCTGTTTAATGGTGCAGTAGGCAGTAAAGCAGTCAGGAAGAAGTAATCGATTAAATGCTTACAATTACAAATTTTTCAGTTTCAGTGTTCAATTATATATATATATTCTGTCATTTGGCACATAAAGTAACTATTTAATTGAACCTCGTAAATTAATTTTAGTGGGGATATGTGCAGAATTGTTCTTCTGGAATAAATTGCAGGGATGTGTGTACGAGACCCTTCTTAACCGATTTTCAAACTTACCACTTTAAGCAAATAACTGCTGAACAAACTCAATAACGAAATGTCTCAGATATTTTAGAAAGTAAATAGCTCAAATCACTCACCTAACTTTTAGAATATCGCTTAGAAATGGAATAGATCAGAAGTAATTTAGAGATATTCTCACAAAGAAACATTGCAATCCTCGATCCGTAAAGAGTTTAGGTGCCATACTTTCAACACAGAAAAATAAAAAAGGACTGAAAATCTAGAGACACTATTACATCGGCAGAAAATGTCCCTAACGTATAAGCGAGAAAAAATGCTTACGACCATCATACCTCCAAAGCATGTCAACGCGCAACGACACTATTTTGAGGAAAATGCTGTTGTTTTCACTTCTGAATTACATATTATGCACACCATTTGTTGTGTGCAATGACTCATTTCAAATCCTTATGTCTAGCACTAGTATGAGAAATACTGAAGTTTCAACTTGTGGCACATTATACCAGAACTCATAAAAACAATGGCCATTATCTCGTAAGTCACTAAAAATGTTACTCTCGGAAAACATTTTATACAAATTGCTTGTTTACGATATCTTTTTTCTAAAATGCCTCACAAGAAAATAATCCGATTCCATAGATGAGTTTCTTGGAACTTATCTTGTATAAAAAGATCTATTAGAGTTTCAGTTTTAAGATGTTATGGACCTTTTTTTTCCCCACGAACCAATTTTTAATCCCAAACTTATTTTTTACTGAATTGTACTTTTTCGTGCAGCAGCACAAGTAAAAACAAAAACAAAAAAATACTTATTGTTATTGCTATTTTGTATAAATTTTAACTTATTTTTTTAATAATTTTATTGTATTATTCTTTCTCGAAATTTGAAATCCATCCATTGCCTTAAAACAACTATTTTACAATTATTGGTACTAACAGATTCTCTGAATATAGTTTAAACTTCTTAAAGAACTCGTTTAGATTTTCTACAAAATAAAATTAAGTGAGTATAGAAATGAATGGGTGTGTCGAAATCGTCTTGAATCGTCTGAATATTTTCTTCCTTTTCTCATTTTTCAATCAACTTTTAATATGGTTTCATGTATTTTTACTTTTCTTTTCTTGGATTTTTACAATAACCTAATCTTACATCAATTGTTTTCATTTAATTGATAATGTTTCAGAATACTATATTATATTTTTGTCATCGTTTTATTTGTTCTGTTTTTAGTACATGATACTGAAGGGCTAAAAGGGCTATTGCTTCCTAGTTCTAGAACTGAGATAATTGAGATTAATATTTTTTCTCTGAATTACGTATAGATTTGTTGTTTTATTTATTTGATGAGATTAATTGCAAGAAATTTTATTTTAATTCAAAATTCGTGAATTTTTACAAATCATGATTATGAGATTTTAGTGTGAGAAAATTATTTTTTATTATGAGAAAATTATTTTTTATTATGAGAAAATCAATTTTTATTAGAACGAAAATGGTTTAAAGTTTATTTTGCTTTTCAATATTGTGTAGCATAGATCATTTTTTTTTTTAATTTACTTATCATTTTTACTAATAATAAACTTTTTGAGAGAATTAATCATGGAAATTTTGTTAAGTGTTTATATATAAATAATCAGCTTATTAATTATTAAATTAATAGCTTCACTTAACTAACAGTCTAACAGATTAGGTAATATTATTAATTAAACTAATTAATAAATTAAGCTATTAGGAAAGACTATTAACTTATTTAATAAAGTTACGAAAATCAGTTTTTTATAGAGGCAGCAAAGCCTCTTATCTTAAATCTTCGAGTTTTTATGTAGTTTATGTACTTATAAGTTTGTATTTAATTTTTACAAGAACAGCTTCTGAACGTATGCGTTTTATCCTTTAAGCTACTATTATTGCTTGTGACTCAAATCACTTTTTATAACTTCATGAAATTAAAAAATAAAAAAATAAAATGTCTGTAATTGACACTAATCTCTTCTCCATTTTTACCCAAAAAATCAACTTTGAAAACTATTTATATTTATATTATATTATGTGTAACAACCAGTGTCCAAGAACGTTCAGTTTTACATAAAAAAAGTTATTTAATATCAAAGTTCAGAGCTCATAAGAAAAGCTTATATATTCGCAGCTTATATATTCGATTCTCAGTACCAGCTTTCATTTCGATTAAAATTTTTCACTGAAACATTTTTGTGCCTCTTTTTTTTTACATTATTTTTGTCTTTTCGCTTCGATTTTGAACCAAAAGACCACTAAACAGCCATGAATGACCTTTTTCTTTGCCTCCCTGCTAGGTAAGTATGGAAACTACGATAAGGTTTCCAAGTCAAGCACACAGCTTGAAAGAACTTACCTTGTGGTAGTTTTGAAGCATCTATGGGAAGATAATTTTTCTTACAGAATCCCACGGGATGTAGGAAATCTGTTTTTTCCCCTCCATCCTCCCTTTCTTTATCGCCATCGATTCCAGAGTTCTTTTCCCTTTTGGCTTCTTATCATCTTCCACCAGACAAGTCGAACAAACTCCATACACCAGACAGGTCACGAGCGAGCAATCAACTGAATGTTGGGGACTTTAAGGATTAATATTTTTTGTGGCTGATGATTCCCTTCTTTTAAAATGTTTATTAAAATCTTTCACTCAGGTGTTGATTACATTTCTGTCTTTATTCCAATAAGTTTAATTTATTAACGCTGTAATTGTTTGAGAGTTCTTGATTTTTTTTTAATTATGCTTTTCCACCTTATTACAGATAACACATTCTCATTTGAGGCAAAAAAATATTTCTTCTCTATTTTCAGTAAATGTAAATTGAATTTCGCAATATTTTTATGAATAGATTTTAATGATAAAAGTTATTTTTGTTCTTTAAATCTGGAACAAAAATGATCTCTAGACTAAGAGACGTGCATTTAGAGGTGTTTTAAGCCTCATTCCAATGGAAAAATAAAGCATCATAGTTTTGCTAACCATATATCAGTCCTTCTCAAACACTCAATATTTGCGACCCAATATTTGATCATAACTTTCAACGCGCCCCCCTTCATACAATACAATGTATTGAAAACAAAAAAATGTACTTTGATACTCACGCTACAACACGACTTTAATTATAAACCATACAAATTATCAAGATGAGAATTAAATTTTATATATAATTAAATATTAAACCAGTTTTCAATGTATTGATAAATTAACTATCAAAAACATTGTGCAGTACTGAAAATATATTATATCAGTGTAAATGTGTACTTAATTTTGATTGTGTCAAAATGTATTTTGTTTCCTTTCAGTAAATTAATATTTATTTAAAATCCTTTATTTTTGACTTTTCAATATGCTCGTGCTCTCCACATACGGATATCATGCTCCTCAGTTTGAGAAACACTGCCATATATAATGGTGAAGCTGAAAATGGTTTCAACATCAGTCGGAAAGAAAAGAAAAACATTTGAAAATTACTATTATAGCTCATTTTTTCTCATTTCAATGTAAAATTAAATTTAAAAAAATTATCATAATAATCGAACTCAGCGTAGAAATATGTGTTAAATTTTTTCACCAATAAAAGAATTGTAATCAATTTTTTTTTTGTAAAAAAAAAGACTTTAATTATCTTTTTAAAACTCATATAGATAACTCGGTGAAAGTATGCATAGTTTATTGATAAGTATGTTATTAATAATTGCTATTCGTTTTAACTTTTGTTAAGAAAATCCCGTAATTTTATTAACCTCTGCTCATAATTAAATATCAGAAGTGAATCCCTTCATAAATTAAAAATATTTAATTAGCAATATACTTATTTAATAAGTAGGGCGATAAAAAAGTCACTTTTTCCATGTTGCTATCCTTTTTATTCAATTAATTTTAGATTATGCAAAATTAAAGTTAAATAAGAAATAACTTTAAATTAACAAATCAATATAGGAGATAAGAACATTTCTTACTTACATAAAATATTTCAAAAAAAATGTAAAACTTCAGCAGAAAAAATTCAAAAAAAAAAAGATGTGGAAGCCATGAAAAGTTATTTAATAATGAAATGTTAAATCAGTCATACCATCTAAGAGTCAAAAATTAATGAACTAATTAAGTAAACATTTTTTATATATATAAAAAATTTAGAGTGCAGGATGGTTACGATTTGATAAATATATAAGTATTTTCCACGTTAGATGCGAAATGTGAAGTAAAACTCTTTTAATGAATTTCAAAAATGTATTAGAGAAGAATGAGTTCTGAAATTTATAACTTGTAATACTTTTACAGAATTATTTTGGAAATATCTCCTAAATAAATTCCTATCCCAAATAATTTCCTACACTTTTCTAAAGTATAGCGTTAGATAAAAGCTAGTATTATTTACAAAACGAAAAGTTATCAATAAATCGTGAAATGTTTAGTTTCGAGTGAGCAGAAAAATTTCGAATCAGCACACATAGACAATTCCTTCTTTACACATACTGAAAGATTGGAGGAAACCTCGAAAACCCATTGAGCTGCAATGGTGAAGAAAAAAGTCCTCAATTGTCTAGAGCCCTTCAACGGATCGGAAACAATCATAGAACATGATAGAGCGGCTAGAACAGGAAGTAACGATTCTAGCGCCCTCTCGTGGTCAAACGAGGCATGTAAGTATGTGTTTAATTACAGAAAATCGCT
This sequence comes from Trichonephila inaurata madagascariensis, assembly GCA_019973955.1. Taxonomy (NCBI): domain Eukaryota; kingdom Metazoa; phylum Arthropoda; class Arachnida; order Araneae; family Nephilidae; genus Trichonephila; species Trichonephila inaurata. The sequence goes on along the minus strand of BMAV01019688.1, from coordinate 783,552 downwards.
ATTCCCCTTCTCTTATAATGAAGATGGATATTTCATTAGTGAAAAAAAGTGGTAGAGATGCTTGCGGACCTCTTTTATTGACGATTTTCTTTCATTTGCAACTCTTAGCTCTTCGTTAATTATTTTTATTTTTTCTTGCAGCGTGTTGCTTACACGATGAAAAAGAGAAATAATTTTTTTTTTTTGTTTTTGAAAAACTGTCATTACCATTGTTAAAATGAAACAAATTGAATTAAGATCTAATCGGCATTTATAGAATTTGAGCAAATAAAAGAAATGCGGAATTTATTGAGATAATACTGCCTTTTCACTTGAAGATTAGAAACTCGAAAGGAAATGAAGTACACATTCCTCAAGCGTTTTGCTTTATTTTTATTCTTTTGTAAATTCCACCTACATATCACGGAGGAAAAACGAGAGAAATTTATTACTGAAGCTCAAAAGCTGATCTTTTTTTCTAAACTATCATTTATTTTAAAATTGTTTTATCAATATTTCCTAAAATCTATTGCTATACCAATAGCTTCTCTATTCTGATAGAGAATATGAAATACAATCCAGGTAAAATGTATGATACTTGTGGGAATTCTGTAATAAAACAGAAAAAAATGAGTTTTTTTTCAAAATGTTCTGTTCTTCTGTTTTTAAGTAATAGACTTGACTCTTACATTTCTAAGACATGAATTGATAAAATCATGATAAAAATACACTTATTTGTATGAAAAACATTTAAAAGAAAAATAGCGTTCCTGCCTTTAAATATAGAAAAAAAGCTTTATTTTTAAAATCAGGGTAATAGGTTGACAGACACATAAAATGAATAAAGAGACTGATAAGTTCATTAAACAAAATTGAAAACCCAGTTTGAGGTCCTTGTTGCATATGTTAAACAACGCCTTTTGCGGGGGAAAAAGTGAATTCAATATATTTTGAAACTAAATTATTTAATATGAGAACAAAAGTAGTTTATAAGTTACAGCAATGAATAGAAATCATAATACATACACTATAACATAAAAATCAGCGCTCAAAAAGAATGAAATAGAATTATGCATCCGCATATCTTCACGATAATGATTAACTTTTGGCGGTAAGTCACTGACTAGCTAGAGTTCCAGTGAATTACAACGTAGAATCCAAATTATGTAAGAAACGAAGGACTTTACAAAGCTAAGGCAAAACTCCTTGCGAATGTAATTATGTTGCCCTACGTGGATTGTACCAATACGTGAACAATATGAAAGGATGTCACCATTTGAGCATGCACATAAGAAATCACGGGAATCAAATCACAGGTTAGCTCTATATAAGGGTCAGAACGAGATGATACCATTTAACTTTATTGGGAGAGAGTGTCAAAAAGGTAGCGGTTTATCGAAAGCAACGGCAGAGTGAACACCAATTTACCCTTACAGCACTTAATGCACACACACACATCCTTATTAATAATATGAAGTGTAACCAGGGCACCAGTGATTGCAATGACCATCGTAAGCGACTCGACGAACGATATTGGAGACTCCGGAGGCCAGTGCCCCTCACCATTGCATACTGCCAGGTGCGTTTACAGTGCTACTGGATAAATTCGACCTGGAATTTCACGGACTAAAATAAAATTATTTTCATCAATTAGTCCCTCTTCGAATTGAGCTCCAATGATCAGCTAAGATGTGCTTTGAGAAGTTCAGGGCAGCTGTGGGATTCTCGTTTGAATGATGTCTGCCACACAACTCGACAATCAAAATTTATGGGATACCGTACCATTTCATTTGGTATCTGGACTCCTTTTCTTGCCATCCAAGACTTCTAACAATACGACGGTCGTTCAACGTAATTTTACACTTGTAGTTATGTCCTTTTTCATGAACTCCTAGGCTTACATATGAACATCAGAATGCCCAGCTGGGCAATACTCGCCTTTCTACTGCATGTTTTTGTTCTTCTAAATCTCCTGGCTGATCCGATCGACCAGTATCTCCCCATTGGAGAATGTTTTTGCTCTGATGAGCAAGTGTCTCCAACCATACATAGATCGCACCGATCTAACTCACCAATTGTGAAGCGTATGGAAAACACACAATTCTACTGGGGGACATCCATTAACTCTACAACTCAATATCCAACCTGACAACAACTTGCATCAGGAGCAGAAGAAAGCCAACACATAGTCATTTTTTTTCCTTATGATTTTATTTTCTGAATAAAACAATTTCTATGTGATATTGATAGCGTTTCGTTTTCAATACTTGTAAATCATATACTTGTAATATCTTTCGGGGTACTTTTATTGGGTCATCACTTTTTATGTTATAGTGTTATAGCTTAAAGTGTATTTAGATTTAAAATGATCGAAATTAAAATTATAGAATGTATTATGTATCATGTATATATACACACGTAAGAATCTGAGTGTGTTATAATAATTTATCACTACTTCACAAGAAGAATTTTACCGTAAAATCCGGCGTATAACGCGCACCGGTGTATAACGCGTACAAACTTTCAAGCTGATTTTTTTAATTTTTAGATATATTCGCCGCATAACGCGCACCCCCTTTTTAACGAAGAAATCTGAAATATTAGAATACATTGCTTTTATGTTTTGAGGTCATTTATTCGAGGTATTTATTAGCTTATAAGGCTCTTTTAGCTTATAAGGCAAGTCGTTTCTTTTAAATAAACAGTGTTTCGATACATGTTGAAGTAAAATTTTTTTATACACATCTCTTTTGTTATTTTTAAAGCTATCGTTTTCATACCCGGCGTATAACGCGCACCCTTAATTTTCGATCTTATTTTTTGTGTTCAAAGTGCGCGTTATACGCCGGATTTTACGGTAAATGTGAACACATTTTCTTTTTAATCTTTTATTCTCAACATTTATACGATGTGAATTATCTGATTTTATTTAACTGACACGTTTATTACGTTCAAAAGTATTATATCATGAAAAGAACTATTTTGTGTGTGTTTTTATGACAATAAAATGACTGTTTTGAACTTCCGCTATATCACTATAATAATTTTTTAATCTTGTAATAAAAAAATTTCAACTTTAAATATTTGAATTTAAAATGTTGTGTTAGGAAACAAATAATTCAGTTTTTCATAAATTTGTTTATTTTGATGGTATCATACATATTTTAGTCCCTATTATTTAGCATAATTATTTATTTGGTGCATTATTTAATATAATTTCTTTAGAACAGTTACCACAATATTATCTCCTGATCGATAATGGAACTTCCGATTAAAATAAGTTATGGAAATCACTTTCAGAAAGAAAAATACTTATCATGATTCACTTTCCAGAAGTTGAAAATAAACAGCACGCGTAATGAGATGTAAAATAGTAATTCTAAGCTGCTTTCGAAAAATGGATTAAATTTTAAACTAACTCATTACATCTATAAAAAGTATTTTTTTCTGCAAAAGAAGACGCATTCAGTTTGTTGTTTTAAAAGTTTTCATGAATTATTAATTATTTCAAAATTCAACCTTTTTTTCCTTTCTGCGGATGTATTTATTCATTCATTTTTTTTTCTTCATGTATTTCGTTTTAATCATTATACATTTACATATTTTTGAATAATTAATATTCTTAGAACGTACTTGGAAATCTATATATATATATATATATATATATATGTTATACTCAAACATTTCTTCGATTCAACAGTATCCTGACGAGTAACGATTACGAGCTTGTAATTGAAGAATGGCGAGTTCAAGTCTTGTTCTTCAAAGACCGGGATGTAGAGAGGTCGCTGCGCATTAAATCTATCGAAGCTCATAGTCATTGGAATCTTAAGGAAGATAGAAAAATGAGGTTTAGGCTAAGATGTCGTCCTCATTATTTAATTTCGGTACAAAATTACGAGGTCTGTTGTGGTTTTCAATGTGACGTTAACAATCATTCAAAAAGTTAAACGAGAATTCTTCATCAAGGTTAGTGCTTGTAACCATCGGATTCAAAATTGATGTATGGACAATATAAATGTTTTGATGAGATTTAGCTTATTGTGCAATTGAAAAATAATTTTAGTTAAGTAAACAAAATCATCTCATGAAAATTTCTATAGTAAAATTACCTATTATTTTTATGTGTAGAACATTAAAAACAGGATAATTTCGAAAAAAGTTAAAAACTTAAAATAAAATATTGGTGGAATTTTACTCTGCTGGCCATTAAAATTGCAACAGCATTCAGAAGCGAAGATACAAACGTTATATTCGCAGAAAAGGAAGAACGTACTGGGATATGCAGGTGGTTAGCATTTAAGCGCAATCGAAAGATGAAGAAGCGAGAAATGGAACCTTGAATTCTGTATAAAAGGAAAGATACGTAGTGGTTACTCTTTCGGAAATCGCATTAGAATGTTGGTTGTTTGAGAGTAGATCGTATTACGCCTCGTATAAGAAGGAGAAACACCTATCTGAGATCTTAAGGCTCTGTCTTCGACGCCTCGGAAACATCATCTTTCAACAAGGTAACATAACACAACATGTTGACCGTCGCTTCCCGTCCTATCTCCACACAGAGGGGGTTTGACTACTGCCGTGGTCATCACGTTTCCTAGAACTCTTACCTGTTGAAAACATCTTGAGATGGGTTGCTGAGAGAATGGGACCTCATCTCTTTCCAGCGACTAGGATTGAGAAAGTGTGGCCTACACCTGAAGCAGCATGGAATGACTTGCCGATATCTGTCATCCAAACCAAAATCGACTCGATGCTTAACAGGTTTAAAGCCGTTTTAACAGCTAGAGATGGTGGCTGTGTTTACTAATTTCTGACGACTATAACCTCAAATTGTCTAAAAATTTAATCTTGTTTTCTTCCTTGTATGCTACATACGTTCAATGAGCAAAATTTTGTGTTTTTCATTTTTCCCTGATGTGGCAATTTTAATGGCCAGCAGTGGGCATGAGATATGTCTAAATGAAATCATTTTTATCGTTATGTCAGTTTATCTGAGTACCTGATTTTTTTAATGGCTCGAATGCTTATTAATAAACATGATTTCTATTCAGGATCTAAAAGGCTGAATGGCAATAAAGAAATCACTTAACAACTGAGCGCAAAGTAATCGCTTACAAGATTATGATTTTTAGAAGTAAATTCTTCTCTTTCACTGAAAAATATTATTTGGAAAACGTAAATATTTTCAATTACAAAAGCCTATAATAAATATTATAAAAACTACGATGATTATATGGGATGAATTAAAAAATAGACTGATATATTTCAAAAATTCCCTCAAAAGGATTCTTTGAATAAACTGAATGAAATTCCAAATGCATTACAGAAAAATGATACCCTGAAAAATAAGTAACGTATGAGAGTGGATTTTTATTGCATTTAGTTAAATTTTTACCATTTTAATGCACATTTCAACATGTTTTCCCTTAAAACGAATGCATTAGCTATTATGTTTCATCCAAGATGTAGTTTTCTATCAGCTCTTGAATTGGGAAATGTATTACAGAATGTAAAATGATATACAACCTTAGTGTTTACCTTCATCACGAAAAGAAAACATGATGCTAAATATAAACTTGAATTGCGAAAATATTCGAATTTTTCTTTTAAAAATCCATATCTTATGTGGATTCCATTGAAATAAAGAATTATATACGATGCATATGCGATATGATATTCTTATTTACTACATGTATTTTTTAATCTTATACTTTCTTTTGGTCATTCTTAAAGCCGCAAACTCGAAAACAGACTTTTCTACGACATTTAAGCCCATCTATCTCCTTAAAAGTCTTGTAATATAATATTTTTGTCTGTGCTATTCGCCCTGTTTATGGGACTCTTATACTTGCATATAGTTAATAAACCTGAGTAGTGTACTGATGTTTGGCTTGAAAAAAAGTGGAGGATAGTCGAAGAAAGAAGCAACCCGAAATGTATAAACATAGATGCCATCATCGAAAAAAAGAAGCGGAAAAAGCTTCTCAATGTCTAGGGACAAAAATGGGAAAAAACTGAAATGGAAAATTCACCTGCCCGGAAAAATCGCACTCTTAGAGTCAACAGGAACGCATCCTTTTTATTCTTGTATAGATGTCTCTCTATAAAAGAGATTTTCTTTCAGCTAGATATTTGTAAAAACTCAAGTTGTGTTTTTTGGACATATTTCTCGTTTTTATTTTGTTCCTTGAAAGTCGTTTTCCTGAAAGCCTATACCTGCAGCCTATTCTTTCTTATTTCCTGTTCATTTATTTTAGAAATGCTGTGGAGATTTATTTTTGATGTAGAAATCTATCCAATAAGTGGTATAAGAGTGTCCACAGTTATTAGTTTAGCTGACGTATATACCTTTTTGTTCTAGAGTCAATGACGTGAAAAAATGGCTCGGATTTTATTCCTTGGGATTAGAGAACGATTAACTTTCTTCACGTCCTCTAAAATTTTTATAGAGCTTAAGTGAAAAAGGTAGAAAATAGAAATACTGTATTTACAATCGAAAAAAGCTCTCATCTTTAGAGTAAATAAAATAAAATATTACTTGCAAGAAAAGTTAACAGCAGTAAATAGCTATTACACTGTATATATTAAAATACTGAGGATAAAAATATAATAAAATGTTAATGAATAATGACGTTGTTATTTGTCGATGTATTTTAGATCGAAATATGAGAATCAAGTCAAATTTTAAGCACTTTACCGTAAGAATTATATGTTGCCCCTACAATAATTAATAGTTATTTTTAAAATGCGTTTAATTCAAAATCGATCCTTAGAAATTTCTAAATTTATGAATTATCGTATTTTTTTGAGTCTAAGCCGCATTTTTTCCTGTTGTTAATGCTACTGAAAATCAGGTGCGGCTTAGAATCGAAAGCATTTTAACATGATACTGATTATTAGAGTAATTGCAGAGTTCATGTATGCATTAAAAAGTTTCTAATACTGGTGAAATAAATTAACTATTCACTTCTTATTATTTTTTTTTTAATTTCGTAAACATCGGATATCAATAAATCATTTTACGCGAATTGTTTTTTCAGAAAAATTGGTTGAGAATTTGAAGTGCGGCTTAGGATCGATGGTGGCTTAGATTCGAATAAATACGGCATTAGGACTGACTCCTTTAACAAGAGATGCAATTAAAAATCCTAGCTATTTAGAAATAATACAAATTATTTATTTCTTCCTCCTAGCACACTTAGTTAATGGGCCTTACATAATGAAAACTGAATAAAAAGCAAGAAAATTTTACTCTTGTAAGATATGTAGTTGGATGATGGTTATAAAGGTTTTTTACTTATTTAATAAATAGGAAGGAAAAAAAATCACGTGTTCTAAATATATTTACAATACTAACCTGCTTTGATTTATGTTGTTATCAATCCTATGATTCCAGCTTTTCAGAGATTGCTCATTTTATAACAATGAATATCTCTGAACAAGATCATTTGTCAAACAAAACATGAAGAAGCGTTTTTTAAACTGAAGTTCATCATTTGTAAAAATTCCAAAATGCTACTCACTGAATTTCACTCAGTCATTTATCATCTATGCAGATGACTTATCATAACCGAAGCAGGTTTCTTGATTCAAAAAGACGTCACACACCTGATAGTATTCACCAGAAAAAAAAATCCAAACAAAAGTCGGTTGATATTGAAAGAGAAATGTTAAAAAGTCTATTTTTGTACTAAGAAATTCAACCGCTTAAAAGAACTTAATGAACTGTCCACTGTCTTCTGTAGAAAAATAGTTTTTATTATTGGAAATATTCTAAGCTTAATATGAATTTTTATTTCAATGAAATACAGTTATGCTATTGTGTCTGTTTTTTTGTACTGAAGATATAATTAGAAATATCAACTAAATATTACATGATCTCATCTAAAAATATTTACTTTTCGTCTTTCTTTTTTGAAAAACTTAAAAATATCATTTGTCAATAATGTTTTTTAATCATTAAGATATTTACATGTGTTGCATGGTTAAGAAAATTTCCTGAATGGTTGTCAAATTTTTAGTTTAGTTTACCAGAGATAAAGTATATCACACATTTAACCTCTGATTACCTTTGAAGATATTAAGAATTACTATTCAGGAGATACATTTCAGATAAATTAAAAGTGAATTTTAATATAGCATCTTCTTTCAGAAGTAAATGCTAAAATTAAAAAATCCAAGTTATCCGCACTGTAGTTCCACAAACCTTTAAAAATCTTTTTTCCTACATTTTAAGGGAAAGTATCAAGAATCTTGTGACTCAAACCTCTTTTCTGTACCTGACAAGACCTCTGTTTACATTGTGAATAATGTTTCAATAATTATTATGTACAAAAGTTATCGGAACAGTTTTCCTTTTCCTGTCTTTCGTGATTCAATTATAAAATAATCTAATATGCTTAAGGCACTTATTGGAAGCTACGTCAGTATGTAGCTAGTGGTTTTGAAACAACAGAGGAATAGTATAGTATTTTCAGTGAAACTACAATATATCATTAATCATTACTTATAATTACTAATAGAATTATTATTACTATTCAGAAAATTAATCATTACTTATAATTCCGTAACATCATAATTCTTTATATAAGCAATCAAATGATAATTACAATGAAAAGATCAATCTAATCTCCCTTAAAGAACCGAATTACAAAATATGAGTTTATTTTGTGTGCGGAAAATTAAATAATGCAACAAAAAAAAATTTTGTAGTTTCTTTTTTCCCTATTAACTTACGATAAGTTAAAATATACGAATTTAAAATAAAATGAAATATGAGTAAGCCAATTTTTTTAGAAAACGTCTCAAATTTGAAATCCCAAGACGCAATTTAAATCTTATATGAAAAATGATTTAATATTGTAATAAATTAACAAAAAGTACTAATACTTTTCAATAACATTCTGCATATAATACTAATATTTATTACGTAATATTCGTACTAAACTTCATGAAGATATATAACAGACATTTTGAGTCTGGTGTCTCCTTAAGAACCTGAAGTGTTTTTTTTTAAAGACCCTGTCTGTAACTTTAACAAAATAAAAATTAAAGAAAGGTCATGTGGGTAGCTTACTAAAATATCTGAACACTGACTGATCAGGGGGAGGGCATGGAATCTCTTCAGCTCCGTTCGAAGTATTAAGGCTTCTTTGTGTAAAAGGTACTTAAAGGAAAGATAAGCTCAATCTGTTTAGGTACTGTTTAAGTTATCATTACATTATTGAAATAATATATGGGACATCATTAAAAAAATGAAAAAAATTAGATTAGGAATGTGCAGTACCTGCAGTCACATATCACATATGAATTAAGGCAAGTAATTCAATAAAATTTTCTAAGAAAATTTCGAAAAAATATTCAAAATACTTATTATCTAACCTTGATAATGTAATTCTTAGAAACACCTCCATTTTTTCTAGAAAAAATATGAAGTACATGGAATTGCCGATTGCACAATCCTGATAAATGGGTTACCCATGAAACACAGATTTTTAAAGGCTAATCGGTTTTAAATTGTCTCTACATTTATTTTGTGAATAAAGTATATTTATATTTAGTGAGAACTTGAAGGGAATGCTAATAGAAAATATAATTTTAAAATATAAGTTCCTTCAAAACCTTAGATCATGCGAAGAAACAGAGAAAGAGAGAGAGAAAGAGAAAGAGAGATCATTACCAAGTATTTTAATATTTTTTAAGCGAATAATTTTTTCATTCAGCAAAATTCACTGTATGTTATACATTAAAGAGTATCACTTTTGAAGGAGAGATTGCTTAAGTGATTTGTAAATTTAGTAAAGCTACTGAACTTCTAAGGAAACAAAATACTGCTAGGCTCAGGATTGTGAGCAAATTCCTGTCTTTTCAAAATACTTTTACAATATTTGAAATCTAAGAGTTATAACTTCAAAGGAAAGAAGAAACTCTCATTCCAAACAACTAATATCTAACTCTTGAAAAACAAATACGTTTTGACATATCTTAAAAAAATGTTCTTGCATAATTCCTAAGATAATTTTTTTTTTCATTTTTCCTCCGGCTTCAACCACAACCAGGAAAGTTTCATTAATAATTTTCAAAAAGGTAAAACTGCGCCAAAGATTCGGTGAACTAAGAGTATACTCATCCTTGTTTATTTACGCAGTTTTCAAAATGTAAATTCGAGTTTCCCGACATATTTACTCGCTAACTTTGCTATCTCTATCCCAACAGAGGACACTGAGATCGGTAATGTGTTTATTCAGATTTTACAGAATGGGACATCATAGGCTGCAAAATAAATATCCATTTTTCCTTTGCGTTCCCAAAGTGCATCGTATTTCTGCCTCTTTTACCCCACTTAAATTTCAAAGGATATTGCTTATAAACATATAAATAAAACAGGTCGCGGCAAAAGAGATGGAATTTTCAATGTAAAGGAAAAGGGTTGAAAAATATATAAAGCTGCTAGAGGGCGTAATTTAAAGAGTGGATGGAGGAGAATTTGATTTTCAAAGTAAAACTTGGACTTTCTTTTTCGTCGTTAGAAACCAGAGCAAACACTTCTCATTAGAATCATATTACAGGTTTTAAAATGATTTTTTTTTTTGTATTTATCTTTTTGTAGCTACTGAGTAAGCTTTTTTGCCCTGCCCTTAGTCGCTTTACTAAAGTAAAAAGAATTCCTCCGGGGACGTTTTATTTAAATTACGCTTCCGGACTTAAGGCTAGCATCAAAAACAAATTATGTCGGGTAAAATTGTTTACCATTTTATTGCTTTTTGATGTTTGGCAAAACTTTTAGGAGAGGTCCGGAAAGTAAACTTAAAAAAATAGTTTGCTAGGATATATATATGATTTTCTCTATTGTTCTTATTGGCTATAATATTTTGTATTAATTGTTTATTCAGCTATTTTTATCACGATGCAAAACTAGGCTTTTATAAATTGCGATCCATAAATATGTTACAAAATTATACAATATATATATGAAGACCGAATGATACTCATTTATTATTATTTATTTATTTAACTGAAAATCCTGCAAAATTTAAGAAGGAATTATTATTGTTTTTATAAATATAAACCAGTGCTTCTCAAAGTTTCAATATTCGCGACTCAATATTCAATCATAATTTTCATCGCGCCTCCCTCATACAATAACAATGTATTGAATTCAATAATACTATATTTTGATGCTAAAACTGCGATACGACTTTGACCTCTTAAGTTCCACCGGCGTATATAAACGTCTCACTCAAGTGCTCTAATTGCACCAGACGTATA